>CANSNZ010000745.1:0-143846 GCA_947646795.1 Beta lomatogona | reverse complement strand
GAGTTTGAGGAGGAGGAGCTGGAGGCTTCCAAGGAACAAGCAGACCTGGGTGCCAAGAATGATCCGGCTGATAATGTCGTCATTCTTGACAAGAGTCCTGACGGCTCAAAACCTGAAGCGTTGCCGATGACGGCAAGGCTCCCTCTTCTGAAGCTGCTTAGCTTAGGTCTACCCCTTCCTCTTCACTGTTCTCGGTCGGGCCGTATGTGGCCTGCCTATATTTTGAACTTCCTTTTTTCTTTTAGTCCTAGGTTAGACTAGGATGTAAATTTGATTTTGACATTAATGGAAGTTATTATTTTACCAACTCTCGTGCGGTTGTGCAATTTATTTTGCTATTTATTTCTTCGTTCATTTTCTTTTACCATATCGGCAGATCCGCACGTGTTCGTAGACCGGTTAATAGTTTGATTTACTATTTTATTCCGGCAGATCCACTAGGGTCATTGACCGTTTCTCAGGTAAGATAATCTTTTGCCGGCAGTTCCACGAGGGTCATTGACCGGCAATGTATTTCTTGGGTTGGCAGATCCTCGAGGGTCGTTGACCATCCCCAAGCTTCAGGCTTGCTTGTTTTATCCTGACGGCAGATCCACTTAGGTCATTGACCGTCAGAAGCCTTGGTATTGTTAGTTTCTCTTGACGTAATATGTGAACAAAAATTCATCTTATTGAAAATGGATAACACTAGTTCCGGCTTTGATGTCATAATATTAAGTAATACTGAAATTGGCAACAATGCCGTTTTATTCTTGCTATGTAATTAGACTAAGAAGCATGATTAAACGTAATACTTCTTGAGCACGCTGGCATTCCAGTTGTTCTTGAGCGGCTTTCCTGACATATCATCCAGCCGGTAGGCCCCTGGGACTATTTCCTCTTTCACGAGGTAGGGTCCCTCCCAGTTGGCCGTCAACTTTCCTTTCCAGTGGCTGCTTCTTACTCTTTTGTTGTAGGCCTTGCTTATCCGATCCTTATATGCTACCGACTTGAGTTCTGCCGCGAGCCTAACTTCTGGCAAGAGGTCCAGGTCCTCCCGGTGCAGTTTGTTGTTCACTTCCAGGTCGTAGTTCAGGATCCGCCAATTTGGCAGTCCGACCTCGACCGGTAACACCGCCTCGGCCCCAAATGCCAGCCTGAACGGGGTCTCCCTGTTGCTTCCTTTTTGGTGGTCCTATTGGACCATAATACCGCTGGGACTATGTCGGCCCCGGCACAAATCATCCAGCCTCTTCTTGAGGGCGTTCAAAATTTGTTCATTGGCGGCTTCTACTTGGCTGTTACTACTCTGGGGATGACACACGGATGAATATGCAAACTTGATGCATAAGGGTTCAAGAAGCTCTTTATCGGCCCGCAGTCAAACTGGACGCCATGGTCCATGATTATTCCCATGGGAATTTCAAACCTTGTGATGAGGTTTTACCAGATAAACTTCCTAACCTGATTAGCCGTTATCTTTGCAGTTGGCTCAGCCTCAATCCATCGATTCCTACTATTAGGAACTTTCTTCCTCCAGATGCTGGTGTGAATAGTCCTATCATATCCATCCCCCACCGAGCAAAAGGGATTGGGTTCAGGATCGGCTGCAAATCATGTGACGGCTGGTGTATGACTGGTGCGAACCTCTGGCATTTGTCGCATTTCTTCACGTACGCCTGCGCATCCATCAGCATTGTCGGCCAGTAGAAACCGGCCCTTAGGGCCTTCAGTGCCAGTGTCTTGCCACCGATATGGTTTCCACATAATCCTTCGTGGATTTCTTCGATGATTTTTTTGGCCTCGTGGGCCGTTACGCACCTCAGGAGTGGGAGTGAAAGACCTTTTTTGTACAGTTGACCATGGAAGACACAGAACCAGAGAGCCTCTCTTTTCAACTTTTTTGCCGTCATCTTATCGGTGGGTAAGTTTTCAGTCAGCTCGTACGCCAGTATATCGTCGTACCATTCCCTCTTCTGGATGACCTCGTTTACCTCCACCTTGGCGGCCTCTATGCTTCTTTCCGGCAGCATTTCTATCATGACACTGCGCTTCAGATCTGTGGTGCTAAACCTTGCTAACTTTGACAAAGCATCAGCTGCCATATTGTCTGTTCGCGGGTCCAGTACCACCTCAAAGCTCTGTAGTGCGGTCGTTATCTGCTTTACCTTTTGTAGGTACTTTTGCATTACCGGCTCCATGGCTTCGTAGGTGCCCTCGATCTGGCTTGATATGAGCTAGGAATCCATTATCATCCGTATTTTCTTTGCTCCGGACGCTATGCACAAACTAATTCCCGCTATTGCAGCTTCGTACTCCGCCTCGTTGTTGGATGCTTTAAACCCAAAACGGACGGCATATTCGAATGTGCCCCCTTCTGGAGCTACCCCGGCACCTGCCCCTGTTTGGGCCGCTGAGCCGTCTACAGATATCTGCCAGGTGCCGGCTGGTCCCTCAATTTTGTCGCTGGTGGTCTCAACAATGAAGTCGGTTAAAGCTTGGGCTTTGATAGCTGTTCGTGGCCGAGACTCGATGTCAAACTCGGACAGCTCTATTGCCCATTTCAGCAGCCTACCGGTTGTATCAAGCTTATGGAACGCCTTCTCTAACGACTGCTTTGTGAGCACCTGGATGGTATGGGAATCGAAGTATGGCCGAAGTTTTCTTGCCGCTATCAGCACGGCGTATGCCATCTTCTCCAGCAACTCGTATCTTTGCTCTGGCCCAGCCAAGACATGGCTCACAAAGTATATAGGATGTTGCTGCTTATCCTTTTCTACCAGCAGTACCGCTACTACCGTTTTGGCCGACACCGAGACGTATAACTGCAGTTTATCCCCCATCTCGGGTCGGGTAATAGTCGGTAGTTGCTTGAAATGTTCTTTGACTGCCTCAAAGGCTTGTCTCTGTTCATCCCCTCATTCGAACTTCTTGTTCCCTCTCAGCACTTTGAAGAACGGTAAGGCCTTCTCAGCCGACTTGGAGACAAATCTTGTTAGTGTCGCCATCTTACTGGTCACCTTCTGGATGTCTCGGATACTCTTGGGTTCCGGCAGCTCACTTATTGCCCTGATCTTGTCAGGGTTGGCATCTATTCCCATTTCACTGACCATAAAGCCGAGGAACTTACCAGATCTTACTCAAAATACGCACTTCTTGGGGTTAAGTTTCATCTGGTATTTTCGCAGAGTCGCGAATGTTTCCTCGAGGTCTGTGATGTGGGCCTCCTCCGTCAAGCTTTTGATTATGCTATCGTCGACATAGACTTCGACATTCCGGCCTTTCTGATGCGCGAATATCTTGTCCACTAGCTTTTGGTAGGTAGTCCCTGCATTCTTTAGGCCGAACGGCATGGCCTTATATGCATATACCCCGGCGTCCGTTATGAAAGCCGCCTTGTTTCTATCCGCCTCTAGGAGGCTGATCTGATGGTTCCCCGAGAAGGCATCCATGAAGCTTAGCAGTGCGTGGCCGCTAGTAGAGTCAACCAGCTGGTCAATCCTAAGCAAAGGGTAGCAGTCTTTTGGGCAGGCTCTGTTCAGGTCGGAAAAATCCACACACATTCGCCATGACCCATTAGCTTTCTTCACCATCACCACATTTGCCAGCCACTTCGGATAATCGCAAGGCTCAATGAAGTCGGCCGCTAGCAGCTTATCGACCTCGGCTGAGAAGTTGCGCTTCTTCTACTTTACCGGCCTTACGTCTTCGCTGACATTCAGTCGGTGTACCATGAATGCGGGATCGATTCCCAGCATCTCGTCTGCTGAGAATGCGAAGACATCTGCGTTGCTTCTCAGTAGACTGATTAGATTGACTTTGACTTTATCGGCCAGATCGGACCCAATCTTAACTGTCCTTTTCGGTCTGTCCTGCTTGAGACTGACTTCCTCAGTCTCCCCTTCCGGGCTAGGTCTCGGTAGGTCTACCGGCCTTCCCTCGAAATTCTCCATTGACAAATCTTTATTTGCCTTATTATCGGCCCACCGTCTCTTCCTCTCCGACGGTGGGGACTCAGCTGGTCGCTTGTGGTTGGAATTTTTAAGAGCTGTTAGGTAGCATGCTCTGGCTGACTCTTGATTTCCCTTCAACCTTTCCGGCTTGCCGAGGTTCGATGTGTACATCATCGTTATATGGTAGGTGGACACCACAGCCTGGGCGTCGTGGATCAATGGCCGTCCTATGATGGCGTTGTATGCAGCTGGCACATCTACCACCAGTAATTCCACCAAGAGGTCTCAAGAATGGGATCCCTCCCCCAGTTTGACCGGTAGCTTTATGGTGCCTTCGGGGACGACAGAAGCCCCTGTAAAACCAATTACCGGATACGAAACCGGCTTGAGACATGACCTCCCCAGGCCCATCTTTTCAAACTTGGGCATAAAGAGAATGTTGGTGGACCTGCCGCCATGCACCAGGATGCGGTGAACCATCGCCGTAGAAATCTGGAGGGACACTACCCAAGGGTCGTCATGCGGGTAGATGATCCCCTTGGCGTCCTCCGCTGTGAATGATACGAACGGCATGGTTGGCGGTGCCGGCCACTTACCCGTATTATTGTAGTTCACTTGGTGCCTTACCTCCTTCAGGCTGGCTTTAGCACCGTGAATACTTCCCCCATGGACAGGT
Source organism: Beta lomatogona (assembly GCA_947646795.1). Lineage (NCBI taxonomy): Eukaryota > Viridiplantae > Streptophyta > Magnoliopsida > Caryophyllales > Amaranthaceae > Beta > Beta lomatogona. The sequence continues at coordinate 139,238 of CANSNZ010000745.1, read as the reverse complement.
CCTCCTGAGATGACATGTATCTCGGTGATCCTTTCTTTGGCGGGCTTTCTACTGTCATCGCCCTCGACCTATCTCTTGGTGTCCTTTCTCGGTCGGCTCGGGCCTGATATTGCTTAAAATAACCTCTCCGTATCAGGTCCTCTATCCCGTTCCTCAGGTCCTTGCAATTGTCAGTGACGTGACCATGGTCTCTGTGGAAATCGCACCACTTGGACTTGTCACGCCCTTTGAAGTACATCTTGCGGGGACGTTGCCACTTATCGTCTGTCTTGTGCAGCTCGTAGATCTCGGCCCTAGACATTGTCAGGGGAGTGTAGTCATGATACCGGTTGACCGAGTTGCTTTCCTCCCCTCGCCTTCCAGAGCTATCGGACTTCTTGTCCTTCCGGTACTTTTCCTTTTCCTTCTCTTTCTCCTTCTCCTTGTAGTCCCCTTCAGACCATTTTGAGGTGGCTGCCTTATCGAACTCCTCTCCCCTGATGAACTCGTTGGCTTTTCTGAGAACGTCAGTAAGATGGGTCAGCTTTTTGCGACCCAGGTAGCTTCTAAAGGCAGTGCCCTCCTTCAGACTGGTCATCAATGCCAGGACCGCGACCTCTTGCTGCAGGTTGGGTATGGTGACGGCCTCAGAAGTAAAGCGGCCGATATAATCTCGCAAGCTTTCCTTTTCGCCCTGCTTGATAGACATCAGCTCGCCGATTGTTCGCTCTCCGCTTATTGCTAACGAAGTGATTTACAAACATGGATGTGAGCTGCCGGAAATCAGCTATGGTTGCCGGAGGAATACTCTTAAACCAAGTCTGTGCCAGGCCAGCAGTCAGTGTCGGTGTATAATAGCAAGTGTCCCTCATATGCGGAGATATGATCTTCAGGGTCCGTCTTACTGTCATACTTGCATGTCGGCATCTTTATCTTCTCCATAGGCTCCTAGAGTATGGCAGTTGAGAAGGGAGAGTTTCGGAGGGATACCGGTGCTTTACGTCGAGTAAATTCGGTGTCTCTCCTCGAGGGCTGGGATGAGTATTGGACCTCAGTGTCTTGTTGATCATCCTCATACCCCTCCCCCACCGGCTCGGTGGGAGTTCTCGAATGCTCCGCTTGCTAGGGGTCATGTCGGCTTGGTTCTCCCTGCCGGCCACTCAGGAGGAAATGCATCTTCCTCACAGGATTATGTGGCCGTGCTGGGGGGCGCTTGTTGGCGCGACCTGAGGGCGGTGCTTGGCTCGCCATGGCCTGAAAGACCTCGACGGCGCTCCTGAGTTGTTCAGGACTGAACATGTGTTGCAGCGCTTCGAACACATTGGGAGGTGGGGCCTCAGTGGTCCCCTTGTCCATCTCAGCAGCGGGCTTGGAGGATCCCACCACCGGCTATGGGGTCTTGAACCCGGGAGGTGCATCCCTCACAACAATATTGTCCTCATCAGTTTCCGGCATCCCGAAAATCTGCTTAGGATCCATGAGGCAAGTAAGTAAGCTGGCTTGGTCGCGGCTAAAGACCAAGGTATAGTTCACCCCTCCTTCTAGCGTCAATTGTTCCGGTATGGAATAAATGCTTGGGAGTGAACTGGTATCTCCTTGGTATAACAAGTCGGTTTGATGTTCTGCAAGACTGAACACGTATACTAACCTCGGGGGTTGATCTGAGGAACGCCCCTCCGATGCCTAAGTCAGTAAAGGGTAAAGCCGATATACCTCAAATAAAGTATATTAGTATATGTGAACGTACCTTATGACTCAGATCATGGGGGTATTTATAGGAGCCGACAGTGTCCTTAGCAAGGTAGGACACTGCTCCTATTGGTTGGATACATTTCTATCCTCTTCTGATACTTATCTTTAGGCCTATAGGCGCATTGAGTAAGTACTGGATCAATCTAGGCCCATTTGGCAATGGCCCAGGTGACGGATACATGCAAGGTATATGAATCTAACCGTCATGAAGTATACGTCGGTATCAGGCTTGACTCATACTCGGTAAACAGGGTTCCTTCGACTGAGGTGACCATGACGGTCAATGGCGGTCTAACTGGACCGGTAGGAAACTTATACAGCCTCCATACACTACTCATTTCATCCGTTTATCCTACTTTTTACAATAATAAATAATATATTAGTTGTATATATGTATATTTCGATATGTTCTTTCTTTACAGTTGGTATGGTAGGAAGAATTTGGAAGGAAAAGAAAGGAAGTGGAAGTAAAATTGTTATTTTCCAAATGTTTGGTTCAACCAAAAAAACAATAAGTGAAAGTAAATGGAAAAAAATTGAAAGTAAAGATTCTCTAATAATTTTTCACTTTACTTTCCACCCAAAAGTGGGGGAATTTGGGAGGAAATAAAAAAATTAAAACCAAATATGAGAAGTTAAGGTTTTTTTCCTTTCTCACATCCCTTCCTCTTCTCTTCCTTCCTTTTACTGAAAATGAACTAAACAAATTGCTACTATTAGTCATGAGTTTGTATTGAAAGATAAATTAACTGACTTATTTATATTTCAACTAATTGAATAATTTTAATCATTTCCTTTATCAGTTTTAGATTCTTTTATTTAAATGTGAATTTATTGGATATAACACATAAGTTAAGGGCAAGAGTGTCATTTTATGTGGACGCCACGCCACTCTCTCACCCTTAGAGTATTTCAAAACATTATGTAGAATAAAAATTATAGATATCACAGAGAAGTAGATATTTTACACAGTGTTTTTGTGGCTTTTGCCATATTGATGAATTTGGCATGTCACTGCTGGGCAAATCTGGATGGGCTCTTAAAATGGGAACAGTTCCAACCGGGCAAGCGTTGTCTCCAAGGCCTACTCCACTTACTCTTGGTGCTTGAAATTTTGCCAAGTTTGTTATTGCCTATGCATGGAAATTGTGAGCTAGGATAAATAAAATAAAATAATATTTATGAACAATGTCTCTTGTATTCTTTTGCTTATACTTTATAGATGTCAATGGGCAATAATAAAAGGATCGTAATGACATCTCTTGTAATAATATAAAAATTGATATGGATAACAAAATTATTAATAACACAAAAATGTATGAATATAATAGATAACTTAAACCACACGTGCATTCAATAAAAAAACTTGCCTTTAATGTATGGTTCTTTAGTAAGGGATGTTTAAAAGTTGGTTGCTCATAGAAGTTTACACACTCATAAACATCGTTTTTCATCTGCAGGAAGCGTATACATACGTAAGTATATAACACTTGTAGTTGCAAAATAAATGAAAGATCAATATTATTATAAGGAACTTGTACAATTATCATATATGTACCTTGATAGCTTTCACATATACTTCTTGTTCATTAGCCGATGATGTCCTACATAACACAAATACAACAAACAAAGATAAAAATAATAAAGCCATGAGTAGTAATAACTCTAATTAACTATTTTTAGTGAGTGATTTTTCTACAAATTTGTGAAGAAAATAAAGAGAAGACTTTTGGGGGGTGTTGGAATAGAGAGATGATCTGCTAATGCGCTTAAATAGGTAGATAAGAGTCAAATAATGGATCTCTATATGTAAAGAAATCCAGGGTATTTATTACCTTATTAGTGTGGTTACCAAAAATCAGAGGCGGATTTTCAGGGGGGCGAGTTGGGGCCCGGCCCCTAATAGCCCAAAGAAAACAAAATATTGCATAACCTTTTAAGCAAAAAACAACGTAAAACTCTTAAAACATATCAAGCATTGGAGTAATAACTAAAGCCCATCAGCAAATTAATATTTATACTAATATATTAAAAGGCGTTTTTAAACAAGGAATGATGTCACATGGCGCTTCTCTAAAGGCATTCTACTCCATGTAATGGACATACAATAAAAAAAATTAGAAATTGCATATTATTGGGTTTGATCCCATGACTTCAAGTTTATATACTAAAGTCTTAACCACTAAACCAAGTGATATTTATTGTTATCATTTTAAAGTATAATATCAATAGATGAAAATTTTCGTTACCCGAGGCATAGCGCGGACTTTTTTTTCTCTCTCTCAAAATTTACTTACCCTCACATCATCCATAAATCAAACTTTTACCCGAGCGCTACTTTTTAAAGTCTTTAAAATTCTTGGTTATTGATTCTTGTAATTTGTATAAATTGGCAATATGCAATCAATATACTTCTTTGCCACTTCTTTTCAAATTTAAAGTTATGGATTGAGAATTTCCTATTGTCTTTTGCAATTATATTTATGTTGTTTATTTTAAGTACAAAAATTATATATGTTCGTTCCATTTTTAGGTCAACAATTATAAATATACTAAAACTAGTAGCTTCCTTTTTTTTAAATGAAAAGAGTTAGAGGATAATACAATCCCAGATAATAAGCATATGACCGCAATAATGAAAATGCAATTCAATTGAATTATTAGGCTAGTTGTACCCCTATATTTATTTTTAAGTATAATATTAGACGACCCCTCAAAAAAAATTGTTCAAGATCCGCTAAAAATAAAAGATTTTTGAACTTAATCAAATCTTTCTATTATTTAAGTGAAAGGGGGGAGGGGAAGATGGTGTTCCCTTACAAATTGTCAGATATACCCTTAATGAATTTAAATTCTCATATATATTAAAAAAATATTTTATTGTTCTTACTTCCCATATATATTGAATAAGTGAACAATGGAATTGAATTTGAAATTTCAATTAAATATTAAATTAAGGAGAACGATATCTTCTTTTTACATATGTGTGAAAAAGTCTGATTGAAAATAAATTGACAATATAACTTAATTGACACAATCAGAAGAAAAAATAAAAACTTGAATTTCATATTAATAATTATATATGATAATATTTTAAAACCTAAATGTTGATTATTATTCGGTAATTTATATTATATAAATCAAAATCTTCCACTTTATTAATATTCAACGTTTGAACCTGATACACAAATTCTTCCACTTTATTTGAGCACAAGCTTTCTTCAGCTTTGTTTTTCCTTCTCAATACTATATTTGAATAATGATAAACAAATAACTAAAAAAACCAACGAAACATTGATTTAAGAACAACCATATTTGAAATATTGAAAATAATTATAAATGTCTGTTCGAATCAAAAAATTTGTAACACTGATGAATAACTAATTGAGGGAAAAAAAGTTAATATGGCACACACGCGTTGCGTGCAAAAAATGCTAGTAATCAATATGGTAACATTTTATCCAAACAAAATCAATATTGTAACATACCTTATTCAATGAGGTCTCTCTCCTTTCCCATCTAGGGTCTTGGGTGGGTTTTGTCTAGCTTCCATAGCTAATTTCTTTCCTTTTTAAAGGCTCTCCTTCACTTTCTCTCCAATCTCTTCTCTTCTTGGTCTCAATTGTAAAGCTTTGCAGCGGCTTCCCCTGGTATTCACTAGGGGAAAAAAACGGAAGGGCTGCGGTTTAAAAACGCAGCCCTTAATAGTGAAGGGTTGCGGTTAGCCCAAAATCTGCACCCTAAACGCAACCCTTTACCCACCCGCGAAAATATTATTTCAATGGCTTTTAAATATTTTGGAAGGAATTCAGTGGGCGGGCTTTTAAAATATTCAGCGCTCCTTATTAAACCCTCATTCTCACTTCTCTCTCTCCTCCTCTCTCACAAATCTCCCTCGTCGATCTGTCTCTCACAAATCTTCAAACCACCACCACCAAATCTTCACACCACCACCACAAATCTTCACACCACCACCACAAATCCTCCTTCGCCTCTTGTCTCTGGGCTCTCCTCGCGTCTCCTCTTGCCGTCGCTCACACCACCATACCCCCTCTTCTCGCGCGCACCACTCGCGTCTCCTCTGCCATCGCTCACACCACCTCGCTGGCATTCGCACAAATCACTTCTCGTCTCACACCACCTCGTCGGCATTCGCACAACCACTCGTGTCTCCTCTGCCGTCGCTCACACCAGATCTAGGGTTGGTTCGTTTATTATTTTAGTTTGTCATTTTTAATTATTTTTTTGTATTTGTTGGTTTTTTATGGTATTTTTCGTATTTTTTTGTTAATTTTTGATTTTTTAGTTTTATGGAATTAATTTGAGATAATTCGAGATTAGTTTGAGATCTAGGGTTCGATATTTACTTGGTTTTTTATCAATTTATTTTTTTCGTATTTTAGGTTTTTTTTATTTTATTTTGTGGAATTAATTTGATTATATGTTGTTGATTCATTTGAGAGAGATTTATGTTCAAATTTTGTCTTGTTATTGTTATCAGAAACAGTATTTAGGTTTAATCTGGTTGATCTTTGTGAATTTGGTTGCTGGAGTTTTATTTTGCTGTTGCGAGACATTTGCATCAAGTTGTCTTGAATTTCTTATGCAAGAAGAAGTTAGTGTTTTCTGATTAATTTACATTTTTTGGACTATGATGTTCTTGCCTTTTCAATCTTACCAGTTTACGTCCTAAATTTCTTGATATTTAGGAGTAAAATAATGCAAAAAAAAAAAATTTGTTTTTTTGGGTCAAAAGGGCTGCGGTTATGGTCAAAACCGCAGCCCTTTGTACAAAGAATGGTTGCGGTTTAGGCCCATATAGAAGGGTTGCGATGTTGGGCCTAAACCGCAGCCCTTCACTTTTAGTGAAGGGCTGCTACGGAAAGGGCTGCTGGCCAAAAACGCAGCTCTTAGGGCTGTTTTGACCGCAGCCCTTCCGTTTTTTTCCACTAGTGATTTTTATTGGTGGTAAGCCCGAAAAGACTTTTTATAGCTTTCAACTAGCCTTCAATGCACGTGATGTGTGCTTCAACTTTTTCATACATCTTAGACTAAGATTTGATTTAATTGTCTTATACATTCTATTAAATTTTTTAATGCTATTGTTTTTGAAAAGTAAAAGTTAATCCATTAATGCATAGTCATACGACGTGTACAAAAAATGAATCTAAACAAACACATAATAATTGAACCAAATAAAAATTTCTCTTCAGTGCTATATATAACCGTGTTGCATATAGAACATTATCCACATCGTTGTTTAGCCTACAATACGAAAAGGTCTACTGATCTGTTAGGATAATATTTTTTTATTTTTAATTTTTTTTAAAGAGATAATATACTTTTATTTGATTGTGCTTGAAAATGTTTTCCTCCTTTTCGATCCCGCATAAATCTTCACTCAAGAACTAATTTGTACATAAATAAATCCGAAAAAACAAACTGCAACGACGACAATTCCCACTAGAGGGATACTAACCCTAATCCCACCATAGACAGTTAGACACACTAACGTTGAATAGAGTACTAAATTTTATTAAACCTAGTAACAAAATATTAATTAACTAAAAGAATGGGTCGAGAATAGCCAAATTTCTTTTGACTATTTCCGGCCTAAGAACCCTAATTTTATAGAAAAAAGAGGGACGAGAGGGGGCAACAACCAGGAATATAAAGCCGGCTTTAATTTTTTAATGCTTTATTTAAATTTGACTTTGTTTTTTTCTTCTTTTTAGCGGAGTTATTAATTTGGGTAGTTAAATTTTACATAGGGACATCATAGCTCCCCCTTCCTTTATATAATGAAATAAATTTTCATTGTTTTTAAAAAATTAGTCTTTTTATTTTGACCTAGTTTTAATTTGACAATTCTCAATTGTTAAAATTTGCTTTTTTTTTTTACTGACAAGTACTTTTTATTGATTTATTATCCATCACCATTTATTGTTACAAAAAAATATATATTTTAATAAATATATTTTAAGGGCATTAAAGTCATTTAATAAAAGGGACACCATAACCTCCTCCTTCCCTTGTATAATAGAGAGAAATTGATGTCATCTTTGAGATTCTGCGTTTTTTATGTGCTTTTTTTTGGGTCTTAATAATGGAGAATATGATCTCGATCTATATGATATTAGGCCTTGTCATTAACTCGTCAACCGGAACTATATGTGCACAGATTGCGAAGGCTCTACCTAGAAAGATGCAAAGTCATCGAATAGCACTGCTTGTATCGATTTCAGAGTGGTGGAATACCAGTCGTACTTTAGAAAGCAAAATAGTAATTGTTTTAAGGGGAAATCCTCAAATGAGTCACATGAGATTTGATCCCTTAGACCTCAGGGATATGAGGTGGGGAGCGATGTCACTACTCCACCACCTCAACCTCTGTAATTGTGTCCATATGATATTACCTTAATACACTTAATTGATTAATTTTCTTTTCACTTCAATACGTGGGTGCGTTTAAGGCAAATAAATATTTAAAGGATTTCTAATTTATATTGATTTCAATTATACCCGAATCAAGTACACTTATATTATTATAATTTAGTATTGAACACTTTAATAAGCGGTAAAAAAAATTCATTTACATCAAATAATTTGAAGTAGTTTGACAAATACAAATGACATTCTCAAATTAAATTCAAAGTTGCGGATAAAATACAACTATATATTCATAAAATTAAAAGGAGCACAATCAAGAGGGGAAAGAAGGATAACTTCCTTAGAAATAGAAATAGATCTGTATTATACGGAGTACAAAGAAAGGAACTGGGAGTCATGTCTACCCAAAAAGACTATTCTCCCTTGTGAGAAGAAGGTCTAATTTTCCTTTTACTTTTACCCATTCACCCAATCAGTTATTTGTGATGAAAATGTATTTACCTTATGGATTGGATACTTTAAAATAATAATAATAATACTAATTCTATGATATTTATTTCAAATCATTAGTTTAAATGCATCATAAATTTCATGCACGCATTGTATGAAGAAAAAGGCTAGTTATTTCTATTATATAAGGGAAGGAGGGAGGATATGATGTTTAGGGGTGCTCATTTAGGATTATCCAATCCGATTCGAAATTTCAGATCGGAGAAAGTGTGATCCGAATTCGATCCGAAAATTTGGAATACCCGAAAATTCAAATCAGATCAGATATCCGAAAACTAGAAAGTTCGAATTTTTCTATGAAAAGCTCGAAAAAAATGTTTCGAATAAGATATCCAGTCATAAAACCGGATATTTTCGGATATCCGGTTATGAAATCGGATATTTTGGATATTTTGGGTCAGATATCCGAATATATCCAAAAACATCCGCATGTTTCGGATATATTTGAATATTCGAATATGAAAATCTCCTACGTATCCAATTCGAAATTTTTTATCCCTACACCAAAGAAGTGGATCGGATATCCGCTTTACCGGATTGGATCGACCGGATCGGATATTTATAAACACCCCTAAATTGATGTCTACCTATAAAGTCCAAAACACCCCTCTTCCCATAAATATGTAATATTTTTTTTTTTGTAATCAAGAAAACGTACAACGAAATGCGAAAATTAAAGATAATACATCCTATGTTTCCTACACCAACATGCTAATTGGTGAGCAGGAGTGACCGGTAGTTTATGCACTTTCTTTAGCCTACACCACACAAACTCTTGGGCTATGGAACGGATGCTAGCAATAGTGTGGCTGACATTGATATCCAGATGACGTCGCGACACCAACAGATGCACAAGTAACGTTGAATCTGTAGAGATTTGAATCGACGTAAAACCCATATCCCTTGCCCACTGGAGAGCTCGAAGACAGGCAGTTGCTTCCGTTGCAACTGCCGAGTGAGCATAAAACCAAATCCCTTGAGAAATATTGGGCTGCGCTGTTGTAAAGGAACAAACCCAAGCTGCTGCTCCTATTTTTGTGATTTTATCCCAAGATCCATCCAATAGAAGAGTAATCGAAGAGTTTCCATTGAGTTGTTGACCAAGGTGTAATACCCAAATTTTTAAGAGCGTTTTAATTAGCGTTAATCATATTTATTGTATTAATAATGTTTCGAAAATTATGATTTTTCAATTGAGATGTTGCAATGTGTTTGTTAATTTAATTTTATAAAGATATTACAATGGTATTTTGCCCACAAAGGAAACCAAAGTCGGTTCTTTATTTTCTCTTCACTTTGTCGGTTTAAGGAGGAAAACGAAACCATCAATTCTCTCTCTCATGTTATTTCTCACCCAAGGAAACCCAACCCCTTATTTTTTCTCACTCCTAAGAGAAAACCCAAACCCAAACCCCATTTCTCTCTCTTGAAAGAAACTCCAAAACCCCATTTTCTCTATCCCGTGAAAAACCCCAAGTACCCAACCCCCTTATATCTCTCCCCTCACCTAAAGAAACCCCAACCCATTTCTCTCTCTCCTCCCCGTGAGAAACCCCAAAGCCCCCTCACCCTTCTCTCTCTCTCACTCCGTCATTTTCCTCCCTCCTCTCGTCGGCGACCTGCGTCGGTAGCCGGACGTCGCACCCCACGCGTAGCCCCCCCTCGCACGTTGCTGCTACTGCTGCTGTTCGAGCTCCCTTGCTCCTCGCTGCTCTTCTCTTCCTCTCGCGTTTCTGTTGTTGCTCGTGGGTGGTGGTGTGGCCACCGTTGTTCTGTCTTAGCCACCAGTGGTGGTGTTGCTACTGCTTTCTTGTTTTTCCTTTCTTTGCTCTATGAGGTACTATACCCCTTCTTCCTCTCTTTTATTCTCCTCATGTTAGAGGTGTTATTATTGAGTCTATGAATTCTGAAATTTGGGTATTAAGAGTTGGTGCTTTGATTTCTTGTGTTATTATAAGTGTCACAAGCATGCTAATTTCTTTCTGGTATTACTTGAATTAATTGTAAGATTTGGTTAATATTAATCTTAGATGAAATTGGAGTTGGTTGATGAAATTGATTGAATTGATGAAATTGATTTAGTTGATGGAACTGATTTAGGTGAACTATAATAACAGTAGTACTTGATGTTTTAGAAATCATTCTATTGATTTCCTAGTAAACTTATATTTGTGAATTATGACATTTTTAGTGGCTTAAAACTGTACTATTTATGGAATTTAGACTAATTTATGGTGTGTTATAATTACTAACGATGGATTATTGGTAACTATGTGATGAGGCGATCTTAAGATATTTGTTAAGAAGTTTTAGTGAATTACTTAATTACCTTTATGGAATGATGTGTTTAATATGATGGTTAAGTATACTTCCACGAGGCTAAGAAGATGTATGGGTGAAAGATGAATTGAGATGATAAAGAATTCAAAATTTTACTTAAACTGATTCATGTCTCATTATGTTTATGAACTTGAAGGTTTCCGGAAGTGTTTTGATTAGCTATTGTCTACTATATTTAGAATTGAGATAATATATTGACTTTTAGACAATCTTGGTATTATATGACATTTAAAGCACAATTGTTAACAATATGATGTTCATTATTATACCTTAGTAAGTGGGAAAGCTAAGTAAGGTGTATTAAGAACTATTGTGAGAACTGTCTAGAGTCGAATTATGTTTAATGACGATAGTCGATTATGGGAACTATATCACTAATAAGCTTATTACTATATGGATGTAGTATGAAATAGTATTTTCTGCCTTATAAAGGATCGGAAAGTGTGAAAAGGTGACTCTTGTTCTTATGAATGACGAAATATGAAATGTTTGCTATGATATATGTTCATGTATTCTGAAATGCCAAAGTATACCTTTTAATTGAAACAGTCTCAAGGTATGAGTGACTCTTAAACGATACAGAATACGAAAAGACTGCCATGCTTCTATTATGCTTCTGCTATGCTTCTGATATGCTTCTGCTATGCATTATGAAAAGTACCTAAAGTTATGAGATTTAATTACAATTTTTGGGTATGCAAAAGTATATGCTATGAACATGATGACGACTATGTATGATTACGATTACGATTATGTAATGTAACTACGATACGCGAAAGAAACAAAACACAACACGATAGAGTTAAGAGAGTATTCTGCTGTTCTGCGTCGGGTCGTGCACGTACCTTCTGGCGGCAACGCCACCTTCTGATGGGGGACAAGGTCCTCGGTGGCACCCACATGATGGCATTATATGCCACCTTCTGATGGGGGATGAATATCCTCGGTGGCTTTGCCTGGCATTATATGCCACCTTCTGACGGGGGATGAATATCCTCGGTGGCTTTGCCTTCTGTTATGATCTATGGCATTATATGCCACCTTCAGATGGGGGATGAATATCCTCGGTGGCTTTGCCTTCTGTTATGTTCTACGGCATTATATGCCACCTTCTGATGGGGAATGAATATCCTCGGTGGCTTTGCCTTCTGTTATGATCTATGGCATTATATGCCACCTTCTGATGGGGGTTGAATGTCCTCGGTGGCTTTGCCTTCCGTTATCAATGATAACCAATGAAAGAACGCTAATGATCAAGTAAATGAAAGATGATGATGATGATTTATGATATTCTGTATGACTTAAAGTATATATTTTATGAATGACTAATAATATGAAAGTATGTCTTCCGCTTTGATATGAAAGAACTACGATGATGTTACGACTTTGCTATGATTTCTGAAAGTACTTAAATGTGAATGTTGTTTTGTTTTTGTGATTTGGCTATGAATGATGTGAACATGTTGATTACGTGAGAGTCGTAGACACCAAAGCATGTTTTAAGAATGTTTTATGGATTAGTACTCAGCGTTGTGCTGATGTGTCTGTCAATGTTTTGTTTTGTCACTACTGTGGCCTGTCACTTGGTGGGTGGCAGTGTTACAATAGTTTCAGGTTGAAGTTCTGGAGCATCTTTTCCAAGATAGAAGCAGTTACGTACTAAGAGCTCAACTATGATTGTTTTACATTTCTTTTGAGGCGAGGACGTTCCACTTTGTAATAGATAATAAATAATGATTTAGTTTTATTTCTAGCTCTGGTTGAGCAATAGTGCTCCTGATTCTCTTTAGCTGCTACTCCGTGAAAGCGTTGAGTTATGGATTTGGAAATATTTTATTGTAACAGGTTTTTCAAACATTTTCCCATTTTGGGTTGTCCAATTTACAAAGGAAACTCTGCCGAAATTTCTAGAAAATAGTGTTCTATTATTAAAGTGTTTCTTTAAAGAGAGACAAATCAAGGTATTTTCCCTGTAAGTTAATGTCAAAGGTCGCCTTGTATTTTCCCATAGTGGAAAGTACGGCGGTAGCGCGCCGACTAAGCTAAGTTTTCCGCTGCTAATCCTGATTAATTAACTTGATAAGGATGTACGAAAGTCGGGGCGTTACACAAGGTTTGCTATGTAAAACCCAGGAGGCCCAACAGGCTCTGGAGGACGAATAATATGATTTGGATGTCCTTGAGCAAATTATAGATGTTGGCTAGAACTTTCGTGGATGTAGTGAGTTAGGACTGGAATACTAGCTCGAACTTGGCGAAAAAACTTGTTGATTGCGGCTTTTCCAAATGGCCCATAGCGTACCAACCAGCGAAGGTAGTCTCAGTCCATTATAGCCATCTTCAGTGTAGTATTTGAGTGTCCAATTCACGAGCCAACTACGAAATAGGAGGCAATGAGGATCAGTAGTCTAAACACTAAGTTGGCTTAGATCCCATGCTTCACTTACCAACAAACAAAAGCGAAAGAGGTATTGGTAGTCCTCAGGCCCATCAAGGCGATATATAGGACAATGGTCCGTAGGACTTAGTTGACGTTTGAAGAGATTATGTGTGGTTGCTAAGCCATTGTGCCAAAGCTTCCATAAGAAGATCTTCCATTTAGCACTAGTGGAAAAAGGTTCTTTTACTACTTGTCAAATGCTTTAGTTGTTTCACAAACGGAGCATTCGGTGAGTTCCTTTAATATTTTAATATAAAAAAAATCCGCAAATGCTCCGTTTGACCGGAGCATTTGTTATTCCTGCCACTTTTTTTTCAACTCGCTCTTCTCCTCTCCTCGATTCTAATTACTGCTCTCCCCCTTTTGATTTTTCTCTTGCCTCTCTCTGTTCGACACACTCTCTCTTTCTCCCTTTCTCTCTCTTACCCTCTCCACTCGCAATCTCTCTCATCTACCATGTGGAAGTCTCAAACAAACAATTTCTCGTTCATTCCCTCCCAAATCTTATTTCCCTCTTCTTCGATCTTGATCGTTAAAACCCTCAAAACAATCAACTTCACCAATTTCACTCCCTCTCTCCTATAAACCCTAATTTCTCCCTTCCAATTTGAACTTTGCTTCTCTCAAAAACCCTAGAATTTCTCAAATGGCATCGAAGGAGGTTTTCAATTTGCTGAACTTGTACCAAGATGATGACAACTACAACGACAACGACATGGAAGATGCCGAAAAGACCGAAAATGAAGACGAAGTTACAAAATATGAGCCACAAAGAAAAGTAGAAAAATTGCGAGGTGCGAACAAAGATGAAATTGATGAAGTTGGTGTGCCAACTACTACAGCTAATTCGACTCGATTGAACCCTAATTTGACTCTGAAATGGAGCAATTTGAGACCGCCAACTCAGAGTTTCGTGCCGCCTGATTCAGATGCGTTGAGACAGAGGAGTGATAACCGTAGCATTGTTGATTATGGACATGATGATGTTGCTATGGCTCCTGAGGCTGAGGTATGGTAGAATTTTAATATATTTGGTGGTTGAATTTTGCTTGATGTGTTCGAAATAATACGGATTGAACTATCTATTATGAATAATTTGAACTTTAATTTACTTGTAGGCGACAGAATAATCTTGATGATGTACTGCTGGAAAACTAGAAAGGAGGCTAATTTAATCTTTATAAATTATTGAATATGTTAATGTATGTAATTTTTTTATGTTAGCAGTATCACTCTCGATATCTCTTGATGCTCTGTCGCTGGCTGCTCCGCTCCAGTACTAGATCCGCGCAATTTGGAGCAGCAGTATGGTTCTAGGGTTCAATTCACTGCTCGTGCTACTTCAAGTTCATTGTTCACTCTACTGTATTTTAGGGCTTGATTTGGAAATAAGGTAGACTTGGGTTTTCTCTCACTCAACCACCGTCCACTCTTTTTACTCCTCTCACTCAACCACCATTTGATTTCTCGCTCCTCTCACTCAATACGACGAATTTGGATTGTTGATCGAAACCGGAGCCAAGCAACACAGGTGCCAAGAACCCTAACAACCATCGCCAGGAAACTGCTACGATGGTTCTTGTATCTGATGCAACCGATTAATTTTCGTCTCTTTCTGTTGGTAGATTGAAATTTCATTTATCATGTTTCGTTTCACTGACTTAAGTTTAAGATTGCATTTCTAGGTTAAATTTTTTTCTCTAATTTTATTCTAATTAGGGTTAAGATTGCATTTCTAGTTTAAAATTAGGGATATAAGATTGCGTATATACTCTAAATTGTCTGTATTTTGGAAATTTCACCTTAATCATGCTAAATTTGTTGAGTAAGATTTATAGGTTTCAAAGCAAATAGTTATGGCTATTAAGTCTTATCAGAATCTCAAATGAACCTTTTGGTTGGCTAGTGTCTTGGCAAATACTTCTTGCACTGGAATGAGATTTAGGAATTAATAATTTTACACTAAATTTTGTAGCAGAAGACAGATTTCATTGCCTAAGAATCACTTTTTAGCTTTGTCAATAATGTGTAAGAGTTTGTTGCTTATCTGAAGTGAAGATGCATGTCTGCCTTGATATGTGGATAATTTTTTATTCAAAGTAGATTTTTTTTCTGTCTATTGGCTTGGTGGGAAATTCGTGTTGGACTTGGCCCTATTAACAGTAATGTTTCTATTGGTGCATTTTGCATTTTGGAAAATCGGTATGCATACTAGAGGAAAAAAGCCCAAGGGCTGCTGTCAAAAGGGGCCCAAGGGCTGCGTTTTTTTACCGCAGCCATTAGACTAGCAGCCCTTGGCATTTAGGAAGGGCTGCTGTTAAAAACCTAAGGGTTGCGGTCAAGGCAAAAACCGCAGCCCTTGGTGGGTTAAGGGCTGCGGTTAAGGGCCAAAACCGCAGCCCTTGGTGAGTTAAGGGCTGCGGTTTTGGCCCTTAACCGCAGCCCTTAACCCACCAAGGGCTGCGGTTTTTGCCCGAACCGCAGCCCTTGTGACCCAAAAAAAATAAAAATAAAATTTTTTTTTTTTTTGCATTTTTTTGTCCTAATTGTTCCCAAACAGTTATATATATATATTAGTATCATAAATTATGTTTTTTTACACAAATATAGAGAAAACAATAACTGAATTACATTAGTTCGAGGCTGCCCTAGAGTGTTCGAATTGCAATATATGAGCAGGATCACAAATACAAACTAGCATTACAATAAATCCACCAAGACTAGCATCCAAATCCCTCGAAAGCAACTTCTCTGGAGATGATAGAACCTGGCAAATAAAACCACAATCGCTATAGTTTGGAGGTGAGCACGGGGGGTGTAGCGGGGGGCAGGGGGGGGTGTGCGGCGGGGGCAGCGGGGGTGTGTAGCGGGGGGAGCAGGGGGTGTGTAGCGGGGGGGCAGCAGGGGGTCTTTGGGGGGGGGTGCTGTCTTTGGGTAGTGGGGGGGCTGGGGGTGTAGCAGGGGGGCAGCAGGGGGTCTTTGGGGTGGGGAGGCTCAGGGCGGTTGGGGGCTGGGGGTGTAGCAGGGGGCAGGGGTGCAGGGCAGTTGGGGCATGCAGGGGGTGTTGGGCTGGGATCGAGGTGTAGAAAGGGTTATAAACATTCAACCTATAAAGTAATAGGCAAAAGAAGAAAAAAATTATGACGATTACTGAAGAATGATGGAGAAATGTAATGTGTAAAAAATATATCAATATGCAGCTAATATTTTTTTCTTGAAAGCTAATTTTTGAGCACAAATTCAAGCCATACCCAATTTATAAGCCATACCTCTATATAAATTAGCTCTCTAACATCATCTTTTGCCAGTTTCCTACGTTAGAATTCAAATTCCAGTTTTGAGATGGGTGAGCTGCTGCAAGGCTCACGATCCGCGTTCGATAATCCATAGGAGTATGGATCAGTTAATGCCTAACACAAACAACGAACACGGTATGTGTTGTCATACTTGTGCAAAAGTATTCAGACAAGAATCATAACTCATATGCTTGATTTATGCTACAAAAAAAACCCTCAAGGATGCAATTCATATACCAAGAAGACAAGTAGGTATAGGATGTGTTGTGCAAACAGTTAAATGATAAATCGGCACTAGAAATATTTTATCATTGAAGAGAAAACTGTCAAAAGAATCAGCTCTAGTTCTCTCATGCCATTAACATACGTTGGTATAAGAATATCAATCAAATCTTTGTTTCTTTCCAGGTAATCACATGCAATTAAAGGAGAATGAACTTGTTGCCTTTGGAAGTTGGGGGAAGAGGAGGAGAGAGAAAGAGGGAAAGACAATTCATCCATAGCACGCTTAAGCGAAAGCATCGCAAATTCGCAGCAGAAGACGAAGAGGCAGCAAGAATATCAGAGACTTCACTAGTAGAATAATTGTTTATTGCTGCGATAATATTGCTGCGGTTTTACCCATACGCAGCAATATATCACGTAAAAAAAAAAGAAAAATATAAAATACCCATATTGTTGCGGTTTCCGCCGAAAACCGCAGCAATATGGTTTTAGAGAATTTTTTTTGAAATTTTTTTATCATTTGGCCAAATATATTGCTGCGGTTTCTGTCAAAAACCGCAGCAATATATTAAAATAATATAAAAAAATATTATTTGGACCTATTGCTGCGGTTCCTATAAAAAACCGCAGCAATAGTATTTTAAATTAATATAAAAAGAGTTTATTTAGGGTTTCAACCTCTTCTTTCTTCTCACTCAGCCGTTTTCCCTCCTTCCTTCAGTTCACTCATCTTCTCACTCCTCCTCCTTCCTTCAATTCACTCATCTTCTCACTCCTTCGCTGGTTTCCTCCTTCCTTCACTCATCTTCTCGCATCTCTCATCTCTCATCTGCCATTTCTTTTCTCTTCGATTTTCTGCAACTCCTCGCCATTTTCCTCTCCACCGTCGCCGGCCTAGTCCTCAACCCTCTTCCCGTCGGCGCATGGTTGTTGAGTGTTGTTCTTAAATTCGCCGAAAAAGTTCGAAATTTTTTTGAATTCGCCGAAAAAGATCGAAGAATTTACAATTTTCACCTCAAATCTCAAGTTGAATTAAGTTCTTTGATCTTAATCAATGGCGGTTTCGACAATTGTGGTATTCAAATCGCTCTTCGTTGAAACGCGAGCTTCAGAGCTCTTCGATCTTAATCAATGGTTGTTTCGGTGCTTCAAGGTCCTGTTTCGGTTTCGCTGTAATGGCTTGGTGATTTAGTGAAATAAACTCATCTCAACAACCGCCGGTGAACTCTTGTTGAAAATTGTTGGTGGAACTGCTGCTGTCATTCTAGATCTGGAGATTATTTCTCCTCTGTCCACATTTTTTAGGTCTTTTTTAATTTATTTGATTTGTGTATATTTGTTTATTTTTATTTTATTTTTGAAGAAAATTAATGGTCGGTTGATGGATGGACGGTGATGATTGTGGTGGTTTGATGGTGATTTTACGGTCGAGATTTAATTTATAGTTATTATTTTTTTTTATCACTCGTTATTATTATCATTATCACTGTTATTTATTTTGGTGCAATAATGGATTATCACTATTATTAAGTCTTGTTGTTCACTCTTGTGTTGCTGATTTTTATTTGGATGCAATAATGGATTATACTGTATATATTGATTTTTCTAGTTTTATCTGTATTTTCAGTCATTTTCCATTCTAGCTAGCTAAAAAAAAAATCTCCACAAACACCTATTTCTGCTCCTACCAAAAACAAAAATAGGTTTCATTTTTTAATAAAAAAAATACTTATTTCACTGTTCCTATTAAAAACAGCAGCAATAGGTTTTATTTTTTTAGTTAAAAAAATGCCTATTGCTGCGGTTTTGGGTAACAACCGCAGCAATAGGTTGCTCTATTGCTGCGGTTAAAAACCGCAGCAATAGGTAATTACCTATTGCTGCGCCCTTAATTGCTGCGCGGTCAAAACCGCAGCAATATGCCACTTAATGACCGCAGCAATAAGCAATTATTCTACTAGTGCTTCGCGTTTTTGGAGGAGAGTGAAAGTGAGAGATGGAGTAGAGAGAAAGAGACGCGGCGGGAGTGAGACAGGGAGTCTGAGGTTGGAGGTAGCAAGGGTTACTGGGTTAGAGTAGAGAATCCAATGACTAACCAAACAGAACAGAAAGCTCAAAGTGCAACAGAAAAACCTGCATAACAAAGAAAGAGACCCTGAAAAGACCCCAAAAAAATATGCCCAAAGTGATGCTAGGAAGATAGCCCGATCCCGCAAGAGACCACAATATTTAACCTTGTTCATCCTTTAGCCATACTACCCAGAGAATCACCAAAACCATACTAGTGGAAAGGATCTTATAATCCTTAAGCAAAAAACCCACCCAGTTTCACTTTCACCTGTGAGGCTTATGCAAAAGAAAGTTAGTTGCTTTGAACTGCCTGACACTTTCCAAACTAACAACCCTTTGTAGAGCAGGCAGCAGTACACAAGCAGAGCTGAAAAGATAGTGCAATTCATTTAGCAGAAATACAGCTTACCATGAGTGTCAAGCTTATACAACACTGCCACCCTTCACCCTTGTAGGAACAATTGGTTTTCTAAAAAAGAATGGAAGGAGGTATGTGTCTAGAACTCTAGATGATGTGTTTATTTATTGATGAAGGGATTAGAGAAAAATACACTACTAGAATCGCAATTCCATGCTGTAACCTCGAGATATAGAGGAGCTAAACTGTAACATAAATAGAGAAACAGAAGAATAAGAGAAAGGAAGCTAGTAAGACACATATCAGAAAGCTTTCTGCTTTGCCTCAACAGCTATCTAAATCAGTGCACTGAATGTCGTTAATTGAAACTGACATGACCGATTAATTTGATGATGGTCTACAAGTGTTACAGATTGCTGTAGTGGTCACATTGAAGAGAATATTAATCTTTTTTAATTTTTGAGAGGACGTTTGAAGAGAAGATTATCCACGGAAAAGGCCAGGCTCATTGAAGGGACCAATGCCAGTAACATTTACTGAAGACATGCATGACAATAAATGCAAATACAGCTGCAAGCATGTCATATTCTTCAAACCTAAATCAAAAAATAAATTGAAGTTTCTACTGTATACATCGATGTTTAGTTTGATGCTAACGAACCTTAATTTTTCATAACAAAATAATTCACCGTAAAAAGCAAACAGATTATATACAAAGAGGAAAAAAAACAACAATACATATTAGGCTAAGAAATCCCACAAAATTAATTAAAGCCCTAAAAACAACAATTCCATATATTTAGCCATAGATCAATCAATTATAGCCCTAAAAACAACCACTTAATACATATTAGGCTGAGAAATCCCACAAAATCAATAACTAACTAGATTCACCAATTCAATCAAACCAGCACCATGATCCCAAAGGGGCTACAATGCCCATACTAATTCCTCGAACAATCATCTTCAACTAAGGGGGAAAGGGGGATAAATAAGGTTCATCCTCGAACAATCAACTTCGGGGTAAAAGGATTCTAATTTCTAAAACATAAATCGAAAAATAGAGCACAAAGAAAGAGTTAGAATAAGACATACCTTTTCTCATACTCCAGAGATACATTACAAGTCAATATGTAACAATTGTCTCCTCTTCGCTTCATATACAGGGTCCCTCCACAGATATATAAATCAATATATCAGATTTCCAACTCAAGTATATGGAGTACCATATTCCAGATAAAATTTGAAGTTTTCTTTATATTTTAGTTAATAGATAAATTGATAAACACAAAAATCAAAAATCTAACATTGTTCGAGAAGGATACAATGAAACTGCCATAAGAAGATAAACCACTTTAAGCCTAACATTTAAAGATTGTTTGTATTCTTTTTTGTCACAAAAGGGAGGAGAGAGCGGAAAAGAAAGAAAGTGACTTCTGCAAAGTTTAGTTTAACTGAAGGAAGGGATGGACATGGAGCAGTCTTTAAAATTTATGAAGAGTAACACATGCTTAAGGCGTAGTCGAAAGCTTCATTACTATGGACATTGGCATTACCAAATCACACTTTGTTACAAAATTATTCTAAAAAAATTACAATTGTGAAACATGCTATAAGGATATGAACATTCATGGAAACAAATTGATCAAATAGTACCACCCAACATATTTGGACTACTCACTACTTATATCAGTACATGACACACATAGCAAAAACAACCAAGATCGTCCTACAATACTTCAAATATTATAAGCATAATGTAGCAACATGATCCACAATAGACAAACACAATGTACTATAAGGCAACAAAATTCTAGTACTACTAAGAATTTAGCTCACCTCATTCGACCAGCTAAGTAAAGATTGCTTAACTTTTTCCATAACCATAGTCTTTCCCGTCCCAGGGCATCCACACACATACAAGCTCCCTGGTTTTCGTCTTTCGACATTCGTCTTGCAAAACTCTAGAACCTTATTTGATTCTTCTTCCCTACAAACCACGCCAGACGGTGTTGTCGAGACGTGCAAAGCCTCTTTTACAACTCTCATTTGCTCAGAATCTATCCATTAATCAATAAGGTTCAACAAAATTAGCACTTTCCATCCAACAATTCACCAAAAAAGCTAACATGAATATGAACTATTGACCAAATGCAACTAAATAAATGAGCTATAAGTTGTATAAATATAACCAACCTGAACTATTATAAAGTATTAGACTATTAGAAGATGATGCAAATGATGAATGCACAAACAGTGGCGTTTGAACAATGATGCATCTTCATTATGTAGCTCAGTAAATCTCCATAAGACACATCAATAGGACTTTCAAATCTACACAAGCAAAGAACAAGAGGCATCCAAGAAAGTTTAGAAGAGATCAAGAAGTACAAATTGATGCAAAATTCTAAAAGGCGCCCATTTGGAGAGAAGGTAATGGAATTGCACAAGCAAAAGAGTAAAGAGTCGCACATATAGACCCTTTATCCCTAGATTATAGCGCACATACAGGGCAGTAAACAAAATTGAACATAATCAGAAGCAGAAAATGTCAGCAATCTACAAAACGAACGAAGAGTGAGAAACTCGAGCGATTTTGCAAAACTACAACAATTTCAAACCCTAGATCCACGAAAATCATTGAAAAAACAGCAAAATCAGGTAAAAACTCAAAATCAAAAGAGAGGAGAGAGAAAATACCTCAGCGGCATGTTCGCGCGACAAAAACGAAAGGAGGAGGAGAGTGCGGGTGAGAGAAATAGACGGCGCTGAGCAGAGAGAAGAGTGAGGGAAGGTGGAAAACGAAAACGCAGCACCGGCGGTCGGAGAACAGCAGTGACAAGGAGGCGACCACAGCCAAGGTCGGAGAGAGAGGGGCAGGGGTGTGAGTGTGTTAGAGAGAGAGATAGAGAGGGCAGGGGTGTGTGAGAGAGAGAGAGAGAGGCGGGGATTCATGAGCAGGTGTGGTGCGAGTGCGGGAATTGCCACGTGAGGGAAGCTTTAGGGGGGAAATGAAAAGGTGAAGGGTTGCGGTTGTTCAATAACCGCAGCCCTTCGTAATGAAGGGCTGCGGTTTTTGGGCTAACCGCAGCCCTTTGTAATTAAGGGCTGCATTTTTCAGATAACTGCAGCCCTTGCACCGCAGCCCTTGATCTTTTTTCCTCTAGCGCGCGCATTGCTCTGTGGCTTTGGCAATGCTTAGACATTACAAAAAATATGAATTTGCGAAAAACTGGAAAGGTGTAACATACTAATGCTAGTATTACCTTTGCGCTGTCAGCCCGCTACGTATTATAGTGTATTATCCTGAGACGTTGCTTTTACTGATGCATTCTTTGAAAATCTAGAACTATCTGACAGGTTTCATTAACAGATTTTCTTGCTGCTTCTTTCTTTTTCAATATGGCAGAATCAGATGTTGCAAAAAACATGTGATGGAGGCTCTGGTAAATTGAAAGATTACATAAGTGAGGCACATGACGGTGGAAAAGCAGGTCTTCTTTTATCCATTGCACATTGGTGAATATGTGTGTTTGTGTGTGTTTGTGAATTAGTCATTGGTGAATATATCGTTTTTCTCGAGTAACTAAATGGATTTTATTGTCCATGCATCAGATGGTCTAGGAAATGCTGTATACCGGAAACATGAGAATAAGCCAAATCTAAGTGTCAAACTTCATGATCTTAGCCTCCCTACACGTCAGGCACTTTATGAACTTGTTTCTTGTGTAAACGATGGGGTAAAGGTTACAAATCAGCAATGCACTTCAACAAGTAATTCTAGAGTTATTTATGATAGGGACTGCAAGAATACAATGGTAACTAAGTCCTCTCACCTCAATGTTTTCAACGAACAAGACCGATGCACTTCGACAAGTGATACAGTAGTTATTCCAGGTGAGAACTCCAAGAACATGCCGATAACTAACTTGTACCGTCTGGAAGATGATCACATTGCAGATGTTCTCTGGAATCTTGAACCGCTTGATATTCAGCCCTTTTGGCAATGGTAGTTAGTTTTTGCTTCTACATCCTTCAATTAATGCAACTACTTCATAAGGGATTCAGGATTCTGCAACCTGGTGCAGTTCCTTTGTTTATTATGTGCCTGCTGAGGCTTTGTGTTTTGTGAAGTCCATAGAGTTTTGGGTTCAGTGGAGCTGCTCAATTTATGTTCTCTTTCTACATCAGTGATCTTGATGTTTTGTCTATCTTTCTTTTGAAGAGTGTTTCCTTACAACAACGTCTATCCTTTTTACCTTAAGGAGTTCTTCTATTTTGTGAAACCTCTATTTGTATTATAGTTGCTTTTGCCATCTCTCGATTAGGTAATTTAGCACTATAGTATTCACCCTTCATCGCTCTACCTTGTAGTGTAAGCCTTGGCTGGAATTCTGGAACTGAACATTCTTGTGAAGGATTGATTTGTGTATTTTTTACCAGGAGTTTGATTTTACACTTTATCTGTTCTTTCACTATCTGCTTGAGGTTCTATAATTGGACCACATACCTTAATCTATTATTTTAAAGTTATTATGCATTCAGTTATCTATTTACAAGTACTCCATATATCCTTATATACTGTTGTCTGCTGAGTTAGTGTAATAGTGTAAGATGCTAGCTGCACGCATGCTGGCAGTAGCTGAACCTTTTTTTTTACTATATAAAATACACAAATGCTCCTATTGTTTAAAAAAATTGGAGCATTTGTGGTATTTTACTCCTGTAAAAAAGCTCAAATGCTCCGGTTTTTATCACAACCGGAGCATTTGTGAAATGCTCAAATGCTCGTATGACGATTGCTACGGGTCAAATACGGAGCATTTGAGGGATTTTTAACCGGAGCAATTGAGCTTTTTTCCACTAGTGTAGGCATGATTTTCAAACCCCAAAGAGTATGAAATTTTTTTTCATCTCTTGGCATTGTCATGCTGCTAATTTCGTTTTGCTGATGTTGGAGTAGAAATTGATACCCCGAATTTGTAGTGTTGTCCCCGGATCGAGTTAGGGGCCAATAGAGACTATCTTGACAATCCATGTGAGTTGGTAATTCCAGCCCATTGATGCTTCTAGCACTAGGAGATTTAAACATATTATTGATCTTGTGCATATCCCACCCTTGTTGATCTGGAAGGAGGAGATTAATAACTTTGAGACGAGAAACAACCCTTAGAGGGGTCTAATCCTTGAATACGAGTATCCTCCCATGCACCCACTTTTGTTTGGAAGCTTGGATTTGCGTGCCATTGCCTACTTTCCAAACACAATTTGTCGTCAAAAGATCAGTCGCCATAGCTAGACCATTTCGACCCCAGGAGTCGGAACGATGCGTTGGAGGGTGTGTGTTGCATTGGCCTACGGGTGCGGAAGACTTTGGAGGGCAACAACTGCGGATTTTGCTGAATTCACCAAGCTTTTTTCATCAAGAGAGCTGTATTAAAAACCCCAATATTGCGAATTCCGAGCCCTCCCATGCCACGAGGTTGATGTAGAAGTTTTCGCTTTTTCTAGTGTATCCCAGTGGAGTCTGTATTCTGCCAAAAAAACTGGCTAGCAGACTATCTATCTTGTTTGCAATAGTGGCAGGAATGCGAAAAACATCAAGTAATCCGAATGGAATTGATAATAACTAGTTTTGCAGGTTGCGAAAGAGTTCGATGGCTCCAACGCGAGATGATAGCAGTTAACTTATCCAAAAGTGGTGTAAAATGAGCCACTTTGTTTCCTTGAAAGTCGATTTGCACTCCAAGATATTTCCCAAGCGAGTCTTGAGCATTCATTCGGAGAGTAGCTTTATAGAGTTGTTGTTGCTCTTCAGCAATATTAGGACTATACTTTATAAAAGATTTGTGTAATATAGATAAATAACTATGAAGCCAATCAAAAAAGCAAATATCAACAACTAGAAAAGCCGAAAACACCCCACCTCTCTTAACTCACATTATTTAAGTAGTGAAATGAGGATTGGGAGTGCTTACCTGGTGGTTAGTCTGCACATGATTAATTGTGGGAAACGCCCTGAACCCCACTTACTCCCTCCCAGATAGGTAGAGAAGACATTTGCCGCCGTAGTTGGTGGTGGTGGCTGACTTACAAAGTGCCTAAAAGATGGGGTATGTGTCGTCATGGAGGGGTGACTAATTGGCGGAAGAAATGACACTCGCCGCTTGTCTTGCGTCAACATTCGAAGCTGACTAACTGGCCGCCAGAATGGAGTTGAGGTCGCCATCGGTGTTAGCACTAGTGGTTGGCTATACCTCATCCAGAATGGGACATTCGACTCTACTAGTGTCGACTGAGGTGGCCTAGT
The DNA here is from genome assembly GCA_947646795.1 of Beta lomatogona. NCBI lineage: Eukaryota > Viridiplantae > Streptophyta > Magnoliopsida > Caryophyllales > Amaranthaceae > Beta > Beta lomatogona. The sequence goes on along the minus strand of CANSNZ010000745.1, from coordinate 113,568 downwards.
GCTTTCTTGATTGAAGAGAAAGAAAGTTACCCCTGTGACGCTGACTCAAAGGACGACACACGATTATGTGTCTATAGAGGGAGTATATCTTTAGAGCAAGATTGAATATAATATTGTATATAAGGAAAGTTTTACAAGTTTAAATCGTGTGCGGAGTATTATTTGTTGTTACATTGTAATGAAATCTTTCTCAGCCTCTCGCAGTCTCGCTCATAAATACCTCACCCTAATCCATATTTGCTAAGCTTGCAATTGTGTTCGATGGCCAAAATCCTATTCAAAACTCCTCCTTAGTCCATCCCAAACATGTTGTTATTTCATGGTGATCTTTTCAAGCTATATATATATATATATATATATATATATATATATATATATATATATACACACACGCGTGCGTGCGTGCACACACACACACTTACGTGCTTGATTTATGATCTTCTCGTAATTAAATTAGGATGTTTTTATTTGTTCGAATGAGACACAAGGGCCGTACGTCATATTACTAATTGAGGTGGGGGATTCGAACCAGTGACCTATTGTACACACTACACAAGTCCTGAGTCTTAACCGCTAAACGACGTAAATTACGTCCCTTGGAAATTTCATGTCTCATAACTAATTTTCGCTTGTAAAAGGGTACTCTAGTAAAAAATCAAAGTAGACAACGATTACTATGAGTTATAAGAGCTCTTTAGAAGTTGCATAGTTGAACAAACCAACTAATTATGGGAAATGCACATTACTTGCTCATACAAACAAACTACGAAACAAAAAGAAAGCAATTAAATCCTATAAAGTGCGCTACTAAAGGGCCTTACTTAGCAAGACTGTACTTGGTGTTAGGGGTTGATTTTTCTATCCACGTGGCAGCAGGTAACTCGTGTAATTTGTGTTAGTTCACAACCAACTAGTAGAAAAAAGCCCATCTGATGCGGTCAAAATCGGGCTTACTGATGCGGTTTTGGTCCGCATCAGATGGGCTCGCAGCAGATCCCAACTAAAACCACATCAGTTAATCGCATTAACTGATGCTGTTTTAGCTTAAAACCGCATCAGATTGTGCAAAAAATTATGTCCAAAAAAAGTGCAGACCTGCAGATGCAGATCTGCATTCTTGTATTGATCGAAAATCTGCAATATATTTTGAAGCTTGTGTACCACAAAGGTACACATATATATAAAACAACCAAAATGTATATATACATATATATACAATAACATTACATAGCAATTATATACACATACCAAATATACCTTATTTTCAATTTCCAGAAAAGGTATATATATATATTATATACATATACATACCAAAAATATATACCAAAATTTCTAGTTCAAAAATGGAAAAACCAAAATTACAAAAAAAAACGAAAAAAATGACTTCATAACCAAAAATGAAAATGAACTAAAATAAAAAAAAAAACTAAATCTAACTAAAAAACGTAAATTACATAAACTGAACGAAAATTACAAAATATAAACGAATTAGATCTAACTAAAACTATTAATTACAGAAAATGAACGAAAATTACAAAAAAAAATAAAGAAAAGAAAAAAAATAACAAAACTCAGATCTGAGATCTGATGAACAAACTAGACGACAAAAAGGAAAAAAACCTTTCTAGATAACGAGAGAATTCGTCTTCGATTCGATGTTTGTCTTCGTCTTCGATTCGTGAAGACAACGACGAGGATTTGTGAAGACAACGACGTTCGTGTTCGATTCGACGATGAATTCGACGTTCGTCTTCGATTCGACGATGAAGGTGGTGTTCATTGAGGGTGTCGTGGGTTTGAGAGGAAGGAGGGAATAGGAGAAAGAGGAGGGAAAAGGAGAGAGAGGATGGATTAGGGTTGAGTGAGGAGTGAGGGGAGAGGATTAGGGTTGACTGTTGAGTGAGGAGAAAGAGGGGGTGCCGTGGGTTTGAGAGGGATTAGGGTTGAGTTGAGTGAGGAGAGAGGGGAAAGGGGAAAGGGTTAGGTGGGCTGGGGTTATAAGGGAAGTAAATGGGTCATGAGGTTCCGTTTTTTTTAGAATATATGATGCGGTTCTTAGGACCGCATCATATTTTAAAAAAATCGCATCATTTTTTTTAATCTGATGCGGTCCACAAGAGGACTGCATCAGATTTTTTAATCAGCTTTCCTTCCGATTTTCTTTAATTGATTTTCTGATGAGGTTTTGTAAAAACTGCATCTGTTACTAAGTGACATATAAGGTTTTTTCCACTAGTGATCCCAAGTAGCGTCGTATTATTGCCTAAGCAAAAGGAGTTTGGATCGCTGACTTGGCAAGATGGTTAAGGGCTTCCTATAATCTAGGAGGAAGTGTGCTGCGTTGAGAAGGAAGTGAAGCGAGCTGCAATCGTTGTGTTGAAGATATTCCATAATCCTATGATTATAGGATCTAAGCCAATAATAGTCCAAGGGAAAAACGGCTACAAGGGAAACGACCATATTATCTTTCAGTATAAATAGAGTTCACTAGCTCACTTTGTAAATCATCTCATATTCACTGCTCTCATTACTTACTCACTAGCTTTGCAACTCTCTTGTAATCACACGCAAACTCAAGCATACTTAGTGAATTGGCAGGATACAAATCTTCCCGTGGTTTTTCCATCTTTTCTAAGGGTTTTCCACGTAAAAACTTGGTTTGTGTCCTTTACTATATTTCGCACTTTAATTTACGCAACTTATTCTATATCGCAAGTTAATTATCAACCCCCTCTCCAAGCAAATTAGTCTTAGTGTAAAATTTGCCTAAAACAATGTGGCTCCCACCGTGGGGCTGATAAATAAAAAGCAATATTATCAATCCTAGCAACTTGCCAAGCATCATGGCCTAAATCATCGAAGCTGGATCCCCCACAACTCCCAACACTCTTTCTGAAATGCCAGGTCAAGATGTCATGGCAAAATCATGAGAGACATCAACGAGAAGAAGAAATCTCTCATAGAAGAAATCGATGTCCAAGGTGTCCATTTCGAAAGAATGACCGGGGAACTTCGTACCCAGATGTTGTCCTATGCATCAATCACATCCAACTCCCGGAGGCAGCGTCAGAATGACCTTGACAGTTTTGTCAAGCAACTTGATATAGATGGACTAATTCACAAAGATGGAGAAGGTGTTGGGCAAAGGACGAGTCAACGACGAAAGGCCAATCATCACAGCCGCCGACGAATATCCCAGTCTAAACCGCCAAGCCGCCTTCGAAAGACATCCTCCCTTCAATCAGGGTGCAAGAAATGGCGACCTGCCCAAGTAAACAATTCCCCTCGGGCCCATGCCAAAAGAAGGAGTAGGATGTCAGCAGCAACCCTCCAACGATGCAGGCAACTTGGCCAGATAGAATGTGCAAAATATCATGCCTACAAGTGCAACTGTAGATCCGTTGTACGAGCTTCTCAGGCAGCTCGAAGAGATGATCCTCAAGATTCCCGGAGTGCCAAGGCCCGTGGAAAAAGTTGCCTTGACAATCTATGTCGATTCGCCATTTCCAGATGTCATTGCCCTAGTCGAGATCCCGCAGTGCTTCACTATCCCTACCATGAAGCTCTATCCCATGAGAGATACGCGAGGCCTGCAAGTGCAAGGGATTTAGGTCAACTTTATGAGCACCTTCTCTTCAATGGTTCATTAATCTAGCTACCTAATAGTGCAATTTCTACTTTTGCAGGTTTAGTGGACATGTTCAACCTTCAATTCGCCAGCAATAGGCGCCTTGAAAAGCAAATTAAACTAGCGATCTGTACCGAGTTGTCCAAAGGTATGGCGAACCGTTAAGAGACTACCTCAACAGGTTCAACTGCGCGAAGGTCTCCATCCTGAGATGCGACGCTCCTATTGTAACACCCCAGAATTTCAAAGCGGAAAAGAAAGAAATAATAATAGTATTAATAGGACGATGGCGGAAACATCTTCTTTTGGGAATGTCACTACTACAAGAATAGTGTTTAAATAACTAAGTGATAAAAACAAACATAAGTAAGTATTATAAGTAAATTAATTACTTAGATTAAAATCGAAATGAGAAAACTACCTCAAACTAAAGAGAAGTCTAGAACTAAAACCCCTAATAGATTATTTCTCGCATCTCAACCCGAGCCCAAAATCAAAGAAAATCCCCATCAACAAACCTGCAAAATATACAACAAATATCCACAATCAGTGGGGAGTAACTAGCAGTTCTCCCAGAACAAAAGAAATCAAAGAGATGTAGTTCTATACGAATCCTGCCGGGAGATAGAGTTAAGATTGAAGTAAGCCGTTATGATTCAACCAGAGGTCGTATAATTTATAGACTCCGCAACAAGGATTCGAACGATTAGGCAGTTTTTCAACTTCAACACTCCTTTCTACATGAATACAATTCGAGATTCAAAATATCAAGAAACTGATTTTCTTCCAAGAAATAAATTAAAAATTAAAACAAGTATGATTCAGACATAGATTAATAAGAAAGGAAAGCATAAAGTCAAGTAAACTACAATATGCATCCACTTCCATATAACTCACAAATAACGCAAATGAATAATAAATAGCAAGTGAGTTGGATAAAAATAAATAAATCATCTCAAGAGTACTTTTATAAAAATAAAATATAGGCAAAACAAGTTATTGAGTCAGAAACCCAACGCCAGTGAATCGCAATTCACTTCCTAAGGTTTGTCGGATCGCAATCTCCAGGTCAGTCTATGGGCTTATGTTCCCCACTGCCTGTGTCTAAGAATGGTCAAACTCCCGATGCAGGGTAGAACACGCAGAACTCCCTGACCTCTCGGACGACAACAATTAACCCAGGTGTACCCCTAGTTCGCAAACCAGGTGGTTGGCATGTTCTTCATCGGGGACTACATCTATCCCACCGGATATTCTTATCTCAAAATAAAATCATAAATATCATCAAAGTATCATTCATCTCAAAAATATTCGTCAAAAGGGATGCCACCCGGCCTTATACCCATAATTCATCAAAAGTAATTTATCAAAAATCTTCAAAGTAGTAACTTACAAATTTACAACAAATATCTCCAACCACAATACTTTAAACATCACTAAGCATCAACAATGATAGTGAAATAGTTTTTACAGCACTAACAACATCAATAAAAAATGCATCACCAATTAACTCCAAGGCTTATTAAATAAATGAATAGTACACAATTAATCATTTTTACATAAATCAAACATAAAAATAATGATCCCAATAATACTTACAGCAACCTACTAAACACCAGCATCCAAGAACATAAAAGATCACAAATTACTTCTGATTAACAAGCTCTCAAATAATTTAAAAGAGTATCCTCAATTTCACAATAAAAACCCAATAATAATTATTAAACTAATAAGTTCGAGCAGTAAAATCACACAAAAATTATCATATGACCCTAATGGCTCTACAGACATGGTACAAATTTTATTTATAATTTTCGGACTCCAAAAGTAATTTTAAAAGTTAATATACAGATTACTCAATAAAGCCAATATAATAACTAAAAATATAAATAAACGCACAAAAATTACCACAAATTTACAAAACATGTATAAACTCACGGAAATACATATTATACAAAGAAATAAATTTTTCGGCCTCCATAAATAATTTTCATGATTTATATACTGACAGAAACGAAATTGCAAAAACAGATATATCAATTAAATGAACCAGTACAAAGTAGGCAAAAATTATTCTAAGGCATTGAATACATACTACGCATACAACATTATCTAATAAAAATAATTTCAGCAATTTTAACATCCGTTTAATAATTATTATGCAATTTAGCCAAAAACGCACAAAACACCAATTAAATCAAATAAATACCAAAAATCATACGAAAATTATTTTTCTCTTTACATTAATCACACAAAATGCATCAAGTTTATTCATGTCAAATTTCGTCAATAATTTCATTCAAAAATTATTTTAAATAATTCCTAGCGTAATAATCTAATACCGAATAATACTCTAATCACTATGGTTCTAAGATAACTACTAGTTACCTGGAACGTCGGGAGGAAAGCTGAGTCTAAAGAGATAGTTAAGAGTTACGCATACAATCCAATTCCTCTTCTAACCCCAAGGCACAACGAACGAGAATTGAAGCAATCAGTCACTAGGCATTTTCTTCTTGAACGTTGATAAAACTCATGTCACACAGCTCTGTTCCGACCATGATTCCCGGTGATCAAAAGCTCAAATTCTAAATCACTCCGATCACAGTGTAGAACAAGATGTTATAAACGTTATGTCCAAATTTGAAGACGATCCAACGATTAGATCTCCGGCTACGGTTGTTTTCGTGAAGGTGTGACAGGAAAAACCGGGTTGAACCTTTCTATTCTTTTCCTCTTCCTTTTCTCTCTTTCTTTTCTTGAAAACGGTGAGGGTTAAATGCAAATGATGCTGAACTTCTTTTAATAAAAAAAATCAGAATTTTATGGCAAGGAAAAATGAAGGGTTTAGGAGAAATGATTAGGGGGGTTATGGGGGTTACAATCTACCAAGAGTCACCAATTAAAAGAAATGAAATAAAAGAGGAGAAACTTCTTCCTTCTCCCTCCCCATAGCCGGCTGCCCAAGCCCAAGTACACCAAGAAGATTTCGGCCCAAGTCATCAAAGGTCCATGCATCAAAAATCCGTCACGCGATAAATCGATAAATTCCTAAATCGCGCCTAAACTTTGAAAATACTTAATAATGAAAATAACTCTAATAAATTATATTATAAATATAAATATAATAAACACATTAACACGCCACATGCGATGCAACATTTCATCACCCAAGTCGGTCCAACAACGTTACAAAAACGCTACGCGACAAAACTGCATCCTAAACGCCTAAACAAATAACGAAATTAATATAAACCTTTAAAATAAATAACTAACAATTTAAAATAAATATATATATAAATATATCACAACATATAAATATATATACACATTTTCACAACAAGTTCCAAAATAATCTAAATAATAAATTATTTATTTTTACGAAAAATATCATTTTAATGTAAACAAACACCAAAAATAAAGAGTGAAAATTACGGGGTGTTACACCTATATCCATAGAAGTCGTCCGAAGAGGTTTGATTGAAGAATTAGAATTGTACAAGGAGTTGTACCCCTGTCCAACCTTCGAAGATGCCCAAGCCAAAGCTCTTGCGCAAATCAGGTTCGAAGAAGAATGTCGACACCAGAAAAGGCATAGCAGAACTCGACAGGGGTGATAGAAAAGCCCCAATCAAACACAACAACAAGCGAGACAACCGATACAAGCCTTACTACAAAGATGTTGCGCCACATGTTGATATGGTAGGTTCCTCTTCTGGCTGGGCAAGAGATCCAAACCACCCTCCATCAATTAGGGAATACAACTTCATCGTCAGTCCCGTAGGATTGGTCAACAAAACTTGGCAAATTAGGCGACACAGTCAGATGGCCGAAAAAATTAGACAAACCGTCAAGCAAGAAAGACTCGCCAAGATGGTGCGATTTCCATGCAGATATTGGGCACACAACAGATGAACGTATTGCATTAAGAAGAGAAGTTACCCATTTGCTAAGGAAAGATTCTTGAACGACATCATCATGTTTCAGCATGTGCATTACATATTTGCATTTCGCATCATACAAACATTGGGTCAATCATTGCATACACCCTTCGTCCTTAGTCATAGGATCCTAGCATTAGTCATGGAATCACACACACCCATATGCACACACGCACACACGATAGCACCGTTATGTCTAGAGTATTAGAGGTCACTCTATATAGGTCAAGTAATTTCCTATCCATAAACTAGCACCCGCATTACGGGGCATATGCATGTCCCAAAATAGTTTAACTGCATATTTGTGTATTCTTTGCGTTTACAGGTATCCAGCGTTGAACAACTCTATGCGATTTATATTCCGTCGAAGTGTGCGGACCTTTAATGATAAAATTGTCGGAGAGATCATTTGCGCATCTCGAAAATATAGACAGCAGTAAATCCAACGTTATTTCCAAAGAACAACGACAGCGGTAAGTCCATCGCTAGTTCTGAGGATAGCTACGGGTCGAGACAACGGGAAGTCCAGCGTTAATATGGTTCGTGTTTCTGAAGACAACGACAGCGCTCAAGTCCAGTGCTAGTCTTTAGTTATAGATCACCCCTAGAGCGGGACGAAGTTCTAAACCATTACGGGCCGATACAACGGAAAGTCCAGCGTTAATATGGTTCGTGTTCTTAAAGACAACAACAGCGGTCAAGTCCAGCGCAGTCTACAGCTAAGTATTACCCAAGGAGCGGGACGTAGCTCTATACTGTCATGAGCCGGCCAATATCCCACACCCATGGAGCGGGATGTAGCTCTATATCGTCGTAAGCCGGCCAATAGCCCACTTACACCCCTGGAGCGGGTCGAAGCTCTATAACGATATGAGTCGGCCATAGCTCATGATATCCTTTTCACATATCCTTTCATTATATAAACTTATGCTTGTTTTCCAAATGTTTTTCATATATATCTGTTTCTGCAAACTTATGCTTGTTTTGTAGGTACCGCTTTCATTTCACAAACTTGTGCTTGTCTTGCGAATTGATACTTTTGATATATGTCTGTTTCAGCAAACTTATACATTTTTTACAGTTACCGGTGTTAAAAGAGTGGTTTTAGATTGCACAACATCTAGAATCATTCTCCGTCCGGATACGAATACTTTGATTTTCGGTTTTACCAAACTCAGTCAAAGTGGGGCTTCTATAGACACATAATTGGTGGGCCGCGCTTGTCGTGAACGCCACCCGGCCAAAGATAAAATTTCTCCTACTCTCTTTTACACTAAGCAAGTATAATGGAAGTAGGGGTCGTATCCACAGGGAAACAGGGACGAGTTTTAGTACTTAGCGTGATTCGAAACCTAGATTAAGCTAAGGGCCGAGAAACCTAATAATAATAACAAAGGGGGGTTTCAAGTAGATTATAACTAAACTACAACTAACTAGCATATAAACAAAATGAGAAATCAATTATAGGAAGATCTTGAATCCGATTAACATCCACTTCAATTCATTATCGATCATTGAACATCCACTCTAATTATTTCCATAATTATCTATTGTCGAGAATTAATCTCGTGTTCTCCTTATTCCTAGTTGAATAGCACGATCAGCGTGACTATAAAACTCTAACTAAAGGATAACCTAGTCCGATCTCGCTAAGTTCAATCCGATAGCAAACTAAACACAGAGAACCAATAGACCGCTAACGTCATACAAGCGATAAACATTCAACATTGATTCAATTTCCCCAAGAAATAACCAAGATGATCAGCATCTAAGCTACTCCCTAGTTTGCTACCATTTGATAAAAGAATAAAACAATCCGATTCTATTCTTAAATCTAGCATTAGATTTATTACACAATCAAACTAGTAATATTCCTAGCATAATCATGCAAAAATCATAGTAAGCAAGCATACAAAATAAACCATAATCAAAGGAAATAAATAGATAAGAAAGATCTCACAATAATGCTTGAAGCTCCATATTAATCTCGCTCAAGAACGGTTCAAGCTACAACGCATAGCATAAGCCAATCCCATAATTGAAATCTACAAAAACTAAATTAGAAAATAAAAACTAAAAAGAGAAGACAACAAGAGAGGAGTGGAGTTTTGGAAACTCCATCCTCTTGGCCGCCCCCTAGGTCTAAAAACAAAGTTTAGTATTTATACTAAGGCTCAAAAGTTAGCCGTCATTTAAACCGACCTAGGGGTCGCGAGGTGCGGTACAGTCGCACCGTGCGATGAGCTACCGCCGCAACGAGCCAAGAATTCGGCGAAACCACGCAGTCGCACCGTGCGAGAAATCTCGCGAGGTGCGAGCAGCGGCGCGAGGTGCGACATTCCTCGCGAGGTGCGAGCCGGGGCGCCGGGCAGCGATGGGCGCCGGGCCGAGCGGCGTTGGGCGAGCGATGGCGAGCGAGGGCGAGCGATGGGCCGTGATGCTCGCGAGAGCTGCGGGTGATGCCGGCGCCGAACTGGTTTGGCTTGGCGAGCTCGCGATGATGCTTAGCTTAGGCGCACGGTGGAGTTTGGTTGGTGAGACGATGTCGCGGAGTTGTTCCAACCATTCATGCTTCCAAGAGCTCGAACTTACAACTTTAACAACAATAAATACAAAATTCGAACTTCCGCTAAGGTCGATTTATATGCAAACATTAACCATTACGAACAAATCCCTTAGCAATGTGCACCTAAAATACCACAAGAACATCGTATAACTGAGCGCATCAAATACCCCCACACTTGAACTTTACTCGACCTCGAGTAAACTCAAAATGAGGATCACCAAATAAATCATCACCCAAACTAACGACACCAACCTACACTCCCCATTAACTACATCATCATCATCACATCTTAACAACATCCGCTCAAAAACCTAAACGTAAGGGACGATGATTCCCCCACACTTAGATTCGAGCTCACCAAAAATACAAAACGCGACAACAATAATAACCAGCAACACCAACACGAATCAAAATGTCACCACGACACACTAAACTATCGCCTCTCCCAAACCTCCAAAAGATGATCTAAAACTACTACTACTACAACTAATCTAAACAAGTAAGCCATGGAACAAAGACAAAAAGAAATATACTCCATGCTTACTCCCAAAAACAAACAATCAACCCAAAAGAATGTGAAAGCCAACTTTAAATAGATCTTCACAAAACAAAGGATGAATTCACTAACCCAACCCGAAAACGCTTTCAACCTTATGACACCATCTCCGCAAATGAGTTTTCAAAGTGTATAATTCTCTCTTAATCTCTCATTTTGCCTAGGAGCCCTTTCGGGTTTTCATCCTAGCTTCTCACATTTTTTTTATCTCACCATCTTACCCGCTCAATATAAGCCACTTTTTTGCATAAGTTGCCCTTTCGGGTTTTCAACCTATCCGGGCCCCCATTTTTGCCTGAGTCGCCCACCCTTGTGGGTTTTCAACTCAGCGGGTTTCATTTCATCATCAATTTTTTTTTTTTTTTTTTTTTTTTTTTTTTTTTTTTTTTTTTTTTTTTATTTTTTTTTTTTTTTTTTTTTTTTTCATTTTCATTTTTTTTTTTTAAATTGAAAGTAATATACACAACATAGATACATGAGAATGAGAATACCCTCCCCCCTACTTAAACTACACATTGTCCTCAATGTGTCGACAATTAGGAAAAAGTAACAAAATGGGGGAGAAAATCGAAAATCGGGTATATCGAAAATCGAATGCTCAAAACTCATGACCAAACAATCCGCCAAACTCAAATTTCTTAACAACACCAACTCAAATCTCATAAATCAACTCACAACCCTCTCCCTCGAATCACTCAAACAAATGACAAGCTCAAAAGTTTTGAATTTGTGAGATTTGCACCTAGCTTAAGAGATCGAAAAGATACATTAACAATCTCAATCCTCTAGTGTACCAACTCCTAGCTATTGAAGTCCTCCCAACGGATTTTCTTTTGTGGATTTTGGTTCCAAGTGGATGAAGATTGGTTGTGGATCTTTTTAGTGGGTGGGTGGTGGGTGAAAGAAAATTTGTTGTGGTGGTGGAAATTTGATGAAAAATAAAGGAAAAGAAAGAAAATAAAGGGGTCTCGGGGTGCCTCCCAAGAAGCGCTGTTGTTTAAAGTCGTGAGCTCGACTTAATACCTTAAGCTTAATCATTGGGTTGTGCTCCATGTGTGACAATGGTGGTTCCATGTCAATCTCCACTTCAAGTACCTGCAAAATTGATTGAGAAGAACTCTTGCAATGCATCGTTAATACCTAGCTTACTACAACATGGTTGAGCATATAACATCTGATTATATCCCAAACCTAGCATTAAGTCAACAACAAACATCAACTAGTAGTACTCCTAGCTAATCCAAGTCATGACCATTAATATCAATAATTAAAGCTAGACAATAACCAAACAATAAGCCGTCAAAAGCTTCAATCAATCATTCCCAAGATAGTTTAAGCAACAAGCTCCATGCTTCTTGTCCAAAATACGAAAGTGAAATACATAGAACTCAATGGAAGATGAAAACTAGAAACTCAAACAAAAAGGGAATTCTTTATATGAGTGGCCAATCAAAAACAAAGAGCACAAGCAATACCATCCAAAAATCACTCTAAATAAAAACAAGTAACACCGTTTCCCCGGCAACGGCGCCAAAATTTGGTGGGCCGCGCTTGTCGTGAACGCCACCCGGCCAAAGATAAAATTTCTCCTACTCTCTTTTACACTAAGCAAGTATAATGGAAGTAGGGGTCGTATCCACAGGGAAACAGGGACGAGTTTTAGTACTTAGCGTGATTCGAAACCTAGATTAAGCTAAGGGCCGAGAAACCTAATAATAATAACAAAGGGGGGTTTCAAGTAGATTATAACTAAACTACAACTAACTAGCATATAAACAAAATGAGAAATCAATTATAGGAAGATCTTGAATCCGATTAACATCCACTTCAATTCATTATCGATCATTGAACATCCACTCTAATTATTTCCATAATTATCTATTGTCGAGAATTAATCTCGTGTTCTCCTTATTCCTAGTTGAATAGCACGATCAGCGTGACTATAAAACTCTAACTAAAGGATAACCTAGTCCGATCTGCGTCTAAGTTCAATCCGATAGCAGCACTAAACACAGAGAACCAATAGACCTGCTAACGTCATACAAGCGATAAACATTCAACAGTTGATTCAATTTCCCCAAGAAATAACCAAGATGATCAGCATCTAAGCTACTCCCTAGTTTGCTACCATTTGATAAAAGAATAAAACAATCCGATCCTATTCTTAAATCTAGCATTAGATTAATTACACAATCAAACTAGTAATATTCCTAGCATAATCATGCAAAAATCATAGAAAGCAAGCATAGAAATTAAACCATAATCAAAGGAATTAAATAGAGGGGAAAGATCTCACAATAATGCTTGAAGCTCCATATAAATCTCGTTCAAGAACGGTTCAAGCTACAATCGGCATAGCATAAGCCAATCCCATAATTGAAATCTACAAAGACTAAATTAGAAAATAAAAACTAAAAAGAAGACAACAAGAGAGAGTGGAGTTTGGAAACTCCATCCCCTTGTGGCTCGCCCCCTAGGTCTAAAAACAAAGTTTAGTATTTATACTAAGGCTCAAAAGTTAGCCGTCATTTAAACCGACCTAGGGGTCGCGAGGTGCGGTACAGTCGCACCGTGCGATGAGCTACCGCCTTCGCAACGAGTGAAGAATTTGGCGAAACCACGCAGTCGCACCGTGCGAGAAATCTCGCGAGGTGCGAGCAGGCAGTCGCGAGGTGCGACATTCCTCGCGAGGTGCGAGCCGTGGGCGCCGGCGGTGAGCGATGGGCGCCGGCCGAGCGTGCGTTAGGCGAGCGATGGGCGAGCGATGGGCGAGCGATGGGTGATGCTCGCGAGAGCTTGGCGGGTGATCTGCCGGGCGCCGAACTTGGTTTGGCTTGCGAGCTCGCGATGATGCTTAGCTTAGGCGCACGGTGGAGTTTGGTTGGTGAGACGATGTTGTGGAGTTGTTCCAACCATTCATGCTTCCAAGAGCTCGGAACTTACAACTTTAACAACAATAAATACAAAATTTCGAACTTCCGCTAAGGTCGATTTATATGCAAACATTAACCATTACGAACAAATCCCTTAGCAATGTGCACCTAAAATACCACAAGAACATCGTATAACTTGAGCGCATCAATAATCGTGTCTCCCCATTTGAGTACCCTATGATGACTGATACCCCGCTCGAGTAGGTCCGGATCGAGGAAAGAATAAAGGAGTCTAAAATAAAATATTTTAAGCCCAAAACCATATTCTAACCCGTTTTGACAATCCATTCCCGAAAACTTTTTTATAAATAGTTTTACTAAGCCCACTTTATAAAACGTTTTAAAATAACTTTTTAAAAAACCTTTTTAAAAATAGTTTTTATGACAGCCAATTTCTAAGACTCCTTTTCTAGCCCAATTAAACTAATAGAATTAATTAATTATATTAATTAGTTTCATTGATAAAAATATCTTTTATAAAAAAAAGGCCTTTTCTCCAAAGTGTTTTCAAATATCTTCTTACTAAAATCTTTTCTAAAATCTTTTTAATAAAAAATCTTTTAGATACCTAATAGGTTTCGGTTACCTAATATTCCCCAACTACCTAAACCTATATATACTCCCTTCCTAACTTCTCTAATCTCACGCCTCACCCTCATATTCTCACGGCATAACTCATATCCTAAGACGGACTAACCAATTCTCTCGCATCTCCATCACCTGATCATCCTCATTGACCATCATCATCTAGCCTTCATCGTCAATCCTCATCATTCGCCACTATTTAAACCCATTCATATAGCACACTAATCTACTTACTCCTAATTACTGCCATACTGCTACACGTCACTGCATCCTAATACAAAGTCAACTCATCAACAAATACACTACGGGCGTATTCGACACAAGCTTTTTAAGTAGCTTTTAGTATCTTAACTAGGTCAAAATACTAATTAAAAAAATTAGTAGTATTTGGTAAGTTAGTGGTGTAAGTAGCTTTTAGTGGTATAAGTAGTGTTTAGTAGTGTTTGTGAAAAGCAAGAATTTGTAGCTTATGGGATAGCGTTTAGTGGTGTATAAATTACATATTAAAGTTTTGGTTGAGTTCTTAATTAATTATTTGTAAACAGCTACTTTGACAGCTTCTTTTACCAAACATCAATATCTTATACCGCTACTTGGACAGCTAACAGCTAACAGCTACACACCAACCACTAACAGCTACCAGCGCCGCTAACAGCTACTCTCACAGCTAAAAGGTACTACAACAACTATTGTTGCCGAACACGCCCTACATGACACTAATCAAAAGAAAATTGAAAGTAAACCATTCGCTCAATGCAAACTTGACATTTTTCGATGCAATATACAACGCAGGACAACAAATATTTTTTTAAAGGCTCGTTCGACGTTCGTCCAAGATCCGTACAAATCAACGACCCCAGATGGAGGTATAATTTATAAGGGTCAATTAAAGTAACAAACCTTCGTTATTTATTTTCTATTATTTTTCTTGAAGTTACTAACATTCTATTCATGATGTAGACTGTTAATATATTTCTGCGACTGTAAGTATTGTATATTATACTAACTCCCTTATATTTTTATTTCTTATCCATGAACATTATTTTATATGCCTGATTGCAATATTTTTCACCTTGTATATACTCCACTACTTATACCTGTTATAAATGTTAAATCAAGCCCTACTAACAATTTGCTATGAATCGATATTTAGTAGAGGCCAGCAATGGGCGAACGTGGTTCATGACCGTGTTCGTACCCTCACCCCCAAACTCAATTTTTAGTTCATTGACCATATATGGTGTAATGACGGAGAAATCTACATTGGATAAGTCCCAAAATTGTCCCTAAGGTTTCCCAATATCCAATTAGGTTTATGAGTTTTCCTCTAAAGACTTGTTGGCGACTTCAAAAATGTATTTCAATAAAACTTTAACAATGGGGTAGTCAAATACGCGCTCACACCACGTAACCGAAATAAAATCACGCCTACACAAATGGAAGTGAAATGAAAATAAAACAAAGCATTTTGAATCAAATGGAAGTTAAGCGAATTCAAACAAAGCATTTTGAATCATATGAAAGTGAACGGATTAAAACAAAGCATTTTGAATCATATGGAAGTGAAATGGAGTCAAACAAATCATTTTGAATCAAATAGAAGTGAAACAGAATCAAACAATGTATTTTGAATCAAACTAGAGTGAAATGGATTCAAATAAAGCATTTTTAATCAAATGGAAGCGTAGGGTTTTTTTATCGCCTACGCGGGATGAACGCGTATTTGACTACCTTATTGTAAAGTTTTTTATTGAAAATGTTTTCCAAGTCGCCATTAAATCTTAAAGGAAGACTCATAAACCTAATTGGATATTTGTAGGGACAATTAGAGACTTATCCAATGTAGATTTCCCCCTCAGGACTCCATGAATGGTCAATGAACCATAGATTGAGTTCGGGGGTAAAGGCACGAATATGGTCAGGAATCAAATTCGCCCATCGACGGCCTCTACATAATATCGATTCACGTAAAGTTTATGTAAATAAACAACCAAGTAATATTTCAATGCAATGTATAAATTAATCTATGTCGATTCATTAAAAATGCAAAAGACTAATTTTCAGTGACATGTTATTATGCAATCAAATTAATGGGGACCTAATTCAATTGTCCAAATTATCTGAATTTAGCGTCGGAACATTTATTTAGGTCTTTGATTAACAAAAATAAATATATGCAGATATGAAAGCATTAAATCATACAACACGCATATGAATATGAATAATATATAAAGAAATATAAAAAATGAAATAGATTAGAGAAGAATGTACAAGAAAGTGTTAAATTCCTTTAACTATCTACATCATGACAAGTAAATTGTTAGTACAAAAGGAATCAAATTGGAATTGACCCTCAGGACTAATACCTTTGTCTCTCATGTCTTGTATAACGATCTACAAGAGGAGCAATCTTGAAACTTGAAATATGAAATTTGAAGGAATGAATGTGCTTGAATGTGTTTGAGTGTGTGTTTCAATGTATAAATGTAGTTGTCAAGTATTATGAAGTGATGAAGTTGTAAGATTAAACATTCGAAGACGTCAAGGCTATTTATACGCAAAGGAAACCGAAAATGAAGCGGAAAGATAAACTAAAACTGTGTGCCGGACGCACAGTCTGTGCGCGAGGAGCACGACATGTGCATCTCGCGCACTGGCTTCACGTTTTTTGTTTTTGTGTACGACATCGACGTTGCGCGTACGCAATACGTTGCATTATATACAATGTAGATCTGGCCAGTTTATTTTAGCGTTATAAGATTCTTTTTTATTTTTGATGAATATCCTTTGAAATTCGAAATCAGCTATCTTTAGGACTAAAAAACTAATTTTCGAAATATCCATTAAAAATTAATAGTCCAGAATAAATAATTTTGAAATATTAAAAATACAATTAATTATCAGGAATAATAAATTGAGCCTTTAAAATCGGGCTTGTATTTGATAAGTAGACTTTATATTTTCGAAATGATTTCGGGCTTAGCTTTTCAGATTGCTCATACTTTAGACCAGCCCAATTAGGACGACGATATATTTCAACAATTGGTACTTGATAGGGAGACACGTTTTTGTGTCTACAAGAAGTGAAACATAATCAAACAAAGCATTTTGAATCAAATGGAAGTGAAATGGATTCAAACAAAGCATTTTTGAATCCAATGGATGTGAAACAGATTCAAATAAAAGCATTTTGAATCAATTAGAAGTGAAACGTATTCAAACAAAGCAATTTGAATCAAATGGAAGTGAAAAGGATTCAAACAAAGCTTTTTGAATCCAAATGAAAGTGAAACGGAAGTCAAACAAAGCTTTTTGAATCCAAATGAAAGTGAAAAGGAAGTCAAACAAGGCATTTTGAATCAAACGGAAGTTAAACGAATTCAAACAAAGAAATTTGATTTAAAAGGAAGTGAATCAGATTCAAACAAAACATTTTGAATCAAATCAGATTCAAATAAGGTGTACTTCAAGAAAAAATTATTGTTTTCCTCAAATGTATAAGATTACTAGTATTTTTTGCACGCTATGCGTGCGTGTCATATTAACATTCTTATTCTCAATTAGTTATTCATCAGTGCTTCAAAATATTTAATTCGAACAAACATTTATAATGATATTTAATTTTTCTAATATATTTTTTTAAATCAATGTTTCTTTTTTTTTTTAGTTATTTGTTCATCATCATTCAAATCTATCTCTATAAGTGAAGTAAATACAAAGCAGAAGAAAGCTTGTGCCTAAATAAAGTGGAAGAATATTAATAAAGTGGAGAAGTTTGATTTATATAATAGAGATTACCGAATAATACTCAACATTTAGGTTTTAAAATATTATCATTATAATTATTAATAAGAAATTCAAGTTTTTATTCTTTGTACGGATTGTTATAATCAAGTTATATTGTCAATTAATTTTTGATCTGAGTTTTTCACACATATTTAAGAAGAGAAAATCATTCTCCTTGATTTAATATTTAATTGAAATTTAAAATTCAATTCCATTTTTAACTTGTTCGATATATATGGCAAGTAGGAGGAAAAAAAGACTATTTAATATATATGGCAATTTAAATCATTAAGGGTATATTAGACTTTTTGTGAGGGGACACCATCTTCCTCCCCTCTTCACTTATATAATAGAGATATGTGCCTAAAACGGATTGCAATTGGAGAAGATACATGAATAACCTAACCCCAATAAAACGGATTGCTATTGATTATATGTCACTTGTATGTTTAGTTAAATTGAGTTTAAGTTATCTAGTGTTTGGTACCGTTTGTATCTGAAGATTCGACCTTGACTTACCCTGCCAAATAGTTAAGAAGTTAGTTAGGTTATTTATTTTTGTTAGGTGTGCGACACGCCTATCAAAACCTAGTAATTTGATTGTAATGAACATATCACAAAAGTTACCTTTTTCATGTTTGACAAACCAACATAGTTTAATTTTCATTTTTCAGGGTGCTTGAAAAATGTTGCTTGGTTGTTTGATTGCATAAAACTAGAATATGAATCATATTAAGTAGACACCAATAATGGGTGAACTTGTTTCATGATCATATTGTACCCTGACCCCCGAACTCAAATTTTGGTTCATTAACCAATTATGAAGTCATGATGAGAAAATCTACATTCGATAAGTTCCTAAGATGTCCCTATGGTTTTCCAAATATCCACTTATATATATGAGTCTTCCTTTAAGAACTTGTCGGCTACATCTTTTCTAAAATGAATTTCAGAACAAAAACATTTATAATGAGGTAGTGAAATTCATAGGCAATAATAATATGCCTACAATGATAATGATACTTTAGTCTTTAGAACATCGGGTAAACTCTCTGTTGTTTTATTATTGGTAAAATGAAAGGCATCAGGGATGTCGACCATGTTAAAATGTCTACATTGAAATAGTTGCTGAAATTTTAGCTTCAGAATAGTATATCATGTATCTTTTTTTACATAAACGATAATCTTTCAAAAAGTTTCTTCAATTGTCATTTCACCTTTAATTATTAGGATATGCTATAGACATGAAAATATTCAAGTTCAATGATTTTAAATAAAAAAACATAGAATACTATTATTTAAACGTTTGACATAAATTACTTAGGATAATTTTATCAAGGATAATTTTATCAATTTCATAGAATCTGATCCGATAATAGTGATTCAATCCTACTTTTGTCATCGATCCCCTTGTAAGAATTGACAACTTATTAAACCGAGTATCTCAACTTGCTGCAATCTTTAAAAAAAACAATCATATAAGGTGATTGTTTACAAAAATGCTCTTAAGGTGTTTTTTTTTATTAAAAAAAAAAGGTGTTTATATTTGAACATAAAGGAAATGTGATGTATAATATAAATTTTCACACTATTTAAATATCAATCTATCATTTTCTAAAGAACATCCAATTCTTTCAAACTATGTAACCGCGTAAATATCAATTTTCTATATCCTATAACCAAAACCAATATCCTATAACCATGTAACCTATAACACCATATCTAGTAACAAAATTATCACCTCTTACTTGGTATATAACCCCTTTGCATTCTTTTATTATGCTTACTTGAAATCTTGACATTATTCACAATCAGAGAGATTCTTTTAAATTCTTTTCAACACATAAGAAAAAAAGTGTTTATATATAACGTTAAAATAGCCATTGGCAACCATGCAGTGGAAAGTGGGCTTAATAAGAGAATATAGGAGTATTGGCTATGTTTAAATATCAAATGTTTCATCTTCTATAAAACAACCAACATGTTGAAACGCATAAAATAACAATTTTGGGACACTCATTATGGCTTGCGAGGAATTGATCCTGCGTCTGCACACGTGCAACACTGACAACAGAGTTTAGGTTTAGCACAAGTAACTTTATTGACATTAGCACGCTAATATTTATAACTCAATATTACTTATAACAATTGTGCTATTAAGTACAATAAATTATTTGATATTTAAAAAGTGTGTTTGACACAAATTATTAGTTTTTATATCAAATAAACATTTAGGGTTTTTTGTCAGACAGTACCTTATAAATACGTTTTTTGTGAAAAAGTACATTAAAAATTATATTGTCAAAAAATACCTTATAAAAGTTTTTTGGTGTGAGCCGGCATTGACTTAGTCACATGACTTACATGTGACCATTAAACCAACCCCAAATCCCTAGATTTGACCTCCATTTTCAGATTTTCCCAAATTCCCTTCCAAAACTCCCATTCTCTCTCTTCTCCCTTTGCTCCTCCTTGAATCTCCATTTTCCTTTCTTCACATGGGCAGTAACAACCTCTTGGATGTGATTTGCAGCAAACCATTTGCAAATCAAGTCTTGGAAGCTCCAAGACCCATGTTCATGCATCCACAGTATCGTGATAGTTCCCCAAATTTAATGAACCAACAATTTATATATGCAGTACAAATGACAATGGCTCTTCCTTCCCGTTTGAGCATGAACCCTAATATCGCTATTAGTACAACCATCACAGAGGATGGTTGCGGTTCCCCTGATCCTAGCTATAGCAATGTATACCAAATTGGAGACGAGAAGAAGAGAAGAGTGAGAATGGAAAATGGGGAGTTATGGAGGACAAGAGGAAGAAAAAAGAGAATCGGGCCAATTGGGGGGGAATAGGGGAAAAATTGGTTAACTGGTTCAAATTAGGGATTTTGGGAGGGTTTAATGATTCTTGCACGTGACCCGGTCAACGTCGAGAGTTTGATCAACTCCCGAAATCCGGCAAAAGTTGTCATTTCAGAAGAAAAAAACCATTTTAAGGTATTTTTTGATAATATTTTATTTATAAGGTACTTCCTTCGTTCTTGTTCTATTGCAACAATTACCACTTTGGGTAGTTTCATATCTATTGCAACAATTCCACTTTTGGTAAAATAAGTAACTTTAGTTGACAATATTGCCCTTAATTTATCTTACTAAATCCATCATTAATTACTCACTTTACTCATAAAGTTGCTTTTACTTTATTAAGGATTAATTTCTCTCCTACTCTAGTTAATTAAAGGGGTACTTTTATGCTAAACTATCCACTTTTTCCACTTCCTAAAAATCGTGCCCAAACCCATTGTTGTAATGGAAAAGGAACGGAGGTAGTATTTTTAAAAAAAACGTACTTTATAAGATATTTTCTGACAAAAAAAAACCCAAACATTTAATATATATTTCTCGACGAGAGTTTTCAATGGTGAGAAAGATTATCCAAAATCTCAATAATGGAAATGTTGTGTTTGCTATAATCATCGGAGCAAGAGAGGAAGAAGTCTACAAATGAAAGTTGAAGTCAGTAAAAATTAAATTTTAAACTACTTTGTTAATGAAAGGTGACTTCAATTAATGTTGCATTGCAACTCACAAATGAAATTTGAAAATCAAATGTAAAAACTACTCTCACTACTTTAAACCTCACAATATACTAACTCATTTTCTGAATAAGTGAAACACTTTCCTTATTTTGAATAGTCACAACAACTGCAACCAAGCTCAAAATGGTTAAAAAAAAGTTCAATATTATTGCAAATACGCCACCAAAAAGCAAGAGGGGACCACAATTTTTTTGTTTCACCACCTGAATTACCCTACTTTATTATGGTTCCAACTTTCTCTCTCTACATTCCTTGGTATTCTCCCACTTTATCTATGTTTCACTTAACCTTTTAAAAGTTGGAAGTTTTGCTACTTATAGTTTTGCTACTGTTCACATGAACAGTACTCTGAGTGACAAAAGCTTGCAAATTACCGTAGCTAAGGGAGAAGAAATCTCAACCCTCAATCTCTGGGTTCACATGAGTCTCACGATCTTTATTTCTCTCTTACTCTCTCTCCTCACCCAAACAACAATTATATGGGCATCATTTCACGCCACTTTCACTCTCTCTCATCTCCTCTCCTCTCATCTCCTCTCTCTCTCTCTCTCTTCTTTTGTACGCTATTAGGGTTTGCCAAGCGAAGTGCTGTAGACCCTAACCCTCGATTACAATTTACTATTCGCGCTCTCTCTCTGGATTCATTGAAACACTCAATTTCGGCTTCTCAGCTTCAAAATTAGAGGAACAGCTAACTTCGATCTTCCAGCATATTACAGGTTTGTTTCGGAGCACTTTTGATTTACCTTTTCAAATTTAAAAATATGTTATCGTACACAAATTTTGAGAATGTCGAATGCATTTATCTTAGTTTTTTTTCCCATTCGTAACCTCCAAAAAGATTGAGATTTTGGGGGTTCAGTTGAATTGGAGATTTTGTGAAGGAGAGAATTAGCGTTTAATAGCTCGAATTTGGGGTTTTCCTTAAGATCTGGAAATTTACTTTCTGATTTTTCCTTTTCCTTTTTCTTTCTTCTATTTTTTTGCCGTTTGTTTATTTACAGTATGATTACATTTTTAACATTTACAAATTAAGATGGTAATTATTTTAAATCAAATTTTGGTGAAAGCTAAATGTCGATTCTGTTTACAATGCATTTCAAGCTGGACTAACCAGTATAGATGTTCAAAGGTCTCAATCGTATTTTTTTAAACCTTTTCCCCCTTTTCCATGCTTTATGAGCTTGCAGTTCAGCTTTGTTTACTGTGTTTTAATGGTGAATGTCGTATTGTAAGTTGCTGAATTTGACTGGTTTCATTTTTGGGTTCTTTTAAATTCTTCTTATGGTAGATGTGCTGCGGCCTGCTGTGGATCTGAAGAACTTGAGTGCAAGAGAAAAACCCATCAACATATACTAGGTTATCTTCCATTTTTTGGCTTAGTTTTGATCACAATTAACGTTGTTTTCTAGGTTGGTTGTTGATTCAGGAACTGGTATACTTCAGATTTTCGTTCTTTTACTTTTTCGAATACTTTTTCTAACCATATCTTATTTCTGAACAAAACATAGTTATGTTATCTATCGAATATCTATTTTACCAAACAGATTAAATTAAACAACACCAATTTCAAAGTTTTAATTTGTATGAGATTTTGTAAAAAAAGAAAAGAGTTATTCGGATGAAACCCTAATTTCGGAGTCACGAGTGATAAACTGATACTTAGAAAAATATATTCGGTTCAATTTGGATGCTTAAAGAGTAGCTCGCATTTGATTAAGCATTAAGAAAATTAAGAAACCGAATCAACCAATGCAGAAAAATTGCGAAATTCGAAAATAAAATTACTGCAAGACAACAGAAGAAAGCATTCACAATTCTGAAAAACTCGAGGGATTTACAGAAAATACAATTTACAATCACCAATTTGAAAACTAGGAATCTGAAGTATACTAATTGTTAACAAAATTCTGAATGTTTTTAAATGTGTGCTTGTTTCTCACAGCTATTTGAATACCAATACAATATCGGCCTTCTCCTGATTGAAAAGAAGGAGTGGAGTTCTAAGTTGGATGATCTCCAGCAACCATTGGCGGAGCCAAAGGATGCCCTTCAACGAGAGCAGTCAGCTCATCTGATGGCAATGAGAAGAGAAAAGAAAATTTAAGGAAGGGTTTGGGTGTTGAGAAGTAGTTTGTTCGTGATGTAAGCTTACTATAGTTACTATCTTCCTAATTTTAAGAATTGTACTAATGTACTGCTGTAGTTGCTTTACTATTAGCATGACAGAGCTTATGCAATGCTTTCTTTAGTGTTGCACGTTTGAATTCCAGGATTCAATTTGTTTCCAATAGCTGCTATATTTTCTTTTGCTGCTCTTTACTGGAGATGATTATTGAAATGTCCGTTAGAGTTTAAACTGACATTTATGAGTTTCCAATTGGAGCTTCACTTACGAAACCTGAACTGTATTTTGCTAGGTTATTTTTTCATTTGCATGCCTTCTGGTATTTTCCTGTATTCCAATTTGTATCAATTCATTGCTCACTATGTTGTTGGTTGTTCCATCTCTGTCTCTTTCTTCTTCAATTGAACACAGGAAACTACCTTGTCTCTTTCTTCTTTGATAGTGTGGCTCCACCTGAGCAAGTTTGGAGGAGGAGGTTAAATAGCCATGCTAACATTCTGAAAGAATTTATTCTCACATTTATGGAGGTAATTAAGATGGTAATTAATAGTTGGCCCTTTTTTTTCTTCCCTTTTTCTTCCTCATGCCCTAAATGTATAACAACTCGCATGTCATACTGTTTCTTTTCTCTCGTCTTTTTCTATTGCTCTGTTTCCTTATGTCATCTCCATTGTAGTTTCGTCTCTGTATTCATTTGTGGCCGTATGTTAGGGAAGAGGCATTCGATGGAAGGATAAATTTGGGATGACCTTCAATGTGTCAGGTCTTGATTGACTAAATTGCCTTTTTAACTGTTTCTGATCTTTTATGCACAAAACTCATATTGACCCTTTTAATAGAGAAAGCGCCAAACCTTCAGCATCTCAAGGAGTATAGCTGGGAGGAATGGGGTAATAATATTGCTTTCTTCTTGAGAAAAATGTGTCTCGTGATTGGCTTCTGGACTTTTGGTTTCTCTCATCTAAAGTAAACATTTTGCTCAACTGTGTCGCAGAAGTGGCAGCATATCTAGAGGTGTCAGGGGAGAGTTTAGGCAATGGCAAATTATTCCTGGTCTATGTGAGGCTTCTGCTGGCATGGCCAATCAATTTTCAATAAAGCTCTAACCTATAACATGAACTTTTGTTCATTTCTTTTCTCATGCGCTAATATTGGGGGCTGAAGGCTACATTTGGCATTGGCAATAGTTTTCTCTTGTAGAGGGTGATCCTAAAAGTCGTTCAGTTCTTGCGTCTATACCGAAATAGTAATATTCTTCATTTCTCACCTCAGGAGAATGGTAACTAAAATTTATACTACTTTTGGTGGTTACGTGAATGGGTATGATTTTCTCAAATCTTGAAGACAATTTTATGTTTATGTTCTGGTTAAATCTTGTATAATATAATCTTTTTACTATAATTACTTATACCATTAACAAAAACATGCATATATACTAGCCAAATGCTTATTTTTTGTCAAAACTTCATTGGTACTTTGAAGTGGCGTTGATATTTGTTCGAACTATGGGCGTCTTGACAAAAACAGTCCCAACTATGGTTTTTTATTGTTCAGTCCCAACTTTAACCCCACTTTACACTGGTGGTCCGAGTGGACTGGTGACCTGCTAAACCGGTAAAAAAACCTAATTTCCTTTTACTTTTTTCTTGTTACCTGTTTCTTCTACCTCTCCAGTCCTCCTTCAGTCTTTCTCTCTCCTCCCTCCTTCCTCCCCTTCCCTTGCCACCCGTCCTCTTCCCCCTCCCTTCAGTCTTTTTCTTTACCCAGCTGTGTTTCCAGTAATTTCCCCCCCCTTTTTCATATTTTCTTTTATAGGGTTTTTTTTGTTGAGATTTTTAGTTGATTTTTATAGTTTTGATCTGTTTGTTCATTCATTTTTGTAGTCGGGATATGGAGAAATCATCAGTATATGGGCATCGATTTCGTAGACGACATTTATGGGCTGCTAATACGAAAGTAGTCCCACTTGTAAGTTCATTAAGACATTCAGCTTTAATGCACACTATTATATTCTGTAATTTTACTGTTTGTTTAGTTTAAATTTTGTGTTACTTTTTATACTTTTCCTGTCTATTATATGTGAAACCTATGGAACGTTATTGTGGGTATAAGCTGTTTTTATTGAATCAGTATGTGACAAGTGACAATAGAGGGTTGCATTACAATGAGAACTATACTTAAAGAGAGTGAATACTTACTTTGGGTCGAGTTTCGTATGCTGGATGATGAAAATGAACAAATGTTTGATTCTTAAGTTTCCTATGTAGGGGGAGGGATGGCTGGGGCAAGGGAGGGGAAGGGGAGGTGGGGGAAGGGGAGGGGAAAGGGGAGGAAGGGGAGGGGTTTCGGGAGCCGAGGGATAGGTGGTGGGGGTAGGGGAGTGTTTCAGGGCGGGGGGGGTTGGCTAGGGAAGGGGAGGGGTGGCGGGGGAAGGGAAAAGGGAGGTGGGGGAATGGGAGGGTAGTGGAGGGGAAGGGGAGGGGTCTCGGGGGGCGGGAGGATAGGTGGTCGGGCGGGGGGGGTAGTGGGGTGGAAGGGGGAGGGGTTGGGTGGCAGAGGAGAGGAGGAGGGAGAAATGAACAAAGGGGGAGGGGGAATCAGCAGCCTTTTGCTATTCTCTTTTCTCTACTTGCCTTCCTTTTTTGATACTTCACTATGCAAATACTTATGCTTACATAGATTGTTTGGTCATAATAGTAATAGATATTTTAGCCTAATTTACTCGGGTGTTTGTAGAAAGACATGTTATCAACACAAATTCTAAAATCTATAAATATTGATAAAGTTGTCAATGAATCTCATAAAGCTATACAATTACATTACAGGAAACTTTGAATTTTGACACCATTAATAATGACTTAGCGCTAAACATATCGTGATGCAAGTAGGCCCAGTAACTTCATTCTCAAGGAGCCAAGTTCTAAGCTGGATTGTGAATTCCATTTGGAAGGATTAATGGCCTTGTAGTCACTTCTTATGTCAATCAACGAGGTGCTTCTAGAAAACCAGTCTGCTCAACAAAAAATGTTGTGCATCTTATTTAGACTTTATGCTTGTACTTGTGTCTATATACCTTACCTATCGAAGGGGTGAACAAGTAGTCTTCTCTGTCCTTATACAATCAATAGATACTAAATTCCCGAATTTGAAGCATGAAAATGGGCATAAATGCACATTGAAATTCTCCTCTACAATAATTTATTAAACATATGGGTCAAACAAAAGATTATACATGCACTTAATTGTAACCAATATGACATTTTGGGGTAATGTGCGCTTCTTCCTATATAAATCATGTTCTTGAGCGTTGAAATTGAAATGTTCAAACATAAAAAAAATTAGCTTTGTCAAAGCATTTTGTACAATATGTGTACTTACGTAGAGTTTGTTTGGCATGTCCCATTTGAAAATATTATTTTGTTAAAATTTGGTATTATATATAAAGGGATTAAGTTTTTCCTAAATATAAAAAGTTTTCACCTTGAAGGTCTAAAGAAGATTTGCTAGCAAAAAAGAGGAATAACATGGGGGAATATGGCTATATGAAGTGAAAAATGTGAGGGGAAAATGAAATTTTCTTGGTTGAAACTAAAAGTAGCAATATATCTTACTAGATGAAAAAGGGAGGTTACCAGAGGAAACAAATGTGCTTCTCGTGACATATTCGACAATTTTTATAAAAACAAGAAATAATTATAGACCAGTTGACCGACATTGGTGCCAATTTAGCTATTTCTAGCCATGCGCGCGCGTAGCGCGCGGGCAAACCACTAGTATTATAAAATGGAGGAAGTATAAGCCGATAAAAAGCTTTACAACACTTTGTGTATAGAGAATCTCTATACAAAATCTGTATGTCTAGCTTTTTACTGTTTGTGTTGTGATTTGTCTATCTTTCCGTCAACTACATTCTACATTTGTTTCATCATCATTAGCATCCTTTTCACTGAAATTTACGATATTATTTGGCAAAATTTTAAGTAAGCAAGCGTGAAAGTCAAACATTGTACATTAAATAAAAAATAGTAATATTAAATACTACTCCCTCCGTCCAAAGATCTGAACACTTGTTGAGACACGTAGTTTAAGGTGATAAGTTGTAGTGTAGTTATCAGATGTTATTTTATTTTAAAAGTAGATGTGATAGGAATTGGTGGTGTATTTTTTATTAGATGACAGAGAAAATTGGGTAACTTTTTATTGATAAAAGGTTGAGCGTGGGCCAAAGATGAGTAAAAGAAATAATATATTAATAGTGGGACCATGCCAAAAATGAAAGTGTTCAAACTAATTTGGGACAAACATAAAAAGGAAAGTGTTCAGACTATTATGGGATGGAGGGAGTATATTAAAAGAGATACATGTCAGCAATTTGTAGAAGTGCTACAGGAAATTATGTAATACCTCCGTTTGATTTTACTTGCAACAAGAGGAGGAGTCAACAAAAGTAATTTAGGTGAGGAGAGAAAGGGAAAAAAAAAAAGGTGACTCATGATCTAGCAGCCAATAAAAAATAATAAAAGCTGAAAAGGTAGTGATGTGGGTCACAGGGAATAGCAAGGAAAGGAATGGTGTAACGGATAGCAAACAGCGTTCAAAAAGTAAGGAATGTCAAATATTTTAATTTGTTTGTAACAATACAATTGTCAAAAAGTAACCGTACAATTTCCGACCCTTTGAGGTTGAAGACGACCCTTTGCTTTCCATCTATCAACAAAGGTCTGAGGGGTTAATTGAGGGTTAATTTTAAATAAAGGGACCAACAATTTACATAAGTTACATATAGTTTGGTAAATAAATTGTGAAGGCAGTTACTGAACACGAACAACATATGGACGTATCTAAACAGGTGTTATAAAACACCAAACACTAGTGTGTAAATTAACAACAATGTTTTTTATAACTCAAACACTAGTTCATAAAATAATAACAATGATTATGGGCCTATAAAATTATTGGACTCATTTAATTGGTAAATTAAAAGCAGTAACTTAACACGAACAATATAAGAAAGTAGCTTAATAGGGTTATTTAAAAAGTCGAACACTAGTTTATAAAATAATAACAATGATTATGGGCCTATAAAAAGTATTGGACTCATTTAAGTGGTAAACTAAAAGCAGTACCTTAACACGAACAACATATGAAAGTATCTGAATAGGGTTTTTTTTAAAGTCGAGCACTAGTTTATAAAATAATAACAATGATTATGGGCCTATAAAAAGTATTAGACTCATTTAAGTGGTAAACTACAAGCACTAACTTAACACGAACAACATATGATAGTATCTGAACAGGTTTTTTTAAAAGCCGAACACTAGTTTGTAAAATAATAACAATGATTTTGCGGCTACAACAGTAGTACTAATTTAATTGAAAAAAAAATACACCTATAATTTAGTTTAACTTCACTTATAATTTAATTAGTGCACTTATTTGGCAATAACTTAGTACACTTATTATGTTTGACTGATTTATTTGGCAATTACTTAGTACACTTATTTTTGTTTAAGTTACTTAATTGTCAATAATATGTATGCACTTAATATGTAAACATTTTTAACAATGAGACACTTATTTTAGTTTCACTTTGGTAAGTTACTTAATGGGCACTAACTTACTAATTACCAATTAGCATAATGTTACACTACTTATTAAACTCCACTAACGTATAATGTAACTTAAATTGTACTACTTATTGAGCTCCACTAACGTAACACGTAACTTTAATTGGACTAGTTATACTTATTATACTCCATTCCACTAACGTATAATGTAACTAAATATACTCCAGTAATGTAAATTGTAAATTTATTATACTCCTTATTATACTCCAGTCCACTAACGTATAATGTAACTTAATATACTTCAGTAACGTAAATTGTAAATTTATTATACTACTTATTATACTCCACTCCACTAATGTATAATGTAACTTAATATACTCCAGTACCGTAAATTGTAAATTTATTATACTATTTATTATACTCCACTCCACTAACGCATAATGTAACTTACTATACTCCACTAACGTAAATTGTAAATTTCTTATACTACTTAGAATGTGTTCTCTTTACCTAAAATAATTAAGTTTCAGGTCCAATCAGTTCAATTCATTTAAATTCAGATAAGTTTCAATCAGGTCCAATCAGGTCCAATAAGTTCCAATCAGGTCCAATAAGTTCCAATCAGGTCTAATCAGGTCCAATAAGTTCCAATAAGGTCCAAATAGTCAATGATTAATAAATTAAAATTAAAATTTTATTTAAAGTACCACTATGATTATTAAGGGTGCATTATCTTCACCTGAATAACCCTGAACTGAACTGAATTTATTGGACCTGATTCAACTTATTGGACCTGATTGAATTTGATTGGAACTTAATGGACCTGATTAAAACTTATTAGACCTGATTGGACCTGATTGGAACTTATTAGACCTTATTGGACCTGATTGGAACTTATTTGACCTTAAAAAATTGATGAGTAATAACATAAATTTTACCCCTAACATAAACGCTATCCCTCAAAATTTATTATGACATAGTAATTATTAAAGTTTATCCTTCAAAAAAATAGTAATTATTAATTATATCTTATGATTAACATTTTAACAAAAAAATACTATTTGTATGCTTGCCTATACACAACTTTCACCATTAATATATCTAATAGTCTTGCTTTGATTTCATAAAGCACTAGTAGGAAATCAATTAATAACATTTATATCTTTCATTGTTATTAGTAACGAAAACATGTTATCTCTAATTATTTAAAGACGAATTGCAAAATATTATAATTGTGATGATTATTATTGTTAACCTTATGTGACCATGATAATATTTTTCAATAATAACATAATCAGCTAATAGTAATATGAATAATAAAATAATAGATAATAATGCTAATATAATGCTATATAATCATAAGGGTACTTTAATTATAAATTTTAATAATAACATAATCAGCTAATAGTAATATGAATAATAAAATAATAGACAATATTACAAATATAATACTATATACTCCCTCCGTCCCAGAATACTCTTTACACTTTCATTTTTCATCTGTCCTAGAATACTCTTTACACTTCTATTTTTGGATATGACCCACTATTATTTTAATCATTCTACCTTTTAAGCATTGTCCCACATTCTCTCTCCTCCAAATAAAATAATACCACTTCTACTACCCACCAACTCTAACCATGGCCCACACTCTCTCTCCTTAAAATATAATAATTATACTTTTACTAACTACTAACTCCTATCACATCTACTTTTCAATAAAGTAACAATTGATAACCAAACAACAACTTATCATCTAAAACTACGTGAATTGATAAGTGTCAAGAGTATTATGGGACAGAGGGAGTAATAATTATAGTGGTACTTTAATTTAAATTGATCATTGATTATTTGGACTTTATTGGAACTTATTGGACATGATTGGAACTTATTGCACCTGATTGGAACTGATTGGACCTGATTGGACCTTATTGCCCTGATTGAAACTTATCTGAACTGAACTGATTGGACCTGAAACTTCATTAATTAAGGTGAAAAGAACCCACCCTAAATAGTACTCCCTCCGTTTTCTTTTGTTGTTCATGTATTCCACATTGGGAAATGTCAATATGGTGTTCCTATTTTGAATCTTTCCATAAATAATATAATTTATGAATTAAATTTCCCATTAGTTTTGAGATGTAATAAATGTGTTCACACTATTGAGTAGTCATTTTTTACCTTTCTACCCCTTAAACTTTTGTCTAATTGGTTATCTAACACATAGTTACTCAAAGGGCAATAAATATGTTCACACTAGTTTGTAGTTACTTTATTCTTTTACCCCTCAAATTTTTTGTATGATTGGTTGCCTAACATAAAATAAATCAAAAGGGCTAGAATCTTTATTTTTATTCATTTAACTTTATTTAAAATAGTGGAATCTTGCTCATTTTTTGAGTTGCATTGGTTTCTTCCCCGATTCCAAATAAGAACAACAAAAGTGAACAGATGGAGTATTATATTTGTATTATTGTCTACTATTTTATTATTCATATTACTATTAGTGATTATGTTATTATTAAAATGTTTAATTAAAGTACGACTATGATTATATAGTATTATATTTGCATTATTATCTATTATTTTATTATTTATATTACTATTAGCTGATTATGTTATTATTAAAAAAATATTATAATCAAGGTCAAATAAGGTTAACAATAATAATCATCATTATTATAACATTTTGTAATTCGTCTTTAAATAACTAGAGATAACATGTTTTCGTTACTAATAACAATGAAAGATAAAATGTTATTAATTGATTTCCTACTAGTGTTTTATGAAATCAAAGCAAGACTATTAGATATATTAGTGGTGAAAGTTGTGTATAGGCAAGCATATAAATAATATTTTTTTTGTTAAAATGTTAATCATAAGAGATAATTAATAATTACTATTTTTGGATAAATTTTAATAATTATTACTCCCTCCGTCCCATAATACTATTGACACTTATCAGGGCACATAGTTTTAGATGATAAGTTATTGTTTGGTTATCAATTGTTATTTAATTGAAAAGGTTGATGTGATAGGAGTTAGTAGGTAGTAAAAGTAGTACTACCTCCGTCCCAAAATAGTCTGAACACTTTCCTTTTATGTTTGTCCAAAATTAGTTTGAACACTTCTTTTATTTGGCATGGTCCCACCATTAATATATAATTTCTTTTATACATCTTTGGCCTACGCTCTACCTTTTATCAATGCCCAACTTTCTCTCTCCTGTAATAAAAAATACCTCCACCAATTCCTAACACATCTATTTTTTAAATAAAATAACATTTGATAGCCACACTACAACTTATTACCTTAAACTACGTGTCCCAACAAGTGTTCAGATCTTTCTGGGACGGAGGGGGTATTATTTTATCTGGTGGAGAGAGAGTGTGGGCCAATGGTTAGAGTTGATAGGTAATATGAGTGATATTATTTTATTTGGAGGAGAGAGAGTGTGGGCCATTGGTTAAAAAGTAGAAATATTAAAATAATAGTGGGTCATATCCAAAAATAGAAGTGTAAAGATTATTCTGGGACAGATGAAAAAAAAAAGTGTAAAAAGTATTCTGGGACAGAGGGAGTATGTGATAATAAATTTTGAGGGATAATATTTATGTTAGGGGTAATATTTATGTTATTATTCATCAAATTTTTTGTCAAATAAGTTCCAATCAGGTACAATAAGGTCTAGTTTCAATGATGTCAATAAGTTTCAATCAGGTCCAATAAGTTCCAATCAGGTTCAATCAGGTCCAATAAGTTGAATCAGGTCCAATTAGTTTAGTTCAGTTCAGGGTTATTCAGGTGAAGAGAACGCACCCTTATTATACTCCACTCAACTAACGTATAATGTAAATTTATTACACTACTCAATATGATGTAAAATATGTAACACTTAGGGTGCGTTCTCTTCACCTTAATAAAATTAAGTTTCAAGTCCAATCAGTTCAGTTCAGATAAGTTTCAATCAGGTCGAATTAGGGCAATAAGTTCCAATCAGGTGCAATAAGTTCCAATCAGGTCTAATCAGGTCCAATAAGTTCCAATAAGGTCCAAATAGTCAATGATCAATAAATTTTAATTAAAGTACCACTATGATTATTATATAGTATTATATTTGTAATATTGTCTATTGTTTTATTCTTCATATTACTATTAGCTGATTATGTTATTATTAAAATTTTTAATTAAAGTACCCTTATGATTATATAGTATTATATTTGCATTATTATCTATTATTTTATTATTCATATTAATATTAGCTGATTATGTTATTATTAAAAAATATTATAATCATTGTCAAATAAGGTTAACAATAATAATTCCCCTAAAAAAAAAAAGGTTAACAATGTTAATCATCATAATTATAATATTTTGCAATTCGTCTTTAAATAATTAGAAATAACATGTTTTCGTTACTAATAACAATGAAAGATATAAATGTTATTAATTGATTTCCTACTAGTGCTTTATGAAACCAAAGCAAGACTATTAGATATATTAATGTTAATCATAAGAGATAATTAATAATTACTATTATTCTGAAAGATAAATTTTAATATTTACTATGTCATAATAAATTTTGAGGGATAATATTTATGTTAAGGGTAATATTTATGTTATTACTCATCAAATTTTTTGCTAAATAAGGTCAAATAAGTTCCAATCAGATCCAATAAAGTCTAATAAGATTCAATCAGGTCCAATCAGGTCTAATAAGTTTCAATCTGGTCAATAAGTTTCAATCAAGTCCAGTAAGTTCCAATTAGATTCAATCAGGTCCATTAAGTTGAATCAGGTCCAATCAGGTCCAATAAGTTCAGTTTTAGGGTTATTCAGGTGAAGAAATGCACCCTTATTATACTACTTAATTAGACTACTTACTTAGACCTAGTATATTTTGTTAATTTAACTTAATTGCCATGAGAATGCTATTCGAAATCACATCAAACTTCAACGATTCTTGACACTATGCTTTATTTAACAATTCTTTATAGGATAAACAATTTATAACACTCCAGACACTATGTATGATATTACGAACACTAGAAGTAACATTTGGAACAACTATTTCCTTAATACTAAACACTAGTTTTTCATATACCAAACACTATGTTATATATGTGCAAACACTATAGGAACATGTGAAGTTATTTATGTCCAACACTATCAAAAGTAATTTTGATTAATTTCACAAACTTTCAATGGAGTTTTCAATTATTTTCACCGTATTGCTTCAATTCTCAAATTGTTTAACTTCTTCCACTGGTAATTTTAATTCGCCTTCATTCTTTTTCTCCAAGTTTTTAGAATTTTCTTTCATTTCTCCATGGTTATTTAATTCTCTTTCATCACCTTTAGTCTGATATCGTATTCTCTCTCATAGTCTTCTCATGCTTTATGTCCAAAAAATTAATAATACTATTATTTTAATTGCAAGGAAACGAAGGGAATGCTCCATTCCCGGATCCAGACGTTACACCTTCAACTAAAATGTTTAAAGACTTCCCAGCCCCTGCTTTAATATGGTAAAAGACTAACGTGCCCTTGCTAGATGTTTGTAAACATCTAGCAAAAAGTTGTTTATCATTTCTCCTCATGTGTTGAGGAGAGATAGAGAAAAAGAATATACAGAAAAGGTAATGTTGCAAGTAACATAAAACAACCATAAATAGTAAGTGTTGC
This sequence comes from Beta lomatogona, assembly GCA_947646795.1. Lineage (NCBI taxonomy): Eukaryota > Viridiplantae > Streptophyta > Magnoliopsida > Caryophyllales > Amaranthaceae > Beta > Beta lomatogona. Next base: position 78,589 of record CANSNZ010000745.1, on the reverse strand, counting down.
AAGTAAAATGAAACGGAGGAATAGCAACCCGCAAAAAAGAAGGTTAGGTTACATATTCTACCAGATAAATGTTTACAGAACCTCTTGAAGCAAGCATGGAGATAGTCCTGCGTAGAAAAAATAACATCCTATGGCCTAGAAGAAGGTGGACTGTAGGACATGAGTAGGTAAATACAACTGTAGACGTGCGAGCGACTGTGTACGAAAGTTTGTTCTTCACCTTCATCGCACGGGCCTAAATTAGGAGAACCACGTCCAATTTCTGCATTACAAAACATTCCTCCCAGGGGAATTCCAGGAAAATTATCCAAAATTGGGGAGCTATCAACATTTAATCTTTCGAAAAACATTTCACCTCGGCCGCAGCAAGCAAAGACAAAACCTCCGATAATTTCCTTGTGCTTTAACTTGCCAAAATTTTCAGAAACAGTGCCACACGAGGCCAATGCATATTCTCTATCAGGAATATAAAAGCAAAATGTATCTCCAGTCTTGATATCCCAACCTTTAACATAAAGGTACTGCTCATCTCCCCTGCAAAATCAATTTTTTCAAAATTAGAAACATAATAGTGGAAAGAGCAATTAGATGTTCAAGATACTGGTAACAAAGGGTTTTACTCACAAAAATATATGCGGACACGAGTACATAACACAAAAAATTTGTAGAAAAACTTCGACCCATAACTGTTCTATATAGACCAATCATGGTGTCAAAAGAAGGCCGCATCACATCATATCGCCCGTGTCATAAAGGTTTTTCAAATTTACCGAACTGATACTACCCGCGTTGTAAAGGTGTAAAAAAAACCGCGATTTATGCGGGTTCAAGGGATATCTCAGGGTCTGAGCCGATATTTGGCGGTACGACAACCGCATCATCCCCATTCCTGCATGACCGTGACTGTTACCGCGATCGTGATCGAAACCGCATTTTTGAACTATGGACCAGATTACCATAATAGAGAAGCTATTTCAAACGAAACATATACAACAATGCCAAAGCCTTTAAGCCCAGTAGGATGGGGTCGATTCTATGAGTCAAGATTTTACTCTGGTAGTCGTCCATGTAAATTCTTTACCTCCATTCTCTTTAGACAAGTGCTATGTGCTCCCGCAAAACTAATTTCTTCATATCTTTCTGAAAGCCCTCTATCTAAGTCATCTTTGGCTTTCCCTGACATCTCCTAAAATCCCCATAATCCTTAACTCTTAATTACCCTTACCAGTGCATCATCTAGTTGACATGTCACATGCCCAAACCACCATAACCGGTTCTTACATAATCCTCGATTTCAGCAACTCCATCCTTCTTCCAAATATTTCCATAACAACAAAACATATACAATACGGAAATTACAGAAAGTGAAATTCAGAACGATGATAGATGTAATAGTTAGAAGTTAGTCAACAAAGACAATAGCATGGGAACTTAAATAGCACGAAGGTTAACTTAATCAACATTGGTTTCAGGACATTCGATAAAATCCCCTAACAATCATATAATATTTGCAAAAGGATGCATACATCCAAAGTAGGTGCAGCTTTTTATCCTTGGGTTCAAGAATGTGGGATAAAACTCTACACACCTAATGCAAGCAGGAGCTAACAAATGATTTGCTTGAGCTTGCATGAAGGACAGCCGCAAAACCAAATACCATGAACAGGTACGGGAACATAAGAGGAAACCGGGAAGTTGATAGATCTCAAACATGTAGGAAACAGGTTAGTAGCCACTAGAAACTAGAAAGTGACAATTTTTCGTTAGAAAACATTTTCTGTGCTGACATCTTTTTTTTTTTTTTTTTTAAAAAGATTATGCTTCTAGTTCTCAGTTTCTAGAAAAAAATGCAAACGAAAACATTTGAAAAAGGGCAGGCATCCGTCAAAGAGAAAAGGAAGTAGACTTCACTTCTTTCACAAACGGGACTGAAACAACTGAGCCTCTTCCCCAACCGGTAAAGCAGGAAATGGAAATAAAGTAAGAAAGGAAGTAAAGCAATAAATGAAAGTGGGGGGAGAAAAAGTAATACACCAAAGGGTTTATCACTTTCTTCAAGCAAACAAAAGTTAACCCCAGACGTTTATTGGTGGTGTTACCATGCGAAAAACAAGTTAGTAAGTGGTTTTTTTTTCTTCAAAAGAAGTTGTATTATTAGGTACTTGATCACAAAAGTCTGTTCACAAATTTTCCTAATATTTACCAATTTGAAATCAAAGATACTCGTGAATAAAAGTGCCTGTTGGAGTCCCCGAAAAGCAGATGGGAAGATAATTTTGGAAAGGAGGGAGTACTATCTTTTTTTCCCCAATTAATCAATCAATAAATAGATGTAACAGGATCTCATAAGCTAAATTAGTTTAGAAACCATCCAAGTTGAATGTAGTTAGTGTTGCTCGGCATGTGCTGAAAAAATGATGTAGGATCAGCAATACAACTCTTACCAGAGGATGAGCTGATCTTTAAGCAAAAACTTTGGTAGCTCACCCTGGTGGTTTATTGTTCTTGTATTAGAACTTCTGCAGTGATTCTTCCTATTGTACAGCCAGTTCTTGGCATGACTACTATTATTTATAAGGGCCCAAAGAAATGGCAGTGTCAATTCTATTTCAACATATGAGAGCCCATCTCCGCTTCAGTATCTATCCAAGTAGACTACAACCCATCTTCAGTATATAACAAGCACTAAAAAACAGTTGTTGGTGATTACACTAGCAATACAGATTAGAAAAGGGCAAGCAAGATGTTCTTTAAGCAGGTACTTGTACTAATAAGAAAGTCAGACATCTTACTCATGAACAGGATGATAGGCTAGGGACATCACCGATTTAACCTGCTCTGAACCAAGGGAATATTTTCTTTTTTTTCTAACCCCAATGTACAGATCATAATTAGGGACTAGATCTTCCATCTGCCATAACCCAGAGAGAAATATCAATAGTTATATTAAAAATATATATCAACAAAGAATTTAACTAAAAGAGTCTCATTTGTCTCTGCTGAAAATAACAGACAGCATCACAGTCCACAGCAAGGCTGTTATGGAATTATATATATATATATATATATATATATATATGTGGGGATAGCATTTTCAGTTTCTTAAATCTATTGCACGCCAACTTTTTTTTCCCTAGAGAGTTTGTGCTCGTATTCCATATGAAAACCAGAAACAGAAAAACAAGAGCCTCATCAATTGCAGCTGAAAACTTGGATAAACAGGCAATTTTTTTAATTTTTTTTTTTAATGTGTTCTACCAGGAAAACACTTCCATGGAATGAGCAATTTAGACACAGATTCCTGTTTAAGTTTTTATTGCACAAGCTTTCTAGAGAAAAGAAAAAGTATACATCGTCAGTTTCCAAGCCTGCTGTTTTGTCGAGACTTTAGACAGAGATATGAGACCAGAAAGTTATTGCTATTGTTCTTTAACAAATGCCTTGACAGCCATGATACACAGGAACTTCTGAATGGTAGCATTCAGCATTAGCCATCTCTGAAACGTCACCAATACGAAGGACACTTTGGAAGCCAGGGATTCCTCTAAAAATAGGGGAAAGCCGAGCATTGCAAGGGGACGGCGATCGGCAGGGATGTCCTAGGAACAACGAAGGAGATTGCACATGCCCCCTCCTCAGACCCCATTTATATAAGCCCATGACTGATATTTCGAAAACAAAAGGAAAGTTAAGCTAAAAGATGCTGCGGACTGTACGTTCTCAATCTATCCAACAAGTACCATTCTCTCTACCTATTGATCGGCCACTGGCCCAATGCAGAACCGAAAGCGTCACAGGGACAGCTTGGCAAGTAATTTCTCTGTTCTTCTGTCTCTCTCCCCAACTTTACCTCTCTCTCCTTCTTGACCTCTCCTCCAACTTCATCTCTTTTTCCTTTGCTCTCTCCACAATAGCTTTAATGTTTCAAATGTAGATCTTTCTTGTTTTTCTTAAGTTTCTGATTTAATCCTGTAACTATGCAGTATATGGGATATCTGTGGAATTTTAACGACTTGTATTGTGCACTTGTAGCATTATGATAGCATTTTCATGTTGCAGTAATGAAATATTTATTTACAAACTCGTTTTCCTAAAATTTTTATCCATTTGATAGATTCTTAACTTTTATTTATTGTTGTTTCCTAGCCATTTTGCATCTTAACTTTCTTAAAGTTACCATTTTTCGTCCCCATTCCAGTTTTTGTTGCCAACTCCTCTGTGCAACCAAGCTTGACAGTTTGCAGGGACACAGCTCGCAGTCTTGCTAATTCAGTTTTGTGCCTTGGTGTATTACTCCCTCCATCTCAATTTTTAATATTTTTTGGGTTGAGACCAGATCTCCACTATAATATAAGAATTAAAATTGCCCACTATCCCCATTAGATTTAATTTTCTACAAAAAAACAAGCATACCTCCAGTTCAAAATCATTTAACATTTGTTCACCATCAAGAGTCACATTTTCTCCCTCCCGTTTAGCTGTCAACCATGTTGTAAATTCACGCCTCCTCATTTTAGCAGAAACCACTCTATACCTCGGACCGACAGCACTGACTCCAGCTCCTACTGCGAAATGAAATTCAATTTGCCCTAAACCTGCTCATTAAGAAGAGTCCAATGTCAAATATATTGATGCAACTGTTAGATGCTAAAGAAAGCGTTGAAGATAAAGTTGTCCAGAGTATGAACACGCCCAAAGAGCATCTCCCTCCCTTCCCCCATCCCCATCCCCCCCCAAACCAAAAAAAAAAAAAAAAAGAAGACGCATCAACATGCAGAGAGCAATAGTAAGATTATAGTGTATTCATGATCTCTTTGGAAACTAAAGGAACCACCTAAGGGCCTGTTCGTTATCGTTTCTTGTTTTCGATTTTCAGTTTTTCTGAAAACTAAAAACAAAATAAAGGAAACTAGAAAAGGTCACTTTTTAGTTGTAGTTTTCAAAATCATCATGTTTCTAATAAGTTTGACTTTTTTTTTTCCATTATAGGACAAATACCATATGACTTTTAAATACAAAATACCAAAAAAACTGAAAACCACAGTGATACCGAACGAGACATAACATGCTAAAAGATGTGACTATAAATTAATGTTAATACAATAAACAAATCAGCAAAAAGAAATGTACAGCGTTTAACTTCTAAGGTACCTTTGATAAATAAAACTAAACAAGCTAAGGACAAAGTTGCAGACAATCATTGTCACTACCAAGCAAACAAAACAAAGTGCACCAAGTATGTATAAACCGTAAATATCACAAGAATAATTTTTTTCAGAAAACTACAAGAAGCCAGGAGAAGATGAGATCAAACTTCAAAGAGATGCAGCAATACAGCCTACGATTAATAGCAATAAATTTCAGAAGCTTTACATGAGCATGGATACAATAGATACGAGAATCTTTGTTACTTAAAAAGAACATAAATCACATATGGGAGCATTAGTATATATTTCCACAGAGAAAAGGTTCTATCTTCAAAACAAAAGGAAGCCTTGTACACAAATGTGCAATTGAGAAGAAATCATATCAATGGCCTTCGAGTGACAACTCTATTATTGTCCAAGAGTAGACATATGACTCCACCATGCTGATAACCAAAACACAGAATCTTTATTTAGAGGTTTAAAAATACATATGCAATGAGCTGAACTAGAAGTCAGATCTTAGCTTCTTGAGTGATTTTAACATGGTAATATAAGTTTGGTGTTAAGATCGACAGGTGTAAGATGAACAATTAAATTCTCAGTGGATCCGAAGAACTTTCAGAAGTTTATATAGAAGAACAGAAATCACAGTTGTTTTTTTGGTTAGTCAGGTTCTGAATAAAATAAGCTATTCATCCAAGATGACCACAAATCAAATTGGAAACATCTATACTAATTACCAAATGAAAGATTGGCACCACTTTACATGAAAATCCTGAATATAAACAGAAGGTAACAAAGTACAAAATGTTCCCTCAGAAATACAGAATTTGATTTTCTGTTTCAGTATTACACATTAGCAAGGTATACATCTTCAATATGATCAGCTCATCCATCAAAACCCAAAGCCAACAAACACATCAATAATGCTTAGTAAGTTACTGAATCATAGAAGGGTTTTGAATGACAAAAGAGAAGGAAACAACTATACCATCCAATGTTGTTCTCTCCCTTGTAAATACAATAGCAACAGCACGTTTATAAGGTAGTTCCTGTCCTCGATGTGTCGAGATAATTTTCGAATTATCAGTGCTTGAATGCCTGAAACTACAGCTTTCATTTCCAGCAATGACAGTTTGTTGAGACAATGCATAATCTGCAAGATACAAGAATCATTAACAAAGACAAAATAAAACATAAGATCCAATTTCAAAGTAGCCACTTTAACCTAGATCTAAGCAGCCCTACTTGAGGGACTAATTCAAAAACTCAACAAGCACAATGCATGAAATATTAGAAGCAGAGACTTTTACTCAGACTCGGATAGCCATGTCGTACACAGGGTACAATGGTACATGTGTAAGTGTTTGATTCGTCTATTTATGAGAACATTCCATGATTTGGGCCCATAATAAAGTGTTGAAGTATCCATAATCATACTCAAGTGTCAAGAATCCAGCAAAGGTACTACATTAACTATTATTGCCTCTCTAGTATATAAAATTGGATACACATTTGCTTCAGTGGCGTTCAAAGTGCTTACCCAACCAACTTCCTCCTCCTCTTGCTCTTAAAAAACATTCTTTAATTTACTCATCTATATGGAAACTAATGACTCCAAAGTGGGTAAGGAAACTTAGTTTTCATACACAACAATCTTATTTTATCCGTTCTCATAATCCTAAAAATAAAAGTTTCTTATAATACTTCTGAATATAATCATGAATATCCTAGCACTAGGTTTTCTTCATCTTTCGAGAGCAATACACAATAAAAGCTATGTAACCCAAACTCAGATATTTGTGCTGGTTGGCAATATGTGTCCGACTCGACTAATGTATGATAATATTTCATTATTTTGGGCCAAACCGCCAAAGTAAAGTGTCAATTCTCATATTGGAGTTTCGAGGATCAAAAAAAAAAAAAAAAAAAATGAGTCCGTATAATGTAGAAAGAAAGGACGTAAAATAGAAAGACACTCACCCAACTTTTCGAGAACAGGTTTCATATCAGCTTCTGAGTCCTACAAAACCATAAAAGCCAAAAGTTGAAGACATGCAACCATAAGACATGTAAAAGGGGAATTCAAAAATAGCTTTTAAGCAAAGCATCAAATGAGTGCACTCACTCCAAACATGATAATTGCCTCAGGGGATGTGCGACCTGACACAGAAGCTGAGAAATCCCTCAGGTCCATGACAAACTTGTCGATATTAGGTCCCTGTCATTATAAGATGGTGTTCACTCTTTTTGTGCAAGTTATGCTATATGAAGAGTGATGAATTTAAGTTTCTTAGACAAGTACCTCTTCTGTATCTAGAAGTGGAACAGCATCAACTTTGAGTCCAGGCAAATATCCAACTGTTAAAGAAATACCCCCACTACTGGCAGGTTCAAGATCATCGTCAATATTAAAATATGGGAACCTCACCTGTCATGTCAACGCAACAAGAATCTTCACATGGGGACTCTTAATATCGGCTGATGTAATAGAACTAGCTCAACTAAAAATCCAGATAGATTGCTAGAGACCCAAATCATAAAACCCCATATTGTCTTTTAGGGTCAACCTTTTTGACTCAACCAATATTTAACATTCCTCCTTAAATAATACTCTTGTTTTCTATTGTTTTTGTTGGATTGATGGTTTAGATTCTTTTTACCTATTACTAATATTTCTATGAGAAAGAGAAAGTTTGGCTCCAATTTTCAGAATAGTTCTGATAAAATGTCATTAATTATTCAACATCCACCCAATGAGTTCCGAATTATGATAAAAAGAGAGAAAGACTAACCCAGATAAATGAAACCTTAATCCTCACAAAGCTAAAATGTCTAATATGGAACAAAGGTAGGGGGTTACATGACTTATTTAGGCCATCCCTACTCCCTTATCTATTACTTTCAAAATGTAATAGGTCAAATTTTGAGCACATATTACCCTCAACATTACTTTGAACAACCAAATCCAAAAAAAATATCATTTTGTGGCAGGGGGGAGCCAGGAGGCATATAAATTCAAAGGATATGTATTTTTGTTTTAACTCATTTTGTTGAAAACAACCTTTGATCAATTGTGTAATTCAGGAACAGATGGGGTAACTACAGAATAGTAAAAGCTTATAGTATATCTTAATAGTAGTGAAAGTAGTTTCCAAGATAAATTCAACAAATTGGTTTCACATCTTATACATTATCACAAAAATTAATGGTACCAAAAGCACACATTAATCATCAAAGACGCATATAGCAAGCATGACTTTACCACCTTTGATCAATTGTCAGGAACAGATGGGGTAACTGCGCAATAGTAAAATCTTACAGTATAACTTAATAGAAGTGAAAGTACTTTTCGAGATAAATTCAACAAATTAGTTTCACATTCTATGACAAATTTTACGATACCAAAAGAACGCATTGATCATCAAAGTCACATATAGCAAGCATGAGTTTATCCTCTAATGCACACCCTAAAGTAAATGCACATTGCCAAGGAACATGAATAATGCTTAACAGCACAACCCTTGTTCATACTTGTATATACTAACCCTAAACATAACACTTAAAAGTTGAAAACAATCTCACCTCGCCAAATTGATCAGTTTGTGCATCTCTTCCAATAATACCGCCAACTTCACAAGTAACAATCGGGATTCTAGAACCCAAAATTTCAACAATCTAAGAACAAATCACAATAAAATTTTGAGCTTCTTTTATGATTATCCACCACATAAATAAATAAAACAAAGAGAGAAAAAACGAAATTACAAGTCGATGAGCTTCATCGAGACCAAAGGCGGGACAAATAGAAAGAATAGCGAAATGCGGTCGAATCGGCCCAGAAAGAACTTTAGCGGTGACCTCTTTTACAGCTTCCTGTAATGAAATTAAACACCTAATTTCAATGAAATGGACATTAATGGAGTTAGAGTAAATAGTTAGATACGGAGGAGAGAGAAAGAGAAAGTACGGACGGGAAGAGAGGTGATCAATGAGAGGGCGGAGATGAAATTGGGATGAGAGAGAATGAGAGTGCAAATGTCGTTCCATGCATGGCTCACACACGCAGCTGATGCGAAGGATTTCGCCGGTAATTTTGCGAGGATGTTTTGTAGAATATTATCGTCCACCTCAGATATTCCTGCACCGCCGGGAAATGGAGTTTCCGGCATCGATTGTGTTTTTTGAGGATTCAGGCGTCGATTGTGTTTTTTGAGGATTCAGGCGTCGATTGTGTTTCGAATTTCTAATTGGAGCTTTTTAGAGCGCTGCTGATTTCGTAAATGTTTTCTTAATGAACTACTTCCTCCTCCCTTTTCTTAATGCCATCTTTTTTATGAAAGTTTACGTATCAATCACTCACTACATTGTTAGTTCTCTCCCTCGCAAAGGCTACACATACACTGGGTGTAACACTGGGTATATGTGGGCCACATATACACTGGGTGTATGGTTTACTATTAAAATTTACACATTGTATATGTGTTACTATTAAAATATATAACATTGCTAAAAAAATTACAAACTTACAATATTTCGACAGATAATTTTTGCTTTTAATGATTTGTTCTTTATATTTGTTTAAAAAATATGTTTTATGAAATTTTCTTTGTTTAGATTTGTATGAATCCTTTGTTTAAAACTAAAAAAAAAGAAATGTAATTTTTTTCCAGATTATTCATATACTAGGTTTGAAGCCCGTGCGTTGCACGAGTTGCTGTTTATTTTATTTTATTCCAATCTTTTTGTTAATATTATTGTTGATTTTGTGTTGCTGTGAAATAAGATTTTTCAACACTATTGTATTTACATACTTCCTCCGTTCTTTTTCTATTACAACAATTACCGCTTTAGGTAGTTTCATCTTTTGGAACCATTCCACTGTTGGTAAAAAAAAGTAACTACAGTTGATAATATTACCTTTACTTTATGTTAATAAAACCATCATTAATTACTCAAATTGCTTTATAAAGTTGTGTTTAATTTATTAAGGATTTATTTATCCCCTTACTCTAGTTAACTAAAGAGGTACCTCTATGCTAAATGAACTATTTTTTTATTTCCTTAAAAACCATGCCCAAACCAATTGTTGAAGTAGAAAAAAAAACGGAGAAAGTATTTGTCACTATACTATAATTTCTAGATTTGTTATTGTGATATATAAATTTTATAATTTTTAATATTCAATTGAATACTATAGTTAAGCTATTATTAAATGGTATCTCAATAACAGGTATGACTGCTAATACAGTTTAAAATGAATAATACCCGAATGATACTTTAAGAAAGTAGAGGGTAATAACTTAATAGATGCAGGACAGAAAGAATAGAGAAAAACATGAGTGCCAGCCACAATTTCAACTTTTAATATAGCACATAAACACTAATGCATATAGAATGGAAGATGGGAAAACCAAAACGAAGATTATAATGATAGTATCATGAAGAAAATTAATTAAATATAAAACTAACCTCTATTAATAATCGAAAATACAATTTAAGAGAAAAAAATATATCTTCATTAATCATGACCATATCAAGTCTTATCAAATTTCCCACTTTTTTATGATCCGTGACCTCAAATAGTCTAGAAATGCGAACCTTGATTTCCAAATAGTTTTAGTAGAATTAAGTTAATGGAGAAAAGAATAAGATCTGAGATATAGATATAGATATATGGAAAATAAATAAATAATTATGTATACAATAAATATATTAAGAATAAAATAATTAGTCAATTGCGTAATACCTCTGCAATCTCGATGACAAACTTTCATTTGATCTTCATGTTATGCCATCATGGAATGCTATCGTTTCAAAACTATAAATATGATTTTTTTTATCTTCATATGACTTGATTTTTAAAAGTATGATTTTAACATAATTACTATTGTCACATATTATATGCTATTTTTATATTTATTTTTATAATTATTTAAAATAAAGAATAAATAATACGTTATTGTTCATCTAAATAAATATATTTTCATAAGTTGTAAACCTATATTGTATACGGATCTTATTTCGAAGCATATTTCGAGCACTATCCGACGATAAAAAAAATTATACTATTGCGAATTATGTAGCAAAAGTTATATTTAATTTACATAGTATAATAATTTAGGTTGTTTATTTAAAATTAGACTGTAATATTCACTCATCCAGACCACCTTATATGTACTTATATCTATGTTGAACACCATTTTCTTTCAAAATTAATAATTGTTGAACACTATTTTCTTAAAAAAAATTAAAAGTTAATAAGAATGACATGGCATGCTTAGGTGGAGCTCTTTATAATATTCTAAGGTTGTTTTATTTAAATCAAACTCTAATTTTTACGTAATTCAAAACTCTAATATATATGTAACTTTATCGCTATATATTTTAGTTTTTGTTGTAACAACAAAGTTTCCTTAATAAATTTTGTTGCAATACTATATTGTTTTGGTTTAGTTGAGTAAGGTTGAGGTTTTGAAAGATAATGTGTTTAATCCTGTAAATTGGACCTATAATCAAATGTTATAATCACATGTAATACACTATACTTAATACTTATAGCTATTATTATATTTATCTAAAAAAAGACTAAATAATGTCTTACAATTCATTTAATTTAATATATTATCATGAGTTATAAAACTATATTGTAAATAGATCCTATTTTGAAGCATATTTCAAGCACTCTCCACTGATAAAAAAATTATAATATTTTGAATTAGGTAGCAAAAGTTAAATTCAATTTACATAATATAATAATTTAGGTTGTTTATTCAAACGCAACTCTAATTACCCCCTATCCAAAACTCTTTTATGTATTTAAATATATTTAGAATTCTATTTTTTTTCAAATATTTAAAATAAAAACTAATGATATGGCAATCTAAGTGACACTCTCTATTTCATAAATTATAGAACTATATTGTAAATGGATCTTTTTTCGAAGCATATTTCGAGCACTATCTAATGGTACAAAAATTGTAATATTCTGGATTAGGTAGCAAAAGTTATACACAATTTACATAATATAATAATTTAGATTGTTCATTCAAAACGAAACTCTAAATTCTGCTTATCCAAGACTCCTTATATGTATTTAAATCTATGTAGAACTCTATTTTTAATTAAAAAAATTGATGACATGACAATCCTACATGGCGCTCTATATTTTATAAGTTGTAGAACTATATTGTAAATGGATCTGATTTCGAAGCATATTCTGAATGCTCTCCAATGGTACAAAAATTATAATATTCCGAATTTTGTAGCAAAAGTTATACACAATTTTCATAATATAATAATTTAAGTTGTTTATTTAAATACAAACTCTAATTTTCGCTTATCCAAATCTCCTTTTATGTATTTAAATCATGTAGAACTCTATTTTTTAAAATATAAAAATATAAATTGATGACATGGCAATCCTACGTGGCGCGCTCTATGATCTCGAAATCTTGAGGAGCTCTCTATGCTCCCGAAAAGTTCCTCCTTTATATATATATATGTTGATTAGCTTCATCTTATTCATCTTCACCATTTTTCTACTATTGATTTTCTACTAAATTTTCCTGTCGTTTTTAATTATTTAATTTGTTTGTAGAAAGATAATGTTATATTTTCATCCCTACCATGTAATAAAATTCAATGCGAGATATAGTATTTCAATCATTTATGTATTATGTAAATTCAAATATCATTGAATAACAAAATAGGTTCAAATGATTGTAAGTTTATAATTTGTTTAGTAACAGTATACATTTTAGTAGTAACACATACAAAAGGTATGCATTTTAGTAGTAACACATACATCCAATGTATGTGTGGCCCACATACACCGAGTGTATGTGTATCATCTCTCCTCTCTCTCTCTCTCAAGAAAAAGTGAGTGCCATAGATTTTAGTTCAAAGTATAGGATAAACGATTTTGCCTAATTCCTCGAACATATAAATGTTTATACCATGAACAAAATCTAGTTTTTTTTATAGCATTTGTAATTTTGGGTACAACCTTTATCTTTTCTCTTTTGTAATACAATATTATGATTACATTTTACGTATACAACACAATCTTGCTATGCGTGCGAAATTGTTATCGAAGTTATAGTAATTGAGTAACTACATCTAGTAATAATTTGTTAAAAAAAATTGTTTACAAAATTTTGTTAAATTTACTCTAATCTCTTGATTAATTATGTTTAAAGTGCACATAATATATTTTATTATAAAGCAAATTTCATTAAATCATAGATTTTTTCTTATTTGAAAACGTTTAGGAGTTACTGATCTCATAGTGTTTAGTGGTGTTGGTTATTTTTTGCCTTTTTAAATTTTTTTGGTTCTAATAAAAGAGTTAGTTTCTTGTATTTTCTTTTTTCTAATTACTTTTTTGGTACCCCACTCCTTGCCATATAAAATAGATACTTATCATTTATAATATCATATTACTATATGAAAATCAACATTGTTTTATTTATATTTTATCTTTATTTTTTAAAGAAACTCACTTCATTTATCAACAAAAATATCATGGGTAAACATAATAAGCTCCTCCCTCGAAGGAACTAGGTATTTCTCTATGAACGTTTGTCATAAAAGGTATGTAGTCAATTATTAGAGATATTCAAAAAAGAAATACTCCCTTTGTTTCTTTTTAATTTACACACTTTCCTTTTTAGTATGTTCCTTATTAATCTACACACTGTTGCTTTTTCGATTCTTGGTAACATGTCTCATCTACTTTCTCCTCTTTTTCCATCCATGTCATCTACTTTTTAATATTTTAACCCACTTTTTAGTTTCTCTATCCACTTTTCCAGTTTCTCTCTCATATTTTTGTACTTATTCCTTGATTCTCCCCCAAAGTAAAGTGAGTAAACTAAAAAGAAATGTAGGGAATATATAGGGGATTGTTAAACATCGCCCCAGAATAACTTAAAATCGCCCCGGTCCCACTTTGACTTTACTATTTTACCCTTCTCTTTTTTCCACCACTCACCACCCCCGCCACCACCTGCCACCACCCACCACCACCTACCTCCCCCTGCCACCACCCACCACCACCTGCCACCCGCCACCACTTGCCACCACCCACCACGTAAAAAAAAAGATTTTAAATGGGGCTAAGGGTCGAACGTTTGGCCAGGACGTTCGAGTCATGGCCCGAACGCCTGGCCTGGACGTTCGGGCCATGGGGCGAACGTCCGGCCAGGACGTTAGACCCATGGCCCGAACGTCCAGGCCAGACGTTCGGGCCATGGGTCGAACGTCCTGGCCAGACGTTCGTCCCTTAACTAACAAAATTTCAAAATTTTTTAAAAGGGGGCGAACTTTTGGCCAGGAAGTTAGACCCATGGCCCGAACGTTTGTCCTGGACGTTCGGGCCATGGGTCGAACTTCCTGGCCAGACGTTCGCCCCATGGCCCGAACGTCCAGGCCAGACGTTCGGGCCATGGGTCGAACGTCCCGACCAGCACGTTCGACCCTTAGACCCAAAAAAAATTTCGCAATATGAGTGGTTGACGAGGTGGCGGTGGGGCTTGAGATGGGCGGTTGGAGCCGGAGGTGGTGGTGGGTCAAGTTGTGGCGAGGGTGGTGGTTTGGGAAAAGAAAAGAAAAACAAAATAAGGGTAAAGTTGGAAATGTTTCGTGGGACCGGGGCAATTTTAAGTAATTTTGGGGCGATGAATAGAAGTTCAGAATATATAGTAGCACTTATAGGATAAAAGGAGTAACTTTTTTCCTTTTACATATCTACTTTTTCACCTAGTATTAGGGACCACTTGTTTTCAATATGGCTCTATTTTGGGAAAGGCTACACATACACTTGGTTTATGTGGGGACCAAATACACAAGTGATTTCATTGGCTAGAAGAAGTGGGGTCCAAATTCCACTAAGTTGAAATTTTCATTTGAATATCAAACTAAAATTTGAAAATTTGATTTTGAATTTCAAATTTGTTGTGGGTCCCAACGACCTAACCCCTCTCAATTTTTTCTCTCTCCTCACAATTCTCTCACCTCATAAAATTACTCTTTCCTCTTTAAATCACATTCTCTCTCCTAACCGATGCACCACCAGAATTCTTAGCCGGGAAATTTTATTCTTGCCGGAATCAGAACTCGGACTTTGTAGCTGGGATGTTCGTCGTATTATCATCGGAAGTCTTGTCGGAATTAGATCTGGGCCTTTATAGCCGGGATTATTTTCGTTCTGTCATCGGAATTGTAGCATGAGTTAGAAATGGGTGTTTTCTTGCCGGAATTTTCGTCGGTTTGTCACCAGAATTCTTGCCATAATTAGTTGCCAGGATGTAAAACCCATTGTTTCGATTAATTATATGTCGTTTGCCTTTCATATATATCCAAAATTTGAAATGCAGCATATGGATTTGGAGTTGCAGATTGAACATTTAGAACGTTTGGAGTTGCAGATTGAACATTTAGAACATGAACGTCAAGTAATGAAGAAACTGTAATGGATTTGGAGATTGGAAGTAGTAACATTAAAATTGTTTTAGTATCACAATATTTAGAGTAGTAACATAGTATTTTATTTCGTATAACTATATATTTAAAGAGTAAAATATTGTATGGTTTTCATTTGTACAAATATTTTTAATTGCAAGATGAACAATGTGCTGATACCCGGCTAACTTGGTTACTGCTTATACTTGCTTTCGCTGCTAATCCGGGTTTGAATCTTGGGCATGGACAAATATGTGTAGGTGTAGGATGAATTTTTGGACTTTTTAACTCTAAATATATTTTTATTTTTCCCACAACGAATTGAGAATTTATTTTAAGTTCAACATATTGGATCCAACTTTTTTGTACTTAATTTCAAACAAAAAAAATGAAGGGCAAAGCTAATTATGAACATATGCAAAGATACACCCATTGTTTCTTGATAATAATAATAATTTAGATACAAAATATTTGAAATCTAAGGCATTCAAACATTAGAGCTCTGACATAACGACATAACCTTCACAACAATGAAGTTCATCATTCTAGAGAGATTACAAGTACAATCATAATTGCTATCTTAGCAACTCTTCTGATAAACCTAGTTAATTCATGAATCTCCTTTAAAATTTATGCAACTTGTTCATTAACATCTTGCTCATTCACCCATGAAAAAAAGCCGCAAACTCTGCACTTGTAATATGCCCTGCTTGGATTACTTATGGTGTGAGATAAACGAATCTCTGCTATTTTTGGAGGGTTGCATTTGCACATCTTTATTCTTACCCAAGTGCATTCTTCTTTGGCAAGTGGGTTGGGAAAGTTCATCTCTCTTTCTTTCTTTCTTTCTTTATTTCTTTCTTTCTTACCCAACTGTAATGTTTTCTTGCCGGAATTTCGTGGTTTTGTCATCTGAATTCTTGCCGGAATTAGTTGTCGGGATTTAAATCCCATTGTTTCGAATAATTAGATGTTTGTCTTTCTTTTTTGCTATAATTTTTGTCCCAATTTGGAGTTGTCGCCGGAAGATATTGAAGTAATTGAAATGAAAATAATGTCTTTCATTGAAAAAGCTTATAAGTTAGAATTATTTCTCATATATTCAATTCGAAATTTAAGCTGACGAATTAATATCCATATATTAAAGTGTAGCATATGGAATCTCATAAAGTTAAGTTGAACATTTGCATTGGCAGATTGAACATTTATAACATGAACGTCAAGTAATGAAAGAAACTGTAATGGATTTGGGATTGAAAGTAGTAACAACATAAAATTTTTAGTATCACAGTATTTATAGTAGTAACATAGTATTTGCTTTCGTGTAACACTATTTTTAGTACTAACATAATATTTTCTTTCGTATCACAATATTTTTGAATGGTTATATATTGTAGGGTTTTAACTCGTATAGATATATTTAATTGCACGACGAATAATGTGCTGATACCCTGCTAACTTGGTTATTGCTTGTACTTGCTCTCTTTGCTAACACGAGTTCGAATCTTGGGCATGGAAAAATATTTGTAGTTGTAGGATAACTTTTTCGACCTCTGTTTTTCTATCATATAATTTTTTTTAATTTTAAATTTCTTACTCTCTCTATATTTTAATTTTCCCACAACAAATTGTGAATTTTTTAATTCAACATCTTGGTCCTAGTTTTTGTAATTAATTTCCTTAAAAACATTAGAGGACAAAGTTGATTATGAACAAATGCAAAAATACACCTATTGTTTATTGATAACTATTATTTAGATACAAAATATTTGAAATATAAGTCGTTCAAACATTGGAAACCTGACATAACATAACCTTCACAACAATGAAGTTGTAGGAAACAGTTTTTTGCCTTCCTTTATCAGGCCATAATAAACATTTTAAAATACATATTATGTCACCAAAAATAAACTTATAATTTCAATTATAAATGTCAGTTACTAACACACATTATTAAGAATAATAATTCTTGATAAACATTTAAATATATATTATGTTACTGAAAATAAATATATGATTCCAATTATAAATGTCAATTACTGACACACACTACTGCTAATAATAATAGTTCTTAATCTTAACATGACATGAAACACACATTAATAATAATAAGTTCTATTTCCTAAAAAAAAAATATGACTTTGGTTCCTAATAATAAGCACACACTTGTCTAATAGTACATATGAACATGACAGCAACACTAGTTTGTTCAATGTGAATAAAACTATCTATTGACTTATTGTACATGAATATAAACGAGAACTATAAGATTTAATTGAGTTATTCTCGCTAAAGTAACAATCTCGTTTTATCGGAAATTGATGACTCTTGTTGAGTGAAAGCAAGATTGTTATTAGATAATTGTATATGAATATGAACGAAAACTATAAGGTTGAATTTAATCAGTCTACCCTTCCTAACAAACTCATTTGATCGGAGCTTGATCACTCTTGTTATTGTTTAATCGTATACGAATAATGGTTATGTGAATACGAACGAAAACTATTTGATCGAATTTATTGGATTTAACTAATTGTATATAAATATGAACGAAAATAATAATACTACATTTATTGAATTCATGAATGAGTCTCGCCCTTCTAAAATAATCATTAAATCGGAGATTGATCATTCTTGTTCAATATGAAATCAATAGTACTATGTATTGGCTAACTGTATATGAAGATGAGCGAGAACTATAAGATTGAACTTTTCCAATTTAATTAGTCTCACCCTCCTAAAATATTGATTAGATCTGAGATTGATTTCTCTTTGTTCAATATGAATATATAATACTATTTTTGGGCTTATTGTACATGAATATGAACGAGAACTATAAGAATGAATTTAATTAGTCTCGCTAAAGTAACAATCTCGTTTTATCGGAGATTGATGACTCTTGTTGAGTGAAATCAATATTGGTATTGTTTAATTGTATATGAATATGAACGAAAACTATAAGATTGAATTTAATCAGTTTACCCTTCTTAACAAACTCGTTGATCAAAGCTGGATCACTTTTGTTATTTTTTTTAAATACGAACGAAAACTATTTGATCACATTTATTGTATTTAACTAATTGTATATAAATATGAATGAAAATTAGAATACTACATTTATTGAATTCAATGAGCCTCGCCCTCCTTAAAAACTTAATCAGTCTCGCCCTAGTAACAAAAAATTATAATAGTGGTGTTTCTCACTTTTCACGATATTCACCTAAATTGTATATATAATTGGTGATGTATGTAACTTTTTTTAAAATAAAACTAATTAATCATAATAAAGACATATATAGAAATAAGTTATTGTTTTTATATTAACTATTTAATTATTAACAAAAAGTTATAAATATAATCTTTATGGTTATAAATTTATTAGACACATTAAATTAGCCCAAATTGAAACTCTTGCACTGACGTGGAGGCGAGCCTTAATATATTTAGCGACTAACAATTGAACCAAGATGTTAGGGGGTACCAACACATTTGTAAGCGCCAAAAAAATATATTTATTGAAGATTAATTATAAAGAAAGTAAAGATTATATATAGTATCATTTATATTAAAAAAAACTTTCCACATTCTATGGAACCTAAACACTACTTAGGAGAGGCAAAGAGTAACCATTTTCATTCTTATGGAAACCCTATACACTTAGGATGAGTGACATATTAGAACAAGTTATTTTTCTACTTTTTGTAATTGGATGTATTTGGTCACAAGTGCCTATATTATAGCCTTGACAAATTATTTATCAATTTTAACTCAATTAAAAACAACTTACTTAAGGTAAGAAATTTTAAAAAATTATTAGAACAAAATATTAATAGATTTACAAGGTCTTATTGTTAAATTCTACTTGATTCACTTGAAATTGAAAATTTCAACAATTTTAATTTGCCATATATATTTTTATATTGTATCTAAACAAGTTAAACAGTTCAAACACAGAGACTCGAGTTGTCTCCTAGGTATGAATGCAGATGTTTAAATAAGATCGGAAATCTCGAACTCTGGTTGTCTCACACTCATAATGATCCTTGGAGGTAATAAAATTCAAGGTCTTATTGATCAATTATATGCTCGATTCACTTAATTTCTAACAATTAAAATAATTTTGTCATATACTACGATACAAGGACTCTAGTCGTCTCATGTGTATGATCAAGGATGGTCTAAATAAGTTCGGGATTCTCGAACTTTGTTCGTCAAACACTCATAATAATCCCTCGAGGTTAGGAAACTCTGTATATATTGCACATAATATCTTAGAGTTTAATTAAACAATATAATTCAAATGTAACAATATAAACAAAATAATTCTAATATAACGAAGACTTCTAAATATGTATGTTTGTCATTTAATTAGTACCATGGTCAATTTCTTACTCTCTCTATATTTTAATTTTCACACAACAAATTGTGAATTTTTTTAATTCAACATCTTGGTCCTAGTTTTTGTACTTAGTTACCTAAAAAACATTGGAGGACAAAGCTGATTATGAATTGATGCAAAAATACACCTATTGTTTATTGACAACTATTATTTAGATACAAAATATTTGAAGTATAAGTCGTTCAAACATTGAAAACCTGACATAACATAACTTTCACAATAATGAAGTTGTAGGAAACTTTTTTTGCCTTCCTTTATCAGGCCATAATAAACATTTTAAATTACATATTGCTTTACCAAAAATAAACTTATAATTCCAATTATAAACGTCAGGTACTAAAAAAAATTATCAATAATAATAATTCTTGATAAACATTTAAATACATATTATGATACTGAAAATAACTTTATGATTCAATTATAGATGTCAATTACTGACACACACTACTACTAATAATAGTTCTTGATAAACATTTAAAATACATATTAAGTTACTGAAAATAAACTTATGATTTCAATTATAAATGTCAATTACTAACTCACATTACTAATAATAATAGTTCTTAATCTTAATATGAAATTAAACACACATTAATAATAATAATAATAACAATAATAATAATAAAAATAGTAATAATAATAATAATAATAATAATAATAATAATAATAATAATAATAATAATAATAATAATAATAATTTTGGTCCATAATTTTAAGCACACTTTTGTAGTAGTAAATATGAACACGACAACAACACTAGTTGAGTGAAATCATTAGGGTTATTTATTGGAGAATTGTATATATGAAGGAAAACTATTACATCGAATTTGCTGAACTTATTCATTATCTCCTTTGTAACAAACTCGTTACGCAGCGCTTGATCACTCTTGTTCAATATGAAATAAACAGTGTTATATATTGACTTATTGTATATAAATATCAACCAAAACTATTAATAAAATTGATGGAATTTAATCAATTTCGCCCTCCTAAAATAATCATTAGATCAGAGATTGATCACTCTTGTTCAAAGTGAATTCAATAGTGTTATCCGTTGACTAACTTTACATGAATATGAATGAGAACTATAAGATTGAACTTATTCAAATTTTAGTCTCGCCCTCCTAAAATATTGATTAGATCAGAGATTGATCACTCTTTGTTCAATGTGAATAAAACTATTTATTAACTTATTGTACATCAATATGAGAGAACTATAAGATTGAATTGAATTAGTCTCGCAAAAGTAATCTCGTTTTATCGGAGATTGATTACTCTTATTGAGTGAAATCAATATTATTATTGTTTGATTGTATATGAATATGAACGAAAACTATAAGTTTGAATTTAATCAGTCTACCCTTCGTAACAAACTCGTTAAATCGGAGCTTGATCACTCTTATTATTGTTTCATTGTATATGACTAATGCTTATGTGAATATGAACGAAAACTATTTGATCGAATTTATTAGATTTAACTAATTGTATATTAATATGAACGAAAATAATAATGATACATTTATCGAATTCAATGAGTCTCGCCCTCCTAACAAACTTAATCCGTCCCGCCCTCCTAATAAATTTGTATAATAGTAATGTTGATCACTTTTAGACGATTCACCTAAATTGTATCAATATGAACTAATTGGTGATGTCTGTAACGTTTTCTAAAATAAAACAAATTATTTATAATGAAGACATATATAGATATAATTTCATTATTTAATTAGTATAAAAAGGTATAAATAGAATATTTATGGTTATAAATTTATTAAACACATTAAATTAGCCCAAATTGAAACACGTGCACTGACATGGAGGCGAGGCTGTGGTAATAATTACGCCGAACTAATTTGAAAGGATTGGTTAGACTTCATATTGAATTCTAATATGAAAGAATTGTGAAAGATGGTTTTTCCTCTTCTGATGCATGATATGTTGTGAAACTTTATACTATTATAGGCTTGTGTTCGTTTGGTAACAAAATAGTTTTAAGTGGCAACAATTTTTTTTCCTAAGTAAGAAGTATTATAGATCACCAAAAAACAATATACAACCTAAGCTAACTTCAAAAATAGAACAACCCAACTAGGTTGACCCCTCTAAATTAAAGCGCAAAAACAAGACTATACATCAGATGGATACTCATTCTATCAGTTGAACACTCTTTCTATCCACATTTTCTCTCTATTTGTAATCTTTTGAGGCATAACAAGTTTAACTCTTAACTGTACATCAACTTTCATTCTGTTAAAAATAACCTCTGGTTTCCAGACCACATGATTCCAAGTAACTTCATTACGCGCCCACCATAAATGATAAACCAGTCCAGTAAGAACTGCAGCAATGATCTTCTTATGCACTCCTGATTTCTTGCTCGTCTGTAAGAAAACATCTGTCTTTGAAATATAACATGTACTGAAGGAAGTTGCAGCCATTCCTTAACCATATCAAGACATTTGAGAGCATATGAGCATTGGAAAAAAAGATGATTATGAGATTCCAGCCCATTCTCACACAACATACAAGATTTGGAATCCAGAATTCCAAGCTTGACCAAGATATCTGATGTTCTCATCCTCTGATGCATCACTAACCAACTGATCATTCTGTGTTTTGGAATGGATAATCTATTCCAGATTAATTTGTCCCAATGGGCAGCATTATGATCACCTACCATCTTCTGATAGAATCTTTTGATGCTGAAATGAGTCATATTCTGCACTTCTTGCTCACTATACATCATCTTCAACTCATTTTTGATCTTACATACATGCTTCCAGTACCAACAACAATCCAAAGGTGGTTCATAGTCCCACCAAACAACATCTTTAATATAAACTTCATGCATCCATTTCACCGAAAGGTTGTCTTACTTAGTTCAGATAGCCCAAACATACTTAGCAAGAGCATCCTTGTTCTAAATCATGATTTGCCTCACTCCTATACCCCCTGCTTGCTTTGGTGTGCATATCTTTTCCCAAGCAAGATTCCCAGGTTTGCTGCTACTGTACTCACCAGTCCAAAGGAATGCCCTACAAACTTTTTCAATCTCCTTCAACACATATTTAGGAATAATAAAAATCTGTGCCCAGTATTGGTGTATACTGAGCAGGACAGAGTTTTTAAGATTTAGCCTAGCAGTATATGACAAATTTCTGCTGCTCCACACTTTAATCCTTGTATTCATCTTTTCAATAATGACATTACACTCTGCCACAGAGATCCTCCTAGCACACACAGGAACTCCCAAGTATTTGAAAGGGAGTTGACTGTGAGTAAAACCTGAAACACTTTTTATATGTTGAATAACATCCTGATCACCCCAGCTATATATAAATCAGATTTCTGTTCATTAATCTGAAGGCCTGAAGAGGCAGAGAAAAGCTTGAAAGCCTGAAGCATTGTATAAACAGCAGGGAAGCTCCCATCACAACATAATATGATATAATCAGCAAATGCCATGTGAGTAAGCTTGCTGTGTTTACATCTTGGATGATAAGAGAACAAAGGGTGATCTTCTATGTTCCTTATGATCCTTGACAGATAATCCATACATATAACAAAAAGGAGGGGAGAAATAGGACCTCCCTGCCTCAAACCTCTCTTAGAACTAAAATAACCATGTAAAGAGCCATTCACCATAAGAGTGAACTTAGGAGTTCTAACACATGTCATGACTAATTTAATAAACTTATCAAGGAACTTTAGAGCATTTAACATTTCTTCGAGAAAGTCCCAATCTATTGTATCATAAGCTTTTTTTAAATCTAGCTTCATAATACAACTTGGTTTGACATTTTTCCTTCCATAATGTCTAACCTAGTCCTGACAAACCATTATATTATGAGCTATAAATCTTTCTTTTACAAAAGCTCCTTGATTTTCTGCAATAATTTTAGGGACAATTTGACTCAATCTATTACAAAGCATTTTTGTAATACATTTATAAAGAGTATTACAACATGCTATTGGTCTGAACTCAGTTACTGAACTAGGACATGCCACTTTAGGAATAAGTGTTAATATTGTTGAGTTCAATTCAGTAAGCAGCTTACTGGAGTGAATAGCATCCAAAACTGCCTAAGTAACCTCCTCTCCAATAATATGCCAAGCATCATGGAAGAAATGAGTTCCAAATCCATCTGTACCAGGACTTTTATCCCCTGGAATAGAGAGTAGAACCTGTTTCACCTCCATAGTTGTATAAGGCCTTTCAAGTAACTAAATGTGATCACTAAACAACACAAGACCCTTTTCAATCACAACCCTCTTCACTCTTGTTCTATTCACAAGAGGAGAACCCAACAGATGCTCATGATATACTAGAAAAGCTTCATTAACAGCTAGCAAATTATCTTGCCAATGACCATCTTTATCATTAATGGTATAAACAATATTTTTCAATATTCTGGCTTTGATTGATTGGTGAAAAAGAGGTGTTATCATCTTCATCTCTACACAGATTCAATTTAGCCTTCTAAGCTAAAAAACTAAGATGGTCCTTGTGAATTCTCCTCTAGTTCATCACATCTTGCAGTTCATCATTCTTCAAAGATTCATCCTGAGGATTCTTCTGCAAATCTTCTTGACATTGGATCATAGTCTTGTATGCCATGATGTCTTTACTCTGAATTTTAGAATAACCTTCAGCATTTAGCTTCTTCAAAGCCTACTTATTTTGCTTCATTTTCTGCACCACCTTGTACATAGGAGTACATGGACTTGTCATACTCCAACTAGCAGTCACAACTTCAGTAAAGTTTGGAGCATTACTCCACATTTTAAAATACTTGAAGGGGTTCTTACCAACTTCAACAGCTGGATAGACCATAATAACAACCGGACAGTGGTCAAAAGGCCCCTCAGGCATGAAATGAGTCTCTACAGTGGGAAAAATGTCTAACCAGGCTAGATTCACCAAAGATCTATCAAGCTTGCAAAACACTATACTCTCACCATGTTGTTTGTTATTCCAGGTGAATTTACTACATGTGCAAGCCATTCCTGAAAACCATAATTACTGACACACTTTTGAATTGCCTCTGTCTCTTGATGTCTAACAATAGAACTAATTCTTTCATCCGGAGATAAAACACAATTATAATCCCCCACTGTAAGCCAAGGACTATTTATTGACTTAGCAATTTCTACTAAATCTTGCCATAACACATCTCTTTCATTTGCATCATTAGATGCATAAATAACAGAGCAGCTAAAAGGAGAAGCACCACTAACTGACCGTATCAAATAGTGGATCAACTGACTTGAACAGCTAAGAATAGTGACGATAAACTCTTCGGATTCTAGGCCAAAAATCATTCTCCCTCCCTTATGAAAAGAAGAGTTCAAAGTGAAACACCAACCTTTGAACAAACTAAGGTAAAGCTGCCCCATATTGTGAGCTTTAACCTTAGTTTCAAGGAGACCAACCAAACCAACCTTTTGCCCATTTAAGAGCATCTTGACATCTTTTTTCTTCTGTTGGCTGTTGATCCCCCTCACATTCCACACTATTATCTTATCCATAGGCTTCAGGAGGCTAGCTACCTCCTATCACCTTTGCTCCTACTGAGCCACATGCCACCAATCCAATCATCACAGTTGCTGCACTTGTGGAAGCTTCATCACCTCTTATAACATCTTGTGTAGGAGCCCTCTCATTAGGTCCCTCTTCTTCCCCCAAAACATCAAAAGTGTTCTGAGTAGGAGCAGCTACAGAACAAGCTAGACTTCTTCTAGCTGGATTTCTTACTAACTAAAAGTTCTGAGTCTTTTGAACTTCAGTAATATCATTTTGCTTCCTACCCTCAGCAGCTTGAACAGGTTGATTTCTCATTCTCCATTCTTTCCTTAGTACAATTTTTGTACACTTAGCCGCATCATATCCCATACTCTTACAAGTATAGCAACACAATAGGTTTCCATTCATAGTGAATGGGAACACCAATCATAATATTTCTTTCATTTATAAATTTCAACTCCTCATGAAACTACTGTCCAGTGTTCACCTCCACCATGATTATGACATATTGTAACTTATCTCTCTTACTAGTTGTCTGATCCACCTTAATTAGTTTTCCTAAAGGCTTAATAATCTTCTCCAAACAAGACATTCCCCAGTACTTAAAATCAAGCATCAATTGAATCCAAATAGGCAACACATTAACATCTTCCTTACACATATGACAGGCTAAAGTCGTATCACCTTATCAAAAATAACCTAAAGTCCACTAACAAGTAGTCAAGGAAGTCAGGATCGAATCCACAGGGAGAAAGTTATATTATCGTATCTGAATTCTAATATTATACTAACTAAATCAGTTGAAAATGGGTGTGTGACTAAACTAATAGGCAAATGATAGAACTAAATATGAAGGTATGAATCAATTAATAAAGAACTAGGACTATGGATCACTATGCATACAATTTGGGAAATCAGAGACGAATAATAACTAGGATTTTTTAACTGGAATAATACAAACTTTGGCCCATTTTCTCGCAATAATACAAACTTTTGATTATTTTTTAATAATACAAACTTTAGGCCAAAATTCCTAGAGTAGGTCAAAGTGACCTTTAACCCAAAACAGTGAAAATCTCCTTCTCCCCTCCCCCCCCTAAACCCCAGCCCACCCCCCCCCCACCACGAAACCACCGCCACCCCCTCCCACCACGAAACCACCAGCCACCCCCCCCTCCCCCCCTCCTCCTCCCACGGACGAAACCACCAACCATCCTCTCCCCACCACGACAACCACCACCACCTCACCCACTAGTCCACCCCCACCCTTGCCCACCAAAAGAACCCCGACAGTCAACCACCTCTCCCACTAGTCCACCCCCACACCCACCCCTAAAACAAGTGGCGTTGAATTCGATGCGGTAGAAAGTCGGAGAGAAAGTGAGGAGAAGATGGGGGAAGAGAGGCAAGTTTTCGGGGGGGGAGGCTTGGTTTGGTTGCTTTTCAGGGGTGGCGGTTTGTGGTTTTCGGGGGGGGGAGGGAGATGTGGTGTTATCGGATGTCGGGGGGGAAACGTGGTGTTTTCGAGGATAGAGGAGAGGAGGCGTGGTGTTTTCAGGGGGGGGGAGGCAAGCGGTGCTTCCGGTGGTTGGGGATGGTGGAGGTGGCCGACAGGGGTGGGGTGGCCACGGTGTGTAGGTGGGGGTGGCCAATGCCGGTGGGGGGGGGAGGCGACGGGTGTGGTCGGGTAGGTAGTACGGGTGGGGGGGGAGGCGACGTGGTTGGGGTCCTGGGGTGGCCGGTGGGACGGGGGTGGCCAGGCGGGTGGGTGGGGGTGGCCGAGGGGGAGGGGAGGGTGGAGGGAAGCGAGGAAGAGATAGATTAAGATGAAAGAAAATTTTTTTTTTTTAAACAAAATTTTAAAACAACCAACGTGATGGTGACACGTGTCTCTTTAGACCTGTTTATCAGGTTACCTCCGGTTTTGTCTTGCTGTAGGAATTTTGGCCTAAAGTTTGTATTATTAAAAAATAATCTAAAGGTTGTATTATTACGAGAAAATGGGCCAAAGTTTGTATTATTCCAGTTAAAAAATCCTAATAACTACCCAATAAGTCAATTTATCTAGGGCACATGTAATTTCTCTCGAACATTACCTCCCTCAAAGATCACCTAGCCGCTCTCGCATGGTCAAGGATCACTATGCCTAATGATTGAAAGCCTATACGAAATCTCTCCTCTCGAAGTAAATTCAATATTGCGATAATAGAAATACAAATCAGGCCTAATTCATAAATCTAGCATGAACGATTCAATCACAGGAAACAATTGAAATAAAGGGTAATTATATTAATCTATTAATCCCTCATTGCATACATAGATCCCCACAATCCTAGAAATAAAACTACTCACTCATGTTTGATAATCCAACAACAAATTTCATATAAAAATCCATGCTTTGAACTATTGCAAATAACTAAGAAACTAATCTAATCAATAATAGAGAAAGCAAATAAATATGAAGAGAATAAAGAAGAAGATTACAAAATTAATGAACTATATTAAACTTGCGAATAATCCAAAGGTTCAATCTTGAATCACAATGAAGAGTAGTAAAGAAACTAGGGTTCTTGAAAGAAACTATGAGAAACAATGACTTAAAACCAAGATGCCAAAAAAATGTTATAACTTTCCTATTTATACTACACTAGGGAAAAAAAAAGGAAGGGCTGCGCAAGAAGGGCTGCGGTTAGACTTGAAACGCAGCCCTTCATGGAGTATGAAGGGCTGCAGTTTTAAGGCTAACCGCAGCCCTTTATGTGAAGGGCTGCAGTTTTAAGGCTAACCGCAGCCCTTCATACACGAAGGGCTGCGTTTTCTAGGATAAGCGCAGCCCTTCCTATCCCATTTCAACCTTTGAGTTTTGCGCGCAACACACAGTAGCACTCACTCGCAAATTTCCCTCTCACACTCAGCTCACCCCTCTCCCTCTCCTTCACACTCACTCGCACACTCACTCCTCTCCCTCACACTAACTCACACTGCCATCACCGGAGCACCGACACATCGCCGGAGCGCCGTCCCATCGCCGGTGCACACTTCTTCTTCTCTTCTCTCAGCGTTGCCTGAGCTCCTTCTTCTTCTTCTCCTCTCTCAGCGCGCCTTGACGCCACCACCACCACCACTACTGCATTGTCGGTAATTCCCCTCTCACTCTCTCTCCTCTTTGTTTTATTTAATTTCTCTTCTATTTTGTGTTGTAAAAACCGATTGTAGGGGGGTGGGGGAGGGGCTTGTGGAGGGTGGGTAGGGGGTGGGGGGTCTTTGGGCTGGGGATGGGGGATGGCCGGGGAGGCTGGGCGGGGGTGGGGAAGGGCGGGGGATGCTTTGGAAAGGGGGTGGGGGAGGGCTGGGGAGGCTGGGCATGGGGTGGGGGAGGGCAGGGGATGCTGGGAATGGGGTGGGGGAGGGCTGGGGAGGCTGGGCATGGGGTGGGGGGGGGGCGGGGGGATCTTTGGAAAGGGGTGGGGGATGGTTGGGGAGGGTGGGCATGGGGTGGGGGAGGGCTGGGGAGGCTGGGCATGGGGTGGGGGGAGGGCGGGGGATCTTTGGAAAGGGGTGGGGGGGGGGGGGGGAGGCTAGGCATGGGGTGAGGGAGGGCGGGGGATGCTTGGGCATGGGGTGGGGGAGGGCGGGGGATCTTTGGACGGGGGGTGGGGGATGGGCTGGGGGAGGGTGGATAGGGGTGGGTGAGGCATTGTTGTGAAGGCATTGTTGTAAGTTGTAACACATGTTTGGTATCACTACTATCTTTCATTTTCTTTTTTGTTTTATAATGTAACTATGTAGATTTTTAGGCTTCGGAAACGAAAATTAAAGGTCATTTTACGCCTACATGGCAATGGAATGCTCTCCACATTTGTAACACTTCTCACTAGCTCCGCCGCTACCAGCTGATGGGCATTCCATTGCCATGTGACCTGATTCTCGGGTCATTTTTGGCCTAATTTAGCCTTTTCGCTTCCGAATCGTGCTTATCGAGTCATGTAACCCCAAATTCTTTGTGAACATGATTATATGAGGTATAATGTAACTATTGTGTAGAGTTTTAGGCTTGCATTTGTTCTTGGTTGAATTTCGGAAACGAAAATTAAAGGTCATTATTTTACGCCTACATGGCAATGAGGGATTGCAGTGGGGGGCAGTAGTGGCGGTGGTGGTGGGGGTGTTGTAAATGTGGAGAGTCAGGTCACATGGCAATCGAAAGCCCATCTGGTGCTCTCCACATTTATAACACTTCTAACTCCGCCGCTACCAGCTGATGGTCATTCCATTGCCATGTGACCTGATTCTCGGGTCATTTTAGGCCTATTTTAGCCTTTTCGCTTCCAAATCGTACTTATCGAGTCATTTAACCCCAAATTCTTTTTGATCATGATTATATGAGATCAGATATAATGTACCTATTGTGTAGATTTTTAGGCTTGCATTTATTCTTGGTTGCATTTCGGAAACGAAAATTAAAGGTCATTTTACGCCTACATGGCAATGAGGGATTGCAGTGGGGGGCAGTAGCGGCGGTGGTGGTGGGGGTGTTGTAAATGTGGAGAGTCAGGTCACATGGCAATCGAAAGCCCATCTAGTGCTCTCCACATTTATAACACTTCTAACTCCGCCGCTACCAGCTGATGGTCATTCCATTGCCATGTGACCTGATTCTCGGGTCATTTTAGGCCTATTTTAGCCTTTTCGCTTCCAAATTGTACTTATCGAGTCATTTAACCCCAAATTCTTTTTGAATATGATTATATGAGATATAATGTACCTATTGTGTAGATTTTTAGGCTTGCATTTGTTCTTGGTTGCATTTCGGGAACGAAAATTAAAGGTCATTTTAGGCCAAATTTTGCCTTTTCGGGTCCAATTCGTACTTATCAAGTCATTTAACGCCAAATTCTTTTTGAACATGATTATATGAGGTATAATGTAACTATTGTGTAGATTTTTAGGTTTGCAATTGTAGTAGGTTGAATTTTGGGAACGAAAAGGGCATTTTTGGCCTATTTTAGCCTTTTCGCTTCCAAATCGTACTTATCGAGTCATTTAACCCCAAATTCTTTTTGAACAAGATTATATGAGATATAATGTACCTATTGTGTAG
Source organism: Beta lomatogona (assembly GCA_947646795.1). Classification (NCBI taxonomy): domain Eukaryota; kingdom Viridiplantae; phylum Streptophyta; class Magnoliopsida; order Caryophyllales; family Amaranthaceae; genus Beta; species Beta lomatogona. Next base: position 47,954 of record CANSNZ010000745.1, on the reverse strand, counting down.
ATTTTTAGGCTTGCATTTGTTCTTGGTTGCATTTCGGGAACGAAAAAGGTCATTTTAGGCCAAATTTTGCCTTTTCGGGTCCAATTCGTACTTATCGAGTCATTTAACGCCAAATTCTTTTTGAACATGATTATATGAGGTATAATGTAACTATTGTGTAGATTTTTAGGTTTGCAATTGTTGTAAGTTGAATTTTGGGAACGAAAAGGGCATTTTTGGCCTATTTTAGCCTTATCGGGTCCAATTCCCCGCCTCCCCTGCCACCGCACCCCCCCCCCCCCCCCGCCGCCCCTCCCCTCCCCCCCCCACTGCACAACCCCTCCCCTCTTGCTGCCCTTCCCCCGCCCCCCATTGCACAACCCCCTCCCCTCCCCGCTGCCCTCCTCCCCCCCCCTGCCCCCCCCTCCCCTCCTCTTGCACAACCCCTCCCCCCCAGCTGCACACCCCCCCTCCCCCCCACGCCCCCCCCCACCACTGACCCCCCTCCCCCCCTCCCCCTACCCCCCCCCCCCCCCCCCCCCCCCCCCCTCTGCCACAGTCCCTCCCTCCCCCCCCCCACTGCACACCCCTTCCCCCACCCACGGCCCCCCCCCCACCTGCCCGCCCCCCCTCCTCCTCGCCCCCCCCCCCCGTACTGCCCCCTCCCCTCCTGCCGCCCTCCCTTCCCCCCCCCTGCCCAGCCCCTACCCTCCCCACTGCACAGCCCCCCTCCTCTCCCCCCCTGCACCTCCCCCCCCCCTGCACAACCCCTCCCCCCACCGCACACCTCCCCCTACACCTGCCTGCCCCTTGCACACAGAACCCCCTCCCCACACCCCACCCCCCTTAGTGGCAATGTTAATTTTAATTTTTTGTTATATTAATGCATTATTTGTACAATTTCATGGAGATGGCGGATGTGCATACGGATAACACCACAAGTGGTGCTGAACACACTACCGAGGATGAGTCTTTCGATGCGAGAAAGGAACGGGGTAAATTGTCTCGATTTCGCCGTGAAGAGATAAATGCACAAATGCCTAGGAAGTCATTGGCGACTAAAAAGAGAAAAGGAAGGGGACCTACAAAGTCACTAGGGAAACACACAAATATGACTTTGGAGTACGATAGCATGGGTCAACCTTGTGGAAAGTGGCGTCAAAAGTATGGCATGCAAGTTGGCATTTGCATGCATAAACTCTCCATTTTACACTCATGGAAAGAGGTGCCCGAGGGATTGAAGCGGTGTCTATGGGAAGATACCATGGTAAGCTTCAAGTACAATAATGTGTAGTTTCTTAATTATTTAGTTAAATATATGTGTAATATTACTTATAGCATATAAATTACAACATTTGCGAAAACTAATTTGTGAATTGCGTTTTTTGTAGAATCAATTCAATATCGAAGATGATGAAGCCAAGAAGAATGTATTTCTATCTGCGGTTGCCCAGAGATTCAGAGATTTCAAGGCTAAGTTAGTGTCTGGGTGGATCACTAAGCGGAGGAAAGTAGTAGGTATAAAGAAGAAGAACATCTACGGCGGAGAAACACAAGCCGATCCTGAGGCTTCACCAGAAACATCATCTGCACCATCCAAATTACCATTTCAAATATGGAAAACTATCAAACCTGAAGAGTGGGAAGCATTTGTTGCCAAGAAAACAACCCCACAAGCTATTGTAAGAATATTTTATTAAGACTTAATAAACTTAGATCCAGTATTATTGTATAGCACCGTACGTAGATAACCTTTGTTTATAATTGTGTGTTTTAGGCAAGTCGTGAGAAAAGTAGCTCGAGTGCAAAAGCTAGGAAGTATTATCATCATTTGGGTGCTCATTCGTACAATGAGGCGAGAGAGAAGTGGATGTTCAGCCATTACCCCACAATAGGGTCGACAACGGCAACGGGGAGTGGCTCAATGACGACAGGTTGCACGGCCTCGGCAACCGGATAGAGTCCTCGAGTGGTGGTGTTCGATGCATGGGGTTGATGCAAAGGGAAACAGAGTCTTGCTCGACCCCGGAACACAACGAGATAGCCAACGCCATTGTAAGTACAGATTATATGGTTATATAAGGTATATATAATATAACTTTTGCGTTCACAAGCATTTCTCTCTTATACTTATGTAGATTGGTTTGAAGGAAAAAGAGGCAACTGGTGAGTTCACTCCTAAAGGACACATTGATGCATTGCACGAAACTTTAGGACCGGACCACGGTGGACGCGTGAGGGCGTAGGAGGTGTCCGCCTCGGTTTGAGAAAGGTATATGGTGATCAATACACTACAACGACAAAATCAAGTGTAAGTAGTGTGAATTCGGCGGCGTCGGTAGATGTGGAGGCTATGAAAGCTGCAATTCGGGAGGAGCTAAGGGAGGAGATGACCCATAACTTCAACGCCATTTTGGAACAAATGGGTTTACCGACTTTTGCTGCATTCAAGAAGGGTAGTGATACTACACCTAGCCGGCCGATCCACCCGTAGGACCCGAGTTGAAGGTAATCACTTAATCCCTTTGCTTTGTTAAACAACTATTGTTACGTTCTTACATGCATGAAATTCTTACTATATATATGTTGTTTCATAGACTAACTATAAATAGAGTTTTATTTACGGGGAAGAGACACCATGTGAACTATTAGCTCGAGGAGATGGTTATGATAGTTTCATCCTCGTAGCTCATGGCCATGCACAACCCCCAGTGTGACCGAGTACGATTGCATAACCGGTTAGTGGATCATAATCACTATGTGGTCACCCTCAATGAAATTGTGTCGGGTTTCGAAGAATTACCTCTTCCGCCGCCGAAGCCGAAGTTGGTCTACGATTACTAAATGATGCCCTTGGCGATTATGTTCCGTGGCCGCGTGCATTGGTGCGGTTTCCGGATGAGGTACAATGATTAACATTCATATATATATATGCGTGTTTTCTTTTATAGTTCCTATGATAGTCGATAATATCTTTACTTTTAACTAAATACTAGGTTTGGGGGAAGGCCGACTCACATGCCGGGAAGGGAAAGAAGGCATGTTCACCTTATAAGAAAGCAAGTTTACGTGATGAAGGTGAACGAAATGTGGTGACGGGAAATGTTTCTAAGGCAAAAAATCCACTTATTATCGATCCAGAGGTGGTGCGGAGCCTTACTACGCCATGCTTTTGGTTACATGAGTACGCTATCGATTTACCCGATGAAAGCGCAATTGAGGTTGCTTTGGAGGAGCAACAATTCCACTACCTTGAGGACTCATCGACATTCATTTCGAAGGTTGATATTAAAGAATTCTTATGTGGGGTAGAGTTGAATGTTTCCATGATACAAACATTCATGAGGTAATACATAAGTATATAAATTAAATATACATATACATATATATGCCTTAAGTAGTTTTTAAATCCATAATAAGTAATTGTTGGTTTACTTTTAATATAATCAATATAATTTCTCAGGTTATTGTACAATGAATTGCTTGCAACATCTAGTGCAATGTTTGGTTGGTTATGTCCAAACATAATACGAGATGACAATTGCTTACAAAACAAAGCCGAAGTGAAAGAGTATCTCGACATGAGTTTCAAAGCATCATCTCGTTTTGGATATCATCTGATCATTCTTGTTCCTTATATTGAAAAGTATGCTTGTTAAACTCGCTTTACTTTTATTATTCGATACTTAAATTGACCTATTAATTGTTCTACGATTAATAATAACTATATTTTCTTGTTGTAGGGCTCATTGGACACTGCTTGCGATATGTTTGTCACGTAACGAAGTCTACCACTTTGATTCTTTGCGTCGACAACCACCACGGACCTTACTAATCAAATCATTGTTAAATAGGTAGCCTAATCGAAACTCAATATATGCGCACTTATTAATATTACACATTATTCATCATCTTTAAATATATAAACAGTTACTACATCTAATCTTATAATAATGTTGTTGATGCAGTGTGATGAAGCATATTAGTGCAACAGGACTTCGAGCACCAAAAGCTCCTGTTTGGATATCAGTCGAGGTAACATGACTAATTTATTTGTCCTTATATAGAAACACTTTTAGCCACATACTACACATCTAATTAACATGAATGTCATTGGATGCATCCTTTGGTGAACATTTAGTGTCCGCAACAAGAAGATGGACTTGCATGTGGCTATTACGTGCTGAGGTACATGTTCGATATCGTCAACCAGTGCACTAACGCCGATGATCTTCAAAAGGTATGTAACTTATTAGTATATGTTAGTTTAGATTAGATCGATTGGTAATAAGTATTAATTGGTTTAGAAACCAAAGTAGCACATGCATATATTTGGGAACGAAAATGTCATTTCTAGGCCTATTTTTGCCTTTTACGCTTCCAAATCGTATTTATCGAGTCATTTAACCCCAAATTCATTTTTAACATGATAATATGAGGCATAATGTAACTATTGTGTAGATTTTTAGGTTTGCAATTGTTGTAGGTTGAATTTTGGGAACGAAAAGGGCATTTTAGGCCTATTTTTGCCTTTTCGCGTCTAATTTGTACTTATCGCTTCATTTAACTCCATTTTCTTTTTCAATATGATAATATAAGGTATAATATAACTAGTGTGTAGAGTTTTAGGCTTGCATTTGTTTTTGATTGAATTTCGGGAAGGTATATGTCATTTTTAGAACTACTAACTACGGTACGTAAATGATTGAATTCTTATATTATGTGTTTATTCCTTGGTTGTTTTCCAAGGTTTATATGAATAACACACCACGTTTGAGGGCCTTCACCACAGACGAATTACATGAAGTTCGGGATAAGTTGGCGTCCCACATTTGCGATGATTGCTTATGATACATCTACTAGTTTGTATTAATTCTATGTACATTTTTCACATTATTAAATATATACATATTTAAAGTTAATTATTATATTACGTTCAAAAACTTGTCATATATTATTATTGCAATTTGATCTTTTTTTTTTTTGTGTCGAAGGGAGGTTTTGGGCGGGGGTGGGGTGGGGGGGCTGCCATGGTGGGGCTTTGGGCTGGGTTATGGGGCTGGTTGGGTCTTTGGGGTGGCTGGCGGCAATGGGTGGAGGAGGTGGCGGAGGGTGGCCTCGGGGTGGGGGTGCGGGGAGTGAAGGGGATGGGTGGGGGGGGGGGCGGGGGCGGGGGCGGGCGGGGGAGGAGTGCGGGGGGTGGGCGGGTGTGGGGGGCAGGGGGTGGGGGGGGATGGGGGGATGGGAGTGCGGGGGTGGGGTGGGGTGGGGGGGGGGGCGGGGCGGGGCGGGGCGGGGAGTGCGGGGGGTGGGCGGGTGTGGGCTAGGGGTGGGGGGTGGGGGTGGGAGTGCGGGGGGATGGCGGGGGTGGGCGGGGGGTGGGGGGTCTTTGGGGTGGGCGCGGGGGTGGGGGGTCTTGGGGCGGGGGGTGGGGTGTCTTTGGGGCGGGCGGGGGTGGGGTGTCTTTGGGGCGGCATGGGGTGGGGTGTACTTCTGGGGCTGGCAGGGGGTGGGCAGGGGGTGGAGGGTGCAATTTATTTTTTTTTAAAAAAAAAAACTTGAATGTGAAGGGCTGCGGTTTTAAGCCTAAACCGCAGCCCTTCACATTAATAGGGCTGCGGTTTAGGCATAAAACCGCAGCCCTTCATATATAGAAGGGCTGCGGTTTAAGCCGAAAACGCAGCCCTTCATCCTTATAAGGGCTGCGTTTTTGGCCTAAACCGCAGCCCTTCACTCCTTCGTTGTGAAGGGCTGCGGCTAAAAACCGCAGCCCTTCTTATCTATTAAAGGGCTGCTATGGAAAGGGCTGCTGGCCAAAAACGCAGCCCTTAGAGCTGTTTTGACCGCAGCCCTTCCTTGTTTTTCCACTAGTGCTAAATGCTCGAAATTCATTAAATAAGCGCGCGCGGAGGAGAAGCCCGATCGGGCCAAGTCAGCCCGATCAAATCGGGCACAAAAGCAGCAGCTGGGCCTCAAAACTGGACCCCGCCCGATGACATCGGGCGGCAAACCAACGTTGGGCAACACAACACCAAAACACGCCCGATGAAATCGGGCCGGACCGCCCGATCGGGCATCTCAGCGTAATAACGACCGGGCGACGTAGCCCGATTGGGCCCGCAACAACACCTCTTAACTCATTACGATCGCCCGATCGGGCTGTGCTGCATATCCTCCTTCTTGGCTCTAAACGCCAAGACATCCATTCTTCTTTGCTCAAGGGTCTCGAAAAGTGTCCTCGGGACTTTGAAACTCCGCATGAAGCCTCTCCAGTCTAGTGTAATGGTCAAATAATAGTAGAAAATAGAGAGATAACTCCCTAAAACCTGCAATCAGACACAGAACAGAAAACCACAACTAGATGGAGAAAGTTAGCATAAAATGGCTCCTAAGAGCACCATTGATACACATTTTGGCTCAGATATAGGGGGGAAAAACACTATATAAAACCATAACATCAAACTCCCCCAAGCTAAACCTTTGCTTGTCCTCAAGCAAAGCATAACATGAATAAGAATAGGATTGCTTCACCCCTCAGATGGAAAAGTTTAAACTCAATTATTTCCAACTCAAAATCATTCAAGTAGGCAAAATTCAAGTTCAGTTGCTCAGATCACCTGACTACCAATCACTTAAGTAAACCATCAAACGCAGCTGCCCTACATATCATGCAAATCTTGAAAAGGTGCTCACCGAGGTGTCACTTCTCTCAATTTTGTGGCAGGCAAAATATGTGCCCGATCTCTCACCAATCCAACCATAATAGCCCTTCCCACTCACACTCTCATGTGTTTAGAAAGGTATAATATCGCTCATCCTAATCAGGTCGACTCAAATAACAAACTTAATCTTCAACTTTGGCATATTGACTCAGTATTATTCCAATAAACAATCAAACACGTGCTCAAAAGGTCTTTTTTCAGGGTTGTAATGGGGCTCGGGTAAAGGTACGGAAATTATTTAGGAAATGTGGTGGAAAAGCCAAGAAAGGGGAGCAAAAAACACTAGTAGGACTAGGTGTGGTAGAAACAACTCCCATGGCATCAACAACTTAACCAAGATAATAACCAACTTTTGAAATTTCACGAACCAACCAATAATTGTCATTTTCAACATAATTTCCAACACTTTTGAAAGTTAACGAGTGAAGATCATAGAAATTTTTCAAATTTTTCACTATCAATATTTTTTTCTTTCTTTCTTTCACTTTATTTTTCTTTTTCTTTCTTTTCTTTGTACAAACATATCATTATTTTCCAACCGCCCTACGGAATCAACCACACAATATGATATAAACTTAACAAATGCTCCCCCAAGCTAGGCTTGGGACAATAGTCATTGCAAAGGCTCAAGGTGTGTGATGTGGTTTAATATAGATCCAAAAAGAAGTCATTAGGCTCAGCGGGGCTAGGGGGGAAAAATTCATTAAACAACTCTGAGGCTTAAAATTAAACAAATGAATCGCCTCTATCACAGCACATGCCTTAAGGTACCAGAACTCAACGAGTACAATGCCAAAACCAAGATAAGAATGCTACGAGGAACTAACACACAAGAATAGATCGGATATAGAGATAAATCCGAGGGCTAGAATGAATCCTCACAATCTAACCAATTCAAGCATGCAGTTAAAATAGGCACTTTATCATCAAAATTCATTCAAGATCAAGGCAATCATAGATCACATCACAACATCCCAATCACAAATGCCCAACTATCCAGTATAATGAGTTAAATCATTTTTTTCAAAGCAAAGTTCGGGGCACAGGGAAGCAATCAATCTATTCGAATTCAACTCGTATTTTTGTGTTTTTTCAGCAATATTTCATTTTTTTGTGATTTTTCATTTTTTCAAAGCAATTAAACTAACTTAAATAACCTAAAAAGCAATAAAAACAAAACTAATACTTACAGAAGTCCTCCCCCAAGCTGAATTTGGCAATGGCCTCATTGCAACAAGGGAAAGGAACGCATGGATATCAGCCATCCATAGAAATGTCCTCACCATCATCATCCGCATCTCCATCATCCTCACCTCCAGCATCCTCACCTCCGCCACCCCTACTACTGGACCCTGGCTGACTGTAATTTGGGTTCCATGTGTACCAGGATGGGTGGGCATCTGTTTCTGCAATGGTATGCCATCTAGAGTAGTCATCGTACAGGGGATACAGAGCGAGGTGTTGATCATTGGCCAATGTATCAACACGCTGGCCAAGGCTCTGGAGAAGTACAGAGTTGGCATCAACCTGCTGACCGATGCTCTGGATGTCGGTAGAGTTGGCGACGATACCGGGACTCCATCCGTCTGGAGCATGCTCATCATTCCCCGAAAATCAAAAGAAGGAGGAGGAGCAGCGGGAATATGGGGGAGGGGGAGCATCAGAAGTAGAGGCAATATCAGCAGGATGAGGGGGGCGACGGTGAAATGTGCGCTGGGGAATCTCGGGGATGGGGGTGGGAAAGTCGGAACCAGCAATGGGAAGGTGGTAATGGGGATGCCCTGGTCGGATTTTTGCTAAGGGACTAGGCAGCTCTATAGAGCGCCTCCCATTGATGCGCCACTGATATTTATCCCCAGCCCTCTCTAACCAATGGAGGCGATCTAGGAAAGCATAATCCATGAGGGTGGATCTTATGGCTGGCTGGTAGCGAGATTCGTCAAACCCGGGGATTTTCCTAGCAAAAAGAGTCACTAACCCCCCATTTACAATGGCACGAGAGGTCAAGGTACCATCTGCTCTCCTCTTGGGGTAAGTGGTGGCAATACGCTCCATCTGGAGCGCAACATGATGAGGGATGTTATATTGAAAATGGTCAGGCGTCCCTTTAAGCATGTAGCTGCCAATTAGGTACAGTTCATCCCCCCTTATTAATTGTCCTTCCACCCTCCCAAATAGTGTCTGCGACATAAATCGAACCCAAATTTTAAAGATGGGTTGGTGGATGTATTTGCCCTTGCAGTGTTGTAGGGTGAAGTCATTACCATCACCTGTGATGGCAAAGTACGTGCTACGATGATGGTAGTTAGGGGGGTCCCCAATCTCCCCACCACATTGTACTCGAAGTGCCCGTGCAAATTCCGGCAAAGTGAGGTGGAAATCCTGATTGAGCAGTCTAAAGGATACATATGATACAGGTCCAGTTCGGGGTTTGGTAACCTTAAGACTGCTATAAAATTCATAGACCAGTACAGGATAGGTATTAACATGGACGGAAAAGAAAGATTCCATGCCGATTATTTTCATGAAATCTTTGAACTCAGAAGCAATACCCAATTTATTTAAAAATTCAATATCAAGGAAATGGGTAGGACTCACCTCGCGCCCTTTTAGGCGCTGAAACCGTTCACGTTGCTCCGGTGACGAAAAGATGACATCCGGAAAAGTCTCGTCCCGTGGTGGTGGTGGTTGTGGTGGCTCGGTGCCTGATCCGCGACGCCTCCTTGAAGTCATGATGCTTGGAAAATGTAGAGATTTCACACTCACTCTAATGGGGGATGATGGGAAGGGGGTTTTTCTCTCACTTTAATGGTGGAATGAATGTGGAAGAGGATGGATGGGAGAGATGGAGTTAAAGAAAACTGAAGAGGATGGAGTGGGTAATTGGTAGGGGAAAATGAGAGGAGTGATTTTTTTTTTTTTTTTTTTTTTTTGTGGAGATAGAAGTAGCTTGGATTGGAGGTTGTTAATGGTGGATGGAGAATTTGGGGAAGAAGGTGAGAGATGGGGTTAGGGCTTGAAGAAGAGAGAGAAAGAGATTGGGAGTGAATGAGGAAAATGAGTGGGGAAATCTGGATTTAATGAAAGAGTCAGATACGTAGCCCGATTGGGCGTGAGAAGCCCGATTTAATTGGGCGCGAAACTGCATCAGGGACGCCAAAAATCTGCTACGGGCCCGATCGGGCGGGAACAACCCGATTTCATCGGGCGTATTTTTTTCTTCAGAAGCAATGCTGGTTGCGGGCCCGATCGGGCGTCAGTGTTTTGTCGTTCCAGAACCTGACGGTGTACTGCCCGATAGGGCGAAATGGCCCGTTTTGGTCGGGCGACTTGATTTTTCGTTGACGGATGAACGCCCGATCGGGCGGAGTGGCCCGATTTTATCGGGCGCTTTTCTTTTTTTGTTCTGGCCATAACTTCGTCGCGGGCCCGATCGGGCGGTTCCCCAGACAGCCTTATTCTCGGAATTTTGCTATCTTTTTCATGGGAAGACGGACCTGGCTATTATCCGAAAAATTCCTGCACACATATAACCTCAAGGTAATGGTTAGTACCCTCTCACTTTCTCACCAAGACTACAAAACTAGAAAAAATAAAAAACAAAACTATACTAAAAAGAAGAAAAGGAAAGGGGAAATCGGGTTGCCTCCCGATTAGCGCTGGTTTATGAGGGTCTGCATCCCTCAAACAGAAGGGGAAGGGGGTTGGAGGTATAATTCCTCCACAGATCCAGCAAGAGCTCCTGTATGATAAAGCTTTAAGCGTTGGCCATTAACCTTGAATTTTTCTCCTGTTGCATTCATCACCTCAATAGAACCAAACTTGTTAACATTAGTGACAGAAAATGGACCAGACCACCTAGACTTCAACTTACCAGGAAAAAGTTTTAATCTAGAGTTGTACAATAAAACCTTGTCACCAATTGAGAACTCTCTAATCAAAATTTTCTTATCGTGCCATCTCTTAGTGCGCTCTTTGTAGAGACGCGAACTATCATAAGCATTCAACCGGAGTTCATCAAGTTCATTAATCTGCAAAAGGCGTTTTTCTCCTACTAACTTAGCATCAAAGTTCAGCTCCTTAACAGCCCAAAAAGCCTTGTACTCTAGCTCAACAGGTAAGTGACATGATTTCCCATAAACTAACCTGTAAGGGGTGGTGCCAATAGGGGTCTTAAAAGCAGTTCTGTAAGCCCATAAGGTGTCATCTAATTTGTCACTCCAATCCTTCCTAGATTTAGCTACCACTTTCTCCAAGATAGTCTTTATCTCATGATTAGACACTTCTACCTGCCCACTTGTCTGAGGGTGATAAGCTAGGCCAGTCCTATGGTAGACACCGTACTTCTCAAGCAGAGCCTCGAAAGTGCGTTTGTGAAAATGAGACCCACCATCACTTATGACAACCCTTGGTACCCCAAACCTTGGAAAGATAATCTTTTTAAACATTTTCATAACGACTTTGGAGTCGTTAGTTGGTGATGCAAGAGCTTCTACCCACTTAGACACATAATCAACAGCAACAAGTATTAAATTATTGCCAGATGAAGAGGGAAAGGGTCCCATAAAATCAATACCCCATACATCAAATAGTTCAACTTCCAAAATGGGGGTTTGAGGCATCTCATGTCTTCGGGAAATATTTCCCGTTCGTTGGCATGCATCACAGGACTTAACAAAGGTACTAGCATCATGAAATAAAGTAGGCCAGTAAAAACCAGATTGAAGTACCTTAGCAACAGTTTTGGAGGGTCCAGCATGGCCTCCACATGGCAGGGAGTGGGAGTGCTTCAGAATGTCATACACCTCCCATTCTGGAATACATCGCCTATAGATGGTGTCTACACAAAGCTTGTACAGTAGAGGGTCGTCCCAAAAATACTTTTTAGCCTCATGGAGGAATTTCTTCCTCTGCTGGTAACTCAGCTCCGGGGGAGTCTGTCCACTCACACAAAAGTTGACGAAGTCGGCATACCACGGGGTGACAGAAGTGACTGCCAGGAGCTTATCATCAGGAAAGGAATCATCAATGGGTAATCCTTCTTCCATATCTTCATACTGCAATCTGGACAAGTGATCAGCCACTACATTTTCTGCTCCTTTTTTATCTCTGATCTCTAAATCGAATTCTTGGAGCAGTAAAATCCACCGAATGAGTCTAGGCTTGGCCTCCTTTTTGGCTAGGAGGTACTTTAATGCAGCATAGTCAGTATAAACAATGACCTTAGACCCCAACAAATAAGTTCTGAACTTGTCTAGTGCATAGACCACAGCTAGAAGCTTTTTTGTCAGTTGTGGCATAGTTAACTTGAGCTTCATCTAGGGTCTTACTAGCGTAGTATATCGCATGGAGAATGTTGCCCTTCCTCTGACCAAGCACAGCTCCCACAGCATAGTCGCTAGCATCACACATAATCTCGAAAGGAAGGTTCCAATCCGGAGATCGAATGATAGGAGCAGTAATCAAAGCTTGCTTGATCCTGTTGAAAGATACAAGACAGTTATCAGTAAACAGGAACGGGGCATCCTTGAGGAGCAACTGAGTAAGTGGTTTAGCAATTTTAGAGAAATCCTTGATGAAGCGGCGATAAAACCCCGCATGACCAAGGAAACCTCGCACCCCTTTTACATTCACAGGAGGGGGTAATTGCTCAATCACTTGAATTTTTGCTTTATCCACCTGGATGCCACGTTCAGAGATAATATGGCCAAGTACCACTCCTTCAGTAACCATGAAGTGGCACTTCTCCCAGTTCAGTACAAGATTGACATCTTCACACCTTTTCAAAACTTTAGCCAGATTTAGCAAACATCATCAAAATCAATTCCATACACGCTAAAGTCATCCATAAACACTTCCATAATGGACTCAATGAACTCAGAAAAAATGGCCATCATACAACGTTGGAAGGTGGCGGGGGCATTGCATAATCCAAATGGCATCCTTCGATAGGCAAAGGTACCATAAGGGCAGGTGAAGGTGGTCTTCTCCTGGTCATCTGGGTGGATAGGGATTTGGAAGAAACCGGAATACCCATCTAGATAACAGAAATAAGAATGACAAGCTAGTCTTTCCAACATTTGGTCAATGAAGGGGAGGGGAAAGTGATCCTTCTTGGTGGCAACATTTAATTTCCTATAGTCAATGCACATACGCCAACCAGTTACTACTCTTGTAGCAATTAATTCATTTTTTTCATTTTTAACAACAGTAATACCTCCCTTTTTAGGAACCACTTGAACTGGACTCACCCACTTAGAGTCAGCAATGGGGTAGATGATTCCAGCATCAAGCAATTTCATAACCTCTTTCTTAACCACTTCTTGCATATTGGGGTTCAAACGACGTTGACCTTGTATACTAGGACGATGATCATCCTCTAAGTGAATTCTATGCATGCAGAAGTCAGGGCTTATGCCTTTCAAATCATCAATATTATATCCAATGGCTTATTTATGTTTTTTCAAGACAGACAAAAGTTGAGACATTTGACCATCATTCAATGAAGCACTAACAATCACAGGACAGTTTTCAGATTCATCCAGAAAAGCATAGCGCAGAGAAGGGGGAAGGGGTTTCAGTTCAGGTTTCTTTACCTCTACCGGTTGAGTATCATATTCTAATCGTTCCTTGTCATGAGTGGTAATACCGTCAAGCTCTTCGCATGTAAGAGCCGCTTCCCATTCATCCACTGCAACACTCAAGGGATTACCATCACCTGTAGAAGATGCAAAACAAAGCAAAGCCTCCAGAGGATCCCGCAGAAGGGATTGAGGCATATCATCGTTAACTAGCACATCAATGACATCAATTCTATAACAGGCTTCCTCTAGCATGGGACTTTTTAAGGCATTAGTCAAACTAAATGTCACCTTGTCATCTCCCACAGTCAAAGTTAATTTGCCATTCTTAACATCTATGACAGCTCCAGCAGTATGAAGAAATGGTCTCCCTAAAATAATTGGGATCTGAGTATCCTCTTCCATGTCAAGCACAACAAAATCCACATGAATAAAAAATTTACCTACTCTCACAGGGACGTCCTCTAGGATACCTAAGGGGTATTTGACAGAACGATCAGCCATTTGAAGAGTAATATTGGTACATTTTAAATCTCCCATGTCAAGCTTTTTGCATACAGTAAGGGGCATGACACTAACATTAGCACCCAAATCACATAAAGCCTTATCGATAAAAATGGTGCCAATGTTACAAGGGATAGAGAAACTCCCCGGGTCTTTCAATTTAGGTGGGGATTGGTTTTGCAAAAGAGCACTACATTCTTCAATGAAAGCTACAGTCTCAGTTTCATTAAAGGCTCTTTTTCTAGTCAGAATTTCTTTCAAAAATTTAGCATATGCAGGAACTTGAGTAATAAGTTCAGTAAAAGGGACAGTTACCTGCAGATGTTTCACTATCTCCAAAAACTTACCGAGCTGATGATCAAGCTTAGTCTTCAATAGTCTATTGGGGAACGGTACCTTGATCACAGGAGTGGGAGGTGGAACTTTTTCGGCTACTGTCTGCTTCTCTGCATTGCTGGCCTCCGTAGGAGCTATGGAATTGTCAGTGACAGCTTCATCCTTGTCGGACCCAACCAGATCATCTTTAGGCATCTCGGGACTATCATACCGCGTTCCACTCCTAAGAGTGATGGCATTGGCAATATCTCTTGGTTGCATGGGTTGTGAAGGTAATGACCCAGGCGGCCTGCTAGCAGAAGAACTAGCCAACTGAGCTAGTTGAGTCTCAAACATCTTGTTATGCGTACCCAAGTTTTCCAACTGAGCCTTGTGTCGGCTTGAAAGGCATTAAAACCTTTCTGCATCTGAAACATCATATTCTTCAACTCTGTCATGGCTGGGTCGGTAGGAGGAGGAGCGGTGGTTGTGGAGCTTGATTTCTCCGAAAGCCGGGAGGAGCTTGTTGTTGAGGTTGATATTGTTGAACCCGATTCTCGTGGGACATATGGTTGTTGAGGTTGAGGATTCAACACATTATTGCTCCGATATGAGAGGTTGGGGTGATTTCTGTACCCGGGGTTGTAAGTGTTAGAATATGGATTGAACTGGGCCCTAGGTTGTGACTGAAACGCATTAACCGCCTCACAGTTGCTCCCTACATTAGAAGATAGGAGCGCAGGGCACTCTTGACAGTTGTGCCCAGGTATCCCACAAGCATCACAAATGGGAGCAATATAATTAGAAGCACTAGCCATCGCATTAACACTCATATGGGAGGAGTCATTACCTAGCTTCAAGGAATCAATCTTCTGGTTTAGAGCAGCTAGTTGCCCGGACAATAAAGAAATTGCCTCGACATCATGTTTCCCTCCCTTCTTCATGGAGGAACGAATGGTGGATGCTTGATTAAAAGCGAGTTTCTCCGAAGTTCATACCCCTCATCAATGGCTTTATCCATGAAAAACCCACCGGGAGGCTCCATCAATTACCCTCCTTGTATCTCGCATCAACTCTAGTGTACAAAATCTCGACACAAATACCACTTGGTCTAAACCATGATGAGGACAAAGGCGTTGCAGATCCTTGAACCTCTCCCAAGCTTCATATAATGATTCTCCGGGGTCTTGGGTGAAAGTTACTATGGCATGACGCATATCTCAGCTTTTTTACGGTAAGGATACCACTTGATGAGGAAGATTTTGGATAGTTCTGGCCCAGGTGGTGATGGTAGAAGGCAGCTTATTATACCAAAATAGAGCTTTGTCGCGCGAGAGAACCCAAATAGAATGAGTTTCATATCATCGGCAGTAACACCGGCTTGTTTCGAGTAGCACAACATTGTAAAAACCGCTGCGGGTGTTGATTTGGGTCTTCAGGATGGTAACCCAAGAAAACGATTATTCTCAACCATATTCGAACATGAGACTTGATTTCAAAGTTTGTAGCAGCAATGGTAGGCATCCGGACCCCAGTGGGTACATTGTCAGGCGAAGGTTGTGCATAATCTCTGAAGGTTGGTTTAGCTTCGTCACCCATTATAGCAGTAATAGGTGAAGATGGTGGAGTAGGTGTCTTTTGGGATGGTGTCCCTGCAGACAACTTCGCTTGCTTTCTAAGTCTACGAGCAGTCTTTTCAATCTCCGGATCAAATGGAATGAGATTTGAGGATTTCAATTTCCTGCTCATACACCAAAAACACTAAAACAAACGTGAGATGCTCTAAAGAACAGGTGTTCTTCAGAGTAGAGGTTAGTGTAATACTATAATTCAGACAAAATAAAAATAATCCGTCTCCCCGGCAACGGCGCCAAAATTTGACAGGCTAAAGTCGTATCACCTTATCAAAAATAACCTAAAGTCCACTAACAAGTAGTCAAGGAAATCAGGATCGAATCCACAGGGAGAAAGTTATATTATCGTATCTGAATTCTAATATTATACTAACTAAATCAGTTGAAAATGGGTGTGTGACTAAACTAATAGGTAAATGATAGAACTAAATATGAAGGTATGAATCAATTAATAAAGAACTAGGACTATGGATCACTATGCATACAATTCGGGAAATCAGAGACGAATAATAACTACCCAATAAGTCAATTTATCTAGGGCACATGTAATTTCTCTCGAACATTACCTCCCTCAAAGATCACCTAGCCGCTCTCGTATGGTCAAGGATCACTATGCCTAATGATTGAAAGCCTACACGAAATCTCTCCTCTCGAAGTAGATTCAATATTGCGATAATAGAAATACAAATCAGGCCTAATTCATAAATCTAGCATGAACGATTCAATCACAGGAAACAATTGAAATAAAGGGTAATTATATTAATCTATTAATTCCTCATTGCATACATAGATCCCCACAATCCTAGAAATAAAACTACTCACTCATGTTTGATAATCCAACAACAAATTTCATATAAAAATCCATGCTTTGAACTATTGCAAATAACTAAGAAACTAATCTAATCAATAATAGAGAAAGCAAATAAATATGAAGAGAATAAAGAAGAAGATTACCAAATTAATGAACTATATTAAACTTGCGAATAATCCAAAGGTTCAATCTTGAATCACAATGAAGAGTAGTAAAGAAACTAGGGTTCTTGAAAGAAACTATGAGAAACAATGACTTAAAACCAAGATGCCAAAAAAATGTTCTAACTTTCCTATTTATACTAAATGCTCGAAATTCATTAAATGAGCGCGCGCGGAGGAGAAGCCCGATCGGGCCAAGTCAGCCCGATCAAATCGGGCACAAAAGCAGCAGCTGGGCCTCAAAACTGGACCCCGCCCGATTCAATCGGGCCGACCCCCCCGATGACATCGGGCGGCAAACCAACGTTGGGCAACACAACACCAAAACACGCCCGATGAAATCGGGCCGGACCGCCCGATCGGGCATCTCAGCGTAATAACGACCGGACGACGTAGCCCGATCGGGCCCGCAACAACACCTCTTAACTCATTACGATCGCCTGATCGGGCTGTGCTGCATATCCTCCTTCTTGGCTCTAAACGCCAAGACATCCATTCTTCTTTGCTCAAGGGTCTCGAAAAGTGTCCTCGGGACTTTGAAACTCCGCATGAAGCATCTCCAGTCCAGAGTAATGGTCAAATAATAGTAGAAAATAGAGAGATAACTCCCTAAAACCTGCAATCAGACACAGAACAAAAACCACAACTAGATGGAGAAAGTTAGCATAAAATTGCTCCTAAGAGCACCATTGATACACATTTTGGCTCAAATATAGGGGGAAAAAACACTATATAAAACCATAACATCAACATATCAACTTCAGCAGTCCAACGTTTCAAAATCATTGGCTTACTATAAAAAAAAGGAGGGTTTTTAGCAAGAACTAAATCCCTCTTTTCCATTGTTGTAAACCTAACAACATAGATTCCTTTTTTAACCAACGCTACTTTGTCAATGCCATGATTTCTCCAGGTTCTCCGAAAAAAACCTTCCATTACTACCAACAACATAGCAATATAAAGCCGAATTCCAAAATTCAATTTCCAATTGAACATCCTCCATTTCAATTTTAACGACATTATCATTATCAATCTAATTTTTAGGAGAAAACAAAATGGTTACAAGAGCTATATTACCTTCTACACGAGGTAGCTTGTCTTGACCAATCCGTTCCCCAGATTTTTGGATTGTCTCCAACCAGTCCGAGAAGTTATCCCGCAAGAGAAATTGTTGCTGAAGAGTCTTCAAAGATGATCTAGGAGATAGAATGTAACAACCCGCACTTTCGAGCTGCTAGCTAATCACACTTAACATTCATAATCCTCATTTATCATTAATAAACCTCAAATTACATTATCTTGTAGCGGAAACAAAACAATTTGATACGATCCTAGACCTATGGCTTATGGCCCTTCAATACATTATTCTTTAAAAGAAATCCTTCATTATAGCTTCTCTGACTGGAACCTTAAAATATACTACAACCAAACATCACAAAAAATATATTCTCAATAAAACATCTAACTATAACTTTAATGCACGATTTACAACGTAAGATTCTTCTCGTTCATTTAGTATATTCCAAGACCTCAATACTATATACCTGCAAAATATCTAACAATGAACTCTGCCCCCACCAGGATAGGTTCCAAGAACAAAATCAGCGAAACTGAGTACACACTGTCCAACCAGAAATTCACTTTAGTGGCTCAAACTTAGTTTCGTAGCTCATTGATCTTCTAGATGATAACTTAATTCAAAACATCCATAAGACATGAATTCAGATAAAAGTAAATCTTTATCACTAAGAATTTCCATACTCAATAGGGCCTTTGAAAAGTATATTAAAACCCAAAACACAAAAGCTTAAATTTTCCATAAACGAAATATGAACTTTAAACATGTTCTCCAACCATAGTTTTAACTCACTTTGCTATCCATTCACGGAAAAATATACCTTCTTGGTATTAAAACATAATTTCTTCAAATTGAAATTCAGATACAATGATTCGGAAAACATTATTAGGAGCATATCTCTTGGTATAAAATTCATTTGCAAATTGGAAAACTCCATAGCATAAACCATTAAGTCTTCGTAAAAGACATAAGCTTTTGCAAAGAAAATAACTAGTAGGAGTTCCACATGAACTTTCAGAGATCATATAATACTTTGTAATTTCTCCCTTAAACAAACCTATAACATATTCGGGGAAGAATATACGAATAGAGAGTGGACTATGTCGCCATCTCTAAACTCATGGGGACGTCTCCCCTACCAATTTTGTACAGCTTGCAAGACTTGTTCCCAGGACATGTCCCATCATTTTATACCACATATACCACGATGCGTTCATCACTGCTACTGCAGTTTCTTCCCCATTATTGACAAAATCAAGTCTGGTTCATAATTTTACAAAATCCTTATTTTCTCATAACTCAAATCATAGTTCACTTTAATTGACTATATATAATCAAAATCTCGTACCATAGATACACCTTTATTCATATACTTCATGATTTCTATATAAAAACTCATATCGCAAATCATTTGTCTATTGTTGTACACCAGAATCATAAGTCAAACATACTTTGACCAAAATCCCTTTATTTGCTCCAAATTCGAATACAACTATAGTTTAGATGAAAACCGAGTTCATAAAAGATACCGAATTCGTACTCCCTATGTTTATAAATCGGAAATCTTGTTGTAAAACAATTTATGTCTATAAGATATAAAAGCATGTTGAACTCAACCCATAAAATCCATATAATCATATGAATGACTAATTTCAAGTTTGAAGGTGGAAGAACATGTGTGTACCTCTTCTATGCTCGATTCCATAATAATCTTCAAGAATCCAACATCTCCATATTCATGATCAATCTCCAATAATCACCTCACAGCAATAAAAACAATAATTAACATTCATCCCTACTATATTTCAGATAAATGAATTGACTTGCTCATACCTTCTAACTCTTATATTCAAGACATTCCTCTAAACTAACTCATATTATCAATCTATAACTTTAATAAACCCCATCAATCAAACTAATAGGTCATTATCTTAATTATATACTGCAAAACAAAAAGTTGCAACCTTAATCTGAATATTTTGTTCAAAACTCATGCACTAGCTAATATCATACCATAAAACAACCTCAATTTCTTACTTGGAAACAATTAGTAAAAATAACTCCTTTAAAATCTTTATTAACTCCAACAATTACATAACTAGCTAGTCCCATAAAATCGATTGAACACTTTTAACAACCTCTCATCTCAACTGATTTTGCTAATCAACAATCAAGATTTAGACCTGAATTTATTTGTAAAATCATAAATTAAATCCTATGGAAATCTGAACTTATACTTATCAATTCAAAGAAAATAAGATAAAGGTTTGAACTTTATACCTTCAATAACACCCAAAAGATCTGGAAATGAAGAAGTTCAACAACAAGACAACAAAAACACGAGAGAGGAGAATTAGCTTAAGACTGCGATTTCCGGTGATGAATTGCCGTTAACAACAACTGGTGATAGCAGCTGCAGAACACGGCAACGTCGCAACCACAGAATCGCTGGCTGACGAAGGCAAGGGGGCGGCAGCCTAGGCGGCACACCACCAGCAGCGCCCACGAATAGTGGAGAAAGAAAACAGGAGAGTAAAGGGAAAATAAGGAAGAAGAAGCAACGCTCCAGGCTAGAACGGCGGCACCGGAGCGCGACAAAGTCGCCGGCAGAGGCGACAGCAAAAAGGCCGACATAAGAGGAAGGAGGAGGACATTGAGTGAGAGAGAAATGGGTGTTTCTTCCCTTAAAATTTTTTTTTTCACAACAAGGCTTGGGTTCTCTTGATTATTGATCTTTGAGGATAATAGGAGAAGATGACACATCATTCTTTAAGACACTTTGGCTTCATCTATGCTTGACACCTTAGAATAATGAGACACATGGAATTTTTTTTCTATTTTATTTGTTTCCTTTTTTTTTTTTTTTATAAATTCTCATTTATATTTCAACATCATATTTAAACTAAATAAATTAAATTAAAGTAGGAATCTATCTTACTATATAATTCCTTCCAAGGTTGATAACATAATCAATTTACTAAACTATTAATCTCTAATTAAACCTGCTTTAAATTAGAGGCTATTACATTATATCTCCTTGCAAATCCTCCATTTCTTCCTCAATATCCTCAATCTCCATTTCTTCTATTCCCTGTTCCCATAACTTCATCGGCTAACCTCACTTTCTTTGCTTGTGATTCAGATGGTCCTTTACCCTTTACGTTTGATGAGCTTGCCTGAGCTGCCTTCTGCTTTGCTCTAGATTTCCTTGCCATGGCACCCAACGTACAAAGTACGCAGAGAGAATCCTACAGAGAGAAGCGTGCAAAACTCTCCTTTAGTTAGTTATAAAGTTTATTAAGTGGCAACATACTTGCCACCTTATTTCAGTTGTATTATACATATCTATATTTTGATTAGTATCATAATTAGTTAACAGTGTTCTGCTTATGCAAAGTTTTATTAGGATACTTACATGCAGACACTTGATAAAGTTATCAGTCTAACCTAAATTTGGGATTGAATTGTACCAATTAAGTATCGATATCCAACAATAAAGAGTTCTTCTGAATCTTGCTAAATAAATATAAGTGATTTAAATGTCCAAAATTCCAAGTTCACCTAGCTTATCTTATTACTTTTTACTTTTATGGTTGCTACATCTCAATTTTTAAAAGTTGACTTGGCCATTTAGCATAGTCAGAAAATGCAAACAAGAATTTCGCCAAATAAATGTGATTTCATATACTTCCTTCGTTTCAATTTAGTTGTGACACTTTTAAAATCACGGACCCCTAGGCAATTTTTGGAGTGGAGATGAGAGAGATAGAGAAAGAAAACAAAAGGGTCCCTTGTGATAGGAGAGAGATAGAGAGAAGTTATTGTAATCCCCCATAATTTTATGAATTCTATAACTATATTTTAATGTATAATTATATATATTTTAATATTTAATTTTTTTTTTAAAATGTTGACTATTTGAAAGTCAAAAGAATTATTTAATGATTTTAAATAATTAAATATTTTATTTAGTCTACTTTTGAAAATTATTTAAATAGTTTAAACATATTTGAGTTGAAGTAAAAGGATTTTAATATTGCGTTAGAGGAGCCCAAACCTTATCGTTTTTCCTATGAACATCTTCATTAAATTAACCCATCAAAGCCCAACTCACTATTGGACCCCTAATGGGGAACCTATAAATACTCCTTCATTAAACAATTTTGCCACATTGGAAACTCACCCTAATTTTTTCTTCCTCTTTTTTTTCTCTTTCTCTTTTCTTCTTCCTCCACCCGATTTTCTTCTCTCTCTCTCGAACCACCGCTGCCGCCAGCCATTTCTCCTCCTTCTTCTCGGTAGTCGTGCCTTTTCCTCCCTCTCTTCTTGTGGTTATGTCTTCTTCCTCAAGTATTATTTAATGAAAAGTTTATATTTTTAAGGATTGTTTTAATATGTTTATGTTTATAGTTATAGTTTGGTGATTTAAATATGAATTTCAGATTATGTAATTTATATAGTGAAGTAATTAATATTTCATATTTAATAGTTATGTTTAAACTAGGGTTTTAAATATCAAAACATGGATTTTTTGGGTTTTATGAGTTGGAAAATCATAGTAGTATATTATAGTTTATGAAATTGAGTACTCTTATGATTTTAATTATGTTAAGTATGTTTAAAAATGGTTTTATTTCAATATAAGTTGCTTGAAATTTTATAAGTATGCTTATGATGGAGTTTTCATGATCAAAGTATGAGTTTTTAAGGGTTTTTAACTAGTATAGTAGTACTATACTAGGAGGTGTTAATAATTGAAGTTTTAATGATCGGAAAGGTTTTTGAACAATTTTAACAAGGGTTTAAAGTATTTTAATATTGCTGGAAATTTTTAGAGAATTGATTTGTGGTTATGTTGATTATTGCTAGGCGGAGAATTCTCTTTAAATGACTTTTAAGCTTGTTAAAGTGGCCTCAAACTTTGTCTACACCAGGTACATACATACCTATGTGTGGGTTGGATTAGTATCATGTCCTAAGGATGGGATATATGTAATATCATGTATAGGGAACTATTTATAGTTCATATGTGATTTATATTCAAATTGAATTTGCATGTTTTATGCCGTTGTGTGAAGCATGTTGGTTATGATGATGATCTTATGTTGTATGGATGATTGATGCAAGCATATGGGATTGGGAACTTTATTTTATTAATTCACATGAGGGATTAATATTTATATTGGTATAGGATTAGGATTGAATCATGTTGTTCCCTTTGGAGTATTTAACTACTTTATGAGGACCGATGGCCTTATTTGGTAAGTTGGTTATTTAACCTATGAAAGGTTGGTTGGTTGTTGACTTGGTTCAACAAATAAATAAAGGTTATGGATTTAATCTTGGAATTATTCTAGGGTTGTTAAGTTGATGATCACCTTATCTAATCCTAAGATAAAAAAAGGAAGTTTATGTATCTTTGATGATTATATTGTTTGTCGTACTTTGTGAGTCATAACAAGTAAATAATTTATTAATCATGTAAAGTGAAACGTGAATAGCAATAGCTTTAGACTTGTGCACGTGTAAAGTGTTTGACTAGTATGAGTTGGAGTACATGGTGGTAGCCCATGGCTTTTCTTGGGACCGGATTGATCACCGTGTCCTATTTTTATTTAAAGGTTCCTCGATATCGTAGGTCAGGGGAGTACGGAGTCGCGCTCGTACTTCATTTTCTAAATTGAAGACTGGTTTGGTTTGGACAACTCTTTCCATTGCCTATTCCATCTAAATTAATTAAACTATTAGTTGTGGAGTTTAGTTCAGTAAAGTTGTCTGCTATGTTATTATATTATTATTTATCCATGTTTAATGTTTATTAGTATCATGTTAGGTTTGAAATTTATTTACTATGTAGTACTCAGCTTTGCTGATTACGTGCTTTGTGTGTATGTTGATTGTTGATCATGGCTATGCCTTATTGATCTAGCTTGTGATGACCCTATTGGTGAGCAGTCTCTCGGGATCAATAGAGCATCGTCGTTTACATGTTTGAAGATGATGCATCATGGGTTCGGGAAATTGGAGAGCTGGTGTTGACTTTCATTATTTATAGTTGACTTTTACTTTATAGTTGACTTTTGACTTATTGTTGGTTTGACTTTGGTTTGACTTTTGGAGTTGATTTTTGGTTGACTAAGTTTTATTTTCAAAGTTATGTATTATTATTTGCGCTGCACAATTCTGAATAAGCCGATACGTTATCACACGGGCGATAATGCTTTGATAATGCTCTAAGTTTCATATTAAAAAGGTATTTTGGAAAATAGAGAATTGTCGGGGTGTTACAAAGTGGTACCAGAGCTTTGGGTTTTTATTGGCCTTTCGTGCCAACTTTAAATTTTTAGGCGGCTACCTAGCTAGTTACTTAAAATGAATTTCATAGAAATCGAGCTCCTACATATTCGTTGTGTTCAAATCACTTTTCGAAACATTTTTCCAAGGTTTCCAGATTTCAAGATTTTGAATATTTTATTTTATTTCAGTTCGAATTTCTTTTAGGTTCCGAATTCTTTTTATTTTTGTTCGAAAATTTCGAACTATATTAAATTTTTATTTTTTTCGGTTCTTTTATAAATCAGAAAATTATATATTATTTTATTATTTAACTATTTTAATACTTCTAGTTTATTTTGTGAGAGATGGGTAGTATAGGAATGGGCATATACGATAGATATATTATACGTCTGCATTAAACAGTTAGTTCAGTATGTTTATATTTTTCTTCCATGCTTAACTGTTTTATGTTATTCCTATGCTTTGTATTGTTGGTTATTCTTGCTTATTGTTTATTGTTGGGAACATGCACTAAGTGAGAGTATCATTTGCTCATAGATGTCGTATTTATATGTTTTAGGATCTCTAGTCATGTCTGATAGAGAAGCTACAAGAGTAGGAAGCTAATACAATCCGATTGTGTTGAGTGATGATGAGAATGATGGAGGATCTGAGTCTGATTCTGATGGTGATAACTACACTAGAGTAGAATTGGAGATGCATCACATTTTGAAGGTTATCAGTCCAGATAGTGATGATGAGGTCATTCAGGAGTTTGACCATGCTGGGAGTCAAACTCAGAAGGATATCTACTATGCTGTGATGAGGAGTGTTTTTGGTGAGCCAAGATTTTATGTAGCCAATGAGGATGAGGATGAGGATGATGATGACTTGGAGGATGAGACTGATGATATATCTCATTAGATTATGTATTTATGCTTTGAGAATAAATATTGGATAAGTAGTTAAGCAATGGTTTAAATTTATTTCTTTAGTACCTTTATTTTGTTAAGGAAAAGTATAGTTGTTATGGATTGGAAAAAGTGTTAGTATCATCATTTTGAGGAATAAAAGTAAAGATTTAGTTACCCAAGCGAGTAAGAAATTATTTTGGCACGTGAATGGGAATATTTTATTTTATTGTTGTGATTGAATTTTATTTGATCCTCACACATGTTTATTATTGATGTGAATGCTATTCATGAATGGTTATATGATTAATGATGATTTATATTATGGCATTACTATAACTTCATGAGAATTGTATGTTGATGCGATCTTTATGGTCAAAATCAAGTGTTGCCTTCGTAGAGAATGACATGTAAGTTGTGTATCGAAACCTAAAGCATAATTACGTTAAAATTTCAGGTCGCGTAGTAGAATGGCTAACAATGATAACACCTTAGCTTCTGCTATTCGCTTATTGGCAGAGAATTTGACTCGCGAAAGAGCTGAGCGTCCTGATCCTGCTGGGGACATGTTTGAAAGATTAGCTAAAATTAAACCGCCACATTTTAAGGGGCAAGCTGACCCTACCTTCTTAGAGAGTTGGATTAGGGAATTTGAAAAGATTTTCGGGGCTGTGAAGTGTCTTGAGGGTATGAAAGTAGGTTAAGCTATAATGTATCTGAAAGATGAGGTTGACTTATGGTGGAAAGAGAATGGGGATAGACTTTGTGCTGTAGAGGGGTTTAATTGGGGTTCCTTTAAATCTGCTTTAAAAGGAAAATTTTACCCTGCTTTTATGAGGAAACAGAAGGCTCAGGAGTTCATAAACCTTAGGATGGGGAGCATGACTATTTCTGAGTACTATAGTAAGTTCATAGCATTGTCGAAGTTTGCACTTGAGGTAGTAGTCACTAAGGAGTTAAAGGCTTAGAGATTTGAGCAAGGTTTGACCGAGGACATTCAACTGGGGTTAGATGGTGAGACTTTTGCATCCCTAGATGTTGTGTATGGAAGAGATGCTCATATTTATGGTCTTCAGTCGTGGCGTGACAAGAAGAATGCTGTAGTGGGTGAGAAGAGAAAGGATTTCAATGATGGAGGAAATCAGGGGAATTTTAAGAAAATATATGGGAATGGGAATTTCCAAGGGAGAAATGGTCAGGGCTATAACAATAAGGGCCAGTCCAAAAGAGTTTACAATTGTAAGAAGTGCAGCAAGAACCACTCTGGTAGAGACTGTAAGGGAGACCTAGTAACCTGTAACTACCACCAAAAGAAGGGCCATAGGGAGTATGAGTGCTTCACTAAGCAGAAGAAAGAGCAAAATGGTAATGGGAGTGGTAATCAGGGGAGGTCTGGGTTCAATCAGTCAGGAATTCAAGGTTCGAAACCTATAGGGTCGCAGAACAACCAAGGAAGCTACAGTAAGCCTGCTAGTGAGAGAAACAACAACCAAAATAAGGCTCCGAGTAAACTGTTCATGATGAGTCGCAATGAAGCTGAACGATCTGCCGACGTAGTTTCCGGTACTTTCTTTATTAACTCCGTTCTTGTTAAAGTGTTGTTTGATTGGTCAGTTGTTAAAAGTCTGGGGTTGGTAGATTTTGAGGTAATTGACCTTCCTATTAGTATACCTACGGGAGAAGTCATAAGGTGTACCAAGTTGTTTAAAGAGTTGCATATGAAGATAAGAGATTGTATATTTCCTTCTGATCTCATAGAGTTCAATCTGGGAGACCTAGATGTTATTCTTGGGATGAATTGGTTAGGTTTCTATAAGGCCAAAATAGATTGTGAAGCTCAGAAAGTAATGTTGAGAAGCCCTTTGGGGAAGTTAACTTCACACTAACGTTTTGGGAAGCCTAAGAGCTTTAGGGTCATTTCTGCAATGCAAGTGAAGAAGTTGATGAAGAAGAGATGTGAGTTGTTTTTCTGTAGTGTGCAAGATGTAAGTAAAGAGGTTGGATTGAAGATTAAGGACGTACCAATTTTGAATGAGTTTATGGATGTGTTTCCATGTGAGATTTCTGATATGCCGCCTGCAAGAGCCGTTGAGTTCACCATAGACTTAGTTCCCGGCACTGCACCTATTTCTAAAGCACCGTATAGAATGGCACCTTCTGAGATGAGTGAGTTGAAGACGCAGTTGCAAGAGCTGTTGGATAAGGGTTATATATATTAGGCCTAGTGCGTCACCTTGGGGAGCTCCTGTGTTGTTTGTGAAGAAGAAAGATGGGAGTATGAGATTGTGCATTGACTATAGGTAGTTAAATAATGTGACTATTAAGAACAAGTATCCTTTGCCTAGGATAGTTGACTTGTTTGATCAGTTGAATGGAGTGAGTATGCTTTCAAAAATTGATTTGCGTTCAGGGTATCACCAATTGAGGGTAGCTGACAAGGATATACCTAAGACTGCGTTTAGGACGCGTTATGGTCATTATGAGTTTATTAGTGATGCCTTTTGGATTGACCAATGCTCCGACTATATTTATGGATTTGCTGAATAGGATATTCCATGAGTTCCTAGATAAATTCGTTGTGGTATTCATTGATGATATTCTGATTTATTCAAAGGGCGAAGAAGAGCATGATGAGCACTTGAGGATTATACATCTCTCTGATTTTCTCTCTCCTATTTCAAATTTCAATTTCCTCCTGAAACCATAGATTTTTCTGTGATGAAGTTATGCCGACGATTGCAGTTAGGTTATTATTACTTCATTTGTTGATTTGCTGATTGAGGTGCGAAAATTGAATCGAATTGATCATCACTATTTGGCTCATGGTAATTCTTCCAATTCTTCTTTCTCTCACTAGATTTTAAGCTTTTTTTATTGAATTGAACAACCTAAGTTTTTGAAGTTTTGGAATCATGGTCAGTTTCAGTCCAAATTGATTGGTATCTACTGTGAAAGTTTTCGCAGATTATGACATGCAATAAATTTAAGAGAGAATTATCTGAGCAGGCTGCTATTTTCATGAGCCGTCGGAGCTTCGATTGCAAGCGACGAATTCATCTCTCTGGTCTGCGGAGCCACGCTCTCACGAGTCTTGGTTTTTTATGTTGATCTGAAATTAATGAATCAGATGGTGTATTTCTCTTGATCTTTTTCCTTTTTTAAGTTTGTATAAATTTGATATTTTTTGTTAATTTTATCGATGAAGCTTGTTGCGTATTTAATCGCTCTTTTCTCTGTTGCTATAGAGATATAGTTGAAGATTTTTTTAGTGAAGTTGAGAAGTGAAGAATTTATTGTACTTAAGTTTGATTTTTTGTATCCAAATTTTGCTTATACGGATGTAAATAGTAAATGTATATGATACATCCTCTTTTATGTTGAATATATTTATGAATTTGCACCAAATATAATTTGTATTAGAATTGAGATTGGTTGTTCTAATTGTAAGGATGTATTTTTGTATATTTGTTGATATTGTTACAAAAATGTATGTTTGTATTTGTTGTGTATTATAACAGTAATTGGAATTTAATTTTTTTTGACATTAAAGTTGTTTTCTTAAATACGTATTATATTTTTTTTAAAGGTGGCCAAAGATAACAGTGTGCAGCGGTAGGTGTTTACTTTCTTTCAAACAAACATAACAGCTATTCCAAAGAGATGTTATTTTTGCCAACACAGACATAACACATATATCAAAGAGATGTTATCTTTGTCTACAACCTTAGTTAACAGTTGTAAGAAATATGCGTCATCTTTGTTATACCAAAGATAACATCATCAACAGGTGTTATCTTTACTTTACATTACATTGACTTGGAAAACACCTCAAAAGTGTTATGTAAAGCCTTATTTAACAGTTATCTTTGCCCCCTTTTTGTAGTAGTGCCAGGAAGGCGAATTATCTCCCTAGAGTACTCTTCAGCCAATTCCTCCATTGACCACGTATCCTTCATGGCAATAAAATGAGCCACTTTGGTTAAGCGGTCAACTATGACCCACATGACATTCTTTCCTCCAGAAGTCCTCGGAAGACCCATCACAAAATCCATGGAGATGGAATCCCATTTCCAGGCTAGAATAAGCAAGGGTTGCAACAAACCACCTTGCAACAAACTCGACTATTTCCTTTTTCATATTCGGCCACCAGAAGTTCACCTTAAGATCTTTATAAAGCTTATCACCACCCGGATGCACACAGTAGGGGGTGTTATGAGCTTCTTTCAAAATCTTTCTCTTAAGGTCTTCAAAATTAGGAACGCACCATTGACCCATGAACTTCAAACTTCCATCCGCACATACTTCAAAACCTTCAGCTAGACCTTGCTCCTTTGCTCCTCGGATTTTCTCTAACTTTGGATCATTTCTTTGTCGACTCCTCAATTCTTGATACAACTCAGGCTCAACACTCATGGATCCCAACAATGCAAAGACTTCTCCATGTGGGACCACCTCAATCTCCAATTTTCTAAACTCTTCACATAAGTCCTTGGGTAAGATCATGGCTGCATTAAGCGAGTGTTTGACTTTACGACTCAGAGCATCAGCCACCACATTAGCCCTTCCCTCATGATAATCCAACTTTAAGTCGTAGTCCTTGATAAGTTCTAACCAACTTCTTTGCCTCATGTTCAGGCCGCGCTGCGTGAAGATGTATTTTAAGCTCTTGTGATCAGTGAAAATCTTACAAGGAACCCCGTATAAGTAATGTCTCCAGATTTTCAGAGCAAACACGATCGCAGCTAACTCGAGGTCATGAGTTGGCTAGTTTCTTTCATGAATTTTCAGTCTCGAAGCATATGTTATGACTTTGCCTTGCTGCATAAGCACACTACCTAGACCATTCTTTGATGCGTCACTATACACTTCGAATTCCACCCCTTTTGTAGGTAAGGTGAGAATTGGAGCGGTAGTAAGTTTCTTTTTTAGCTCTTGAAAGGCTCCTTCACAATCTTTTGTCCACTGATATTTACAGTCTTTCTGTAGCAGCTTGGTTAATGGTCGTACAATCTTTGAAAAATCCTTAACAAAGCGCCGATAATAACCAGCGAGACCTAGAAAGCTCCTTACTTCAGACACATTCTTCAGACTTTCCCATTCGACCACAGCCTTGACCTTTGATGGATCCACCTTTACCCCTTCCTTGTGATTACACGGCCCAAAAATGATACCTCCATCAACCAAAACTCACACTTGGACAACTTTGCATACCACTTTTGCTTCCCCAATACATCCAATACCATCCTAAGATGTTTCTCATGCTCTTTCTCGTCCCTCGAGTACACCAAAATGTCATCTATGAAGACAACTACACATGTATCCAAGAGTTCATGAAATGAACGATTCATTTGTTCCATAAACACGGCAGGGGCATTCGTTAAACCAAATGGTATAACTTCAAATTCATAATGTCCATATCTAGTACGGAACGCAGTTTTGGGGATGTCTTCTTTCCTTACTGGAATCTGATGGTAACCTGATCTCAGGTCAATCTTCGAAAAGACTCCAGCACCCTTTAGTTGATCGAACAAATCTTCTATCCGAGGTAGCGGATATTTGTTCTTAACAGTCACTTTATTAAGCTCCCTGTAATCTATACACAGGCGCATACTCCCATCTTTCTATTTAACGAACAGGACGGGAGCACCCCATGGCGAGACACTCGGCCTTATAAAACCCTTATCAATCAACTCTTGTAGTTGCTTCTTCAGCTCTTGCAGCTCAGCTGGTGCCATTCTATATGGTGCCTTGGATAAAGGAGCAGTACCCGGTATTAGATCAATGCCGAACTCAACATCTCTCTCAGGGGGTATACCAGGTAATTCTTCGGGAAAGATGTCCGGATACTCACGGACAATTGGGATGATCTCAAGTTGTTCCTCAAGAGAGAGGTCTTTTACCATGCATAGGAACACTTGTTCACCCCTATGACACATTTTCTTAAACTTTAGAGCAGATACCCATTTGATACCCGTCTTCACATTAATTCCACTATCCGAGATTCGATTTCCATTCGGGCCCTTAAGCGTCACCTTTTGATCTTGACAATGAATGCTTGCTCAGTATTTACTTAACCAATCTATTCCCAGAATTATGTCAAATTCTGTAAGGTCAAATTGCTTCAAGTCTGCCTGAAGCTTGGATCCCATAATGGATATAGAGGCATCCTTATACTCAAGATTGCAAGGATATATTTCTCCAGTGGGAAGAGATATTTGGGACCTCACGGGGACAGCGTAAGTCAAGTTTGCTCTCTTTATAAAATCGGTAGATACAAAAGAAACAGTTGCACCGGAATCAAATAGAACATAAGCAGGAACAGAGTTTACGAGGAAAGTACCAGTTATGACATCGGGATGAGTCTCTGCTTCCTTGGGCGTCATAACGTAGATACGGTTCGGAATTTGAGCAGGCGGTGCTACGACTTTTGCAGCAACATTGTTGTCAGCCTTTTTAGGACACTGAAAAGATTTGTGCCCAGGTTCCTTACAGTGAAAACAGACGATCGGGTTCCCCTCACATGTCTTACCCGGGTGCCAGGGCTTGTTGCACCTCGGATAAAGAGAAGGTCGAGCCTGACGAGAGGGATATGATCCTTGATAGTATCCATCCTTGTTACCAGAAGTCTTGATTTTAAACTTCGGTTTCATAGTAGCATTCTGGAATGTGAATACATTAGGCCTTTTTGCAGCTTGGGCCTTTGCAGCTTCTTCTTCTTCTTTGATGGAAGCATAAATACTCAAGGCTTTCTCATAAGCCTCCTGAAATGTGGATACAGAAGATCCCAAAACAATGGTCTTCAACCGTGGGTTCATCTTTTTCACATAACGCTTGTGATGTTCAGCTTCATCGGGCACTATATGTGGGGCAAATCTAGATAATTATGTGAACTTGTTGGTATATTCCTGCACCGACATCGAACCTTGAGATAACCCCATAAATTCCTCCTACTTTTGCCATTTAAGTTCATCTGGATAGAACCTCTCCTTGAGTTTCTCCTTGAAGAGTTCCCACCCAAACCTAGGCAAGACTTGCGTTGCAGCTTTAGCAATGCTCCACCAATTATCTGCCTCTTGCTTAAGGTAATAGGTACCTATAGGCACCTTCTCGGTCTCCGGACATGTTGTTGCATCGAACAACTTCTCGATCTCCCTTAGCCAGTTCTCTAAAGCAACTGGGTCGACAGTCCCGTCATAATGAGGTGGACGATGACGGTCAAACCTGTCGAACATTGATTGACTGCTTGCTGGCGTAGGAGTACGATGGGTGCCACTCGAGCTTGCCAACGAGATAAGTGCATTTTCTAAGGCGCACGACGACAGATCCTGACAGCTTCTTTTCGAGTTTGCTTACGAGCCCTCTCATTGTCAAACCTGGACGTCATCCTGCAAAATGACAAATGAACCCTTGGTGGGTTGTTAAATAATTACCACCAACACATATTTAGCACACAAGTAAACACATAGCACATAAGTCATATAAATTTGAATGAAAATATTTCCCAAGGACGTATTGGCTTTCTTCCTACCCAAGTAACTCACTCTAAAGTACTCGTCTTGAAGCCTAAGCTAAGAAAAAAACCTAGGTTTCAAAACTACAATTTTCATGGGGAACTTGTAGCAACTCTAGAGAGAATTTTTGGAACGTTTTGCTCTGATACCAACTGTAACATCTCCGATAATTTAAATGATAATTTCTAAAATATGCTTAATTTAATGAACATTAGACAGTAGCGGAAATACTGTCTATCGAAGTATTACTTTCTAACCATAATAAATGGTTGTCTAATTATCATAACTAAAGGTTAATTCTCTAAATATCATCCAAAGTGAGGTTATAAACCTCTTACAACCCAATTTATCAAAATGACGAAATTTCGAATGTCATAAAGTAGAGCATGATAACAAAAGATTATAATTCCTAACTCTCACTCTAGCCCGTTAACCACCCGAATCATTAGCTTTCTTCACCTGCAAAATATATATATATAGGGGTCCACAGTCAGTGGGGAGCAACTAGCAGTCCTCCCAGGTTAAACAAGATCAAATAAGCTAATTACAGTAATCAACATCGATTATAGTAACCACAAAGTATCATAAACATCCACAACATCGCCAATAATCATAATTCTTCTTAAAAATAATAATATGCTCAAAATAACCATTTATATCAAAATAGACTCAATTTCCAAATCCAAATCCAAATACCTCCCCAAATAATCATTCCAAACAACATCACAACAATCAGCATTGAGGGGAGAATCGAACGCAAGTGGATAGATGTACACCCAGCTCAGCATACAACCAACCACGGTTCCTACATGATAGAAGTATTAGGACACGCACACCCAGCTCAGCATACGATATCCTATCTCTAAGAAATGGCCATAACTCCCAGTGCTAGTTTCAACGCACCCGGATAAGTGCGTCGTACCCAGCTCAGTACAACCTAACACTGGACGACGACTAATATCAAAGCGGACTTACGTACCCAGCTTAGCACGTAAGTTAAATCTATTTACCCAGCTCAGCACCAGAGTGACAGTTCATACCAAGGGACCCAGCTCAACCCCATAGGATTTCTCTTCCTCAACAAAACAAACCAATGTACCCACCTCAGTACAAATGTAATGACTCAATAAAATATCATTTCAAAAATATCTCTATGTACCCAGCTCTGTACATTAGTAAACATCATCTCAAAACATCTCTTTGCACCCAGCTCAGTGCAAAGTAAACATCATCTCAATACAATACTTTGTACCCAACACATTACAAAGTAAAAATCATCTCAACAACACTTTGTACCCATCACAGTACAAGGTAAAACTAATTCAAAATTAAGATCATAACATAATTAAAGTACTAGTAACATGAGATTGTTAACAACATCTTTAGAACAATCTCAAATCATTTTATTTAGTATAAAAATTGAAGGTTTATAATCATCACAAAAACTTGTCAAATCGACATAAAAATTGGTGGAATCACCCAATTCAACTTAATATCAACTCAAATAATATTTTAATAAAAAATACATACACTTGTCAAATTGACATACAAGTTGATGGAATCACCCAATTCAACTTAATATCAACATAAACAATATTTTAATCCAAAATTCACAAACTTGACAAATTAACATAAAAGTTGTTGGAATCACCCAATTCAACTTAATATCAACTTAAACAATATTTTAAACCAAAAATACGCAACTTGTCAAATTGACATAAAAGTTGATGGAATTACCCAATCCAACTTATATCAACTTAATCAATAATTTAATCCAAAATACAAAAACTTGTCAAATTAACATAAAAGTTGTTGGAATCACCCAATTCAACTTAATATCAACTTAAACAATATTTGGTTTGAAAATATTCATTTGTAAAAGGGATAAAAAAATCATAATTAAACTCATTGTAATTTATTTATAAATCCTCAAATTACACGTAATAATAATTAAATCTGAAAACAACAAGTTTGATTAAATTCTTTTTAGTAAAACAAACTTAATAAATTAACTAACATTAATAAACAAATAAAAATTTAGTTAAAAATTGTTGTAATTTTTCTGAAAATACATAACTAGTTTCGGTAATTAGGTTTTCATTATACAATAATTTCGAATTTAAATCACTAAAATAAATTAATAATAATCCAAAATTAATATTAGTGATATTAGTCACGAAATACCTTAATATTAATAAACTTTTAACAAGTTCATTTTGTTTCAAAAAGATAAATTTTAAATAATAGATTTTTGAATTAAACAATTTACTAATCAAAAAATAATAATTTGACACATTCATACAATAATTCAAGTAGGTTAATCACGACCATAAAATGAGGATTTAAATATAAAATGAAATATCTTAAATAATTTTCGTGATTATAAAAATAAATTTCAAAATTTAAACATATTCTAAAAGACGAAAATACTATCGGATATAATTACACAATTAACAAAATAAGTTTCTAAAATTCAAATTAAATCACACCAATAAGTTAATACCATGTATGAGTTCATAAACATACTAAATATATCATTTTATCAAGATTTATACATATAAAATCAGTAAATATATATTATACACTTAAATACACATATGTAAATCGAAAATCATAATTAACAATTACATTTACATAAATCCAAAAATTCATATATAATTCACGTAAATTCACATAATCCATCTCAAGTATTATTATAAATTTTTCTACTATAATGTATATTAATTAACTATTATTAACTTATTAATCAAAATTAAACTAGGATTAGAGCTAATTACCTTAATTTCAGTGAAAAATAGAATGGAGATGATAAGAGAACACGAGCTAAGATCCTTCCTCTTCCACAAGCTCTAAACTAAATGTATCACCTTCTAAAAATATTCAAGGAAGAAAATAGATGATAGAATTTGGAGTAGAAATTAATAGAAGAAATTAGGAAT
The DNA here is from genome assembly GCA_947646795.1 of Beta lomatogona. Taxonomy (NCBI): domain Eukaryota; kingdom Viridiplantae; phylum Streptophyta; class Magnoliopsida; order Caryophyllales; family Amaranthaceae; genus Beta; species Beta lomatogona. The sequence continues at coordinate 12,532 of CANSNZ010000745.1, read as the reverse complement.
TTAATTCAAAACAACTTGAAAATGCTATAAATAGTTTTCTAAAGCTCAAAATTTTTATGGAGTATGAAAGTGACATAGAAAGTAAAGGAGAATCTTACTCTTCAGTTTTAGGATGAAAAGAGCTTGGGTAAAAATTATTTGCTCCAAAACTTTAAGTAAATAAGAAAAAAAATGTCAAGAAGTCAAGGTAGTTGGAAGATGGAGTAATTGGGTTGGAAATGGGGCGAAAATGCTTGGAAGCTTCCTACAACATCAGAATTTACTTCCCATAAAAATTTCAAGACTTTTGGACCAAGTTTAATAATTTTAAAGATTAAAACCTTAAAGTTAGTCAAATAGTCAAATAAGCTTATCAATGCCTTAGAAAATCCAAAAATGAGTTAACACTATGACAAAATGATTCTAATAAATTTGAAATGATTTTTAAAATTTATAAATTAATTAATCAAAATTATTTTTACCGATTTTCGACGCGACCATCCTTATCGTAATAAGAAGAAGGCATTCGATGGAACAGTTAAGGAAGGGGTTGCTAGTAGGCCATTGACTGGTATTGAGGTTTTTGATCAGGTCAAGGGTATTGCAACAATATTCGGCAAAGGAGCGAGTGATGGTGCTAAGGGACTTTGGAAAAAGGAGTCTATTCTATGGAAACTTCCATATTGGATAGATCTAGAGGTTAGACATTGTCTCGACGTCATGCACATAGAGAAAAATGTATGTAACGCCATTCTGGGGACACTTATGAATATTCCACATAAGACAAAGGATAGCAAAGGGGTGCGACTGTATCTGGAAAGTGAGTGGCTTCGACCAGAACTATGGGCTCAAAAGAGGGACACTAAGAAAAGAAAGAAAAAAGAGAAAGTGTCTGGAAAAGGAAAAGGAAAGGCAAAAGGAAAGGGAAAATAAAAGGAACATGAAGAAGGGTCGCCTGCAGGAATTGAAAGAAAAAGAAAGAAAACGGTGAAGGATGATGATAGAAACTATTTACCTCCGACTTGCTACACTCTATCTAGAGCTGAGAAGCGTCGTTTTTGCGAGTGTTTGTACAATATTAAGGTTCCATCAGGGTACTCATAGAACATGAAAAGATTTGTTACCTTAGACGGTGAGTTGAAATTATCAAGCATGAAGTCCAATGATTGTTATGTAATGATGCAAGTATTCTTACCGATTGCAATTCGAGGGATATTGCCGAAACACGTGAAAAATACCATAACAGAGCTGTGTTCTTTTTTCAATACTATATGTAGCAAAACGTTACAACCCTCGAAGCTTGATGCTCTGCAGGCTAGCGTGATACAGACTTTGTGCAAGTTTAAGATGTACTTCCCACCTGCTTTCTTCGACATTATGGTCCATTTGGTTGTACATCTAGTTCGAGAAATTAAGCTATGTGGTCCGGTGTTTTTGAGGTGGTGCTATCCCTTTGAGAGACATATGGACTCTTTGAAAGATAAAGTAAGGAATCCAGCGCAACCAGAAGGAAGTATAATTCAGGGGATTGTGAGTGAAGAGGTCGGTAATTTTGTGGCTGAGTTCTTAACTAATGTTGATCCTATTGGACTTCCTACATCTCGACACGAGGGCAGACTCGCGGGTAAAGGTACACTTGGCTCCAAAATGATCGTACCTCCTGTTGAAAGGCGCATACAAGCACACTTATTTGTATTGCAGCATATGGTACAGGTGCATCCGTACTTGGATGAGCATTTGGAGCAGTTGCGTGACCAGAATCCAGGTAAAGGAACTAGAGAATTAATGCAGTTGTATAATAAGACGTTTATTGATTGGTTCCATAACCGAATAATGTGTGAAGTAGATTCCAATGTTTCAGTGGCTAGCATTTGGTCCTCGAGAAGCTGTGCACTCCTATGAGGGTTATGAAGTTAACGGATATACGTATTGGACAGATCGTCAAGATCAAAAGTCGAGATCTCTCCAGAATAGTGGTGTTTCAGTAGAGGCATCATCTACACAGTATGCAAGTGCCAAAGACAAGTCTCCTATTGATGCTAGATTGTTATACTATGGGGGAGTTCAAGATATATGGGAGCTTGACTAATCAGGTTTCACGGTATGCTTATTTCGATGCAAGTGGGTTGAGTATAACCGGCGTTACATAAGAAAAGATGACCCTTGTGGATTTACTCTTGTAGACTTGGGTCGGTTGCGTGATAGTGAAGAGCCATTCGTGCTTGCATCACAAGTTAAGCAAGTATTCTACGTAACTGACCCTTCTGATAACAAGTGGTCAATTGTTGTCCCGGGAAAAAGAAGTATACTTGGAGTTGGTGATGTTGAGGATGAGGAGGAGTACGATGCGTTTGAAGACACCCCGCCTTTCACCATTCCCAACTCCGATGTCACTGATGCGGAGTTAGCGACAAGTTACATGCGTGCAGATCACGGGGAAGGGATAATGGTTGAAACTTCAAATGAAGGTGGCAAAAGTAAACAATAGGCTCGACTTCTTTGGTTCCAATTCCGGCTTTCGGCTTTGCAAGGTCATTTTACTTTATTTTTCACTTTTAGCCGCATGTAGTGTCATATATAGTTCTTATTACTGTATATATATGTATTTCAATCAACTAAACTCGCTTCACGTGTATTGAAACCCATTTTGGGTAAGTGAATGTCATTTCGGGCCAATTTCGGCTTTTGAACCTCAATTAACTTAATTTCTCGCTTTTTGCCGCATGTAGTGTCATGTATAGTTCTTATTAGTATATATATATGTATTACAATCAACTAAACTCGTTTCACATGTATTGAAACCCATTTTGGGCAGTGAAGGGGGCGGTGAAGGGAGGGGGGACTATGCGGGTGGGGGAGACTATGCGGTGCGGAGGGCGTGGGGCGCGGGGGGCAAAGCGGGTAGGGGCAGTGGTGCAGGGGGTTGTGCGGGGGGGGAGTGAAGGGGGGATGTCTTGGGGGTAGTGAAGGGTGGGGAGTGCAGGGTGGGTCAGTGCGGGGGGCCGTGTGGCGGTGCGGGGGATCCTAGCCGTGCAAGTGGGAGGGCGTGTGCGGGGTGGAGGGGCGGGGGCGTGGTGCGGGGGGCAGTGAAGGGGGGGCATGCGGGGAGGGCGTGAAGGGGGAGTGCGGTGAAGGGGTGGGGGGGAGTGTAAGGGGGGCGCGTGAATAGTTTCTTTCATATTTTTGTTTAATCTTGCGCGTTTTTAATATCGTTTTTTAAAATTTCAGGAGTTTCAAACATGGTGCGAGATGATGTGATTGTGGAGAAAGAAACTGATGATGATTATGATAAGTCATTGGATGATGATGATGAGTATGATGCGGAGAAGGAGGACGATAAAGGTGAACCGGAAGACATAGCGCATGATGAGGAGAAGCGCTTGCGTGATAGGGAATTTCGCTTGGCTGAAATAAATGAGGAGCTAGCCCATAAGGCTCCCCCATTGACAACAATGCTAGGGAATATTATCCTTGTATCCCATCCGTCATTGTGCCACACAAAAATGCGGGGAAAGAGGTTCTTAGTACCGACAAAACTCCAAGTAAAGTTGCAACAAAGAAGCGAAAAGGAAGGGGTACGACCAAGGGATTGAATTATAACACCCTTATGACCTCGAGTATGATGATATGGGTCAACCTTATGGTCAATGACGTAAAAAGTATGGGCAGCATTTAGGGTTATGTGTACGCAAACAGAGCATTTTGGTGGGGTGGAAAGATGTGCCCGATGGAATTAAGAAATCATTCTGGGAAGACACTTGTGTAAGTTTAATTTTATTTCCCGCATTTAGGGGCATTTTAGGTCATATATAGTTCCAATAGGTACATATATAACTATAAGAGTTAATTAAACTCCACTTATATGCTTTGAAACCCATTTTGGGTAAATGAAGGCCATTTCGGGCCGATTTTGGCCTTTAAACCTCAATTCACTTAGGTTTTTGCATTTAGGGGGCATGTTAGGTCATATATAGTTCCAATAGGTACATATATAACTATAAGAGTCAATTAAACTCCACTTATATGCTTTGAAAACCATTTTAGGTAAATGAAGGTCATTTCGGGCCGATTTTGGCCTTTAAACCTCAATTCACTTAGTTTTTTGCATTTAGGGGCAAGTTAGGTCATATATAGTTCCAATAGGTACATATATAACTATAAGAGTCAATTAAACTCCACTTATATGCTTTGAAACCCAGTTTGGGTAAATGAAGGCCATTTCGGGCCGATTTTAGCCTTTAAACCTCAATTCAGTTAGTTTTTTGCATTCAGGGGCATGTTAGGTCATATATAGTTCCAATAGGTACATATATAACTATAAGAGTCAATTAAACTCCACTTCGATGCTTTGAAATCCATCTTGGGTAAATGAAGGCCATTTCGGGCCGATTTTGGCCTTTAAACCTCAATTCACTTAGTTGTTTGCATTTAGGGGCATGTTAGGTCATATATAGTTCCAATAGGTACATATATAACTATAAGAGTCAATTAAACTCAACTTAAATGCTTTGAAACCCAGTTTGGGTAAATAAAGGCCATTTCGGGCCGATTTTAGCCTTTAAACCTCAATTCAGTAAGTTTTTTGCATTCAGGGGCATCTTAGGTCATATATAGTTCCAATAGGTATATATAACTATAAGATTCAATTAAACTCCACTTATATGCTTTGAAACCCATTTTGGGTAAATGAAGGCCATTTCGGGCCGATTTTGGCCTTTAAACCTCAATTCACTTAGTTTTTTGTATTTAGCCGCATGTTAGGTCATATATAGTTCCAATAGGTACATATATAACAATAAGAGTCAATTAAACTCCACTTATATGCTTTGAAACACATTTTGGGTAAATGAAGGCCATTTCGGGCCGATTTTGGCCTTTAAACGTCAATTCACTTAGTTTTTTACATTTAAGGGCATATTAGGTCATATATAGTTCCAATAGGTACATATATAACTATAAGAGTCAATTAAACTCCACTTATATGCATTGAAACCCATTTTGGGTAAATAAAGGTCATTTCGAGCCGATTTTGGCCTTTAAACCTCAATTCACTTAGTTTTTTGCATTTAGACGCATGTTAGGTCATATATAGTTCCAATAGGTACATATATAACTATAAGAGTCAATTAAACTCCACTTATATGCTTTGAAACCCAGTTTGGGTAAATGAAGGCCATTTCGGGCCGATTTTGGCCTTTAAACCTCAATTCACTTAGTTTTTTGCATTTAGGGGCATGTTAGGTCATATATAGTTCCAATAGGTACATATATAACTATAAGAGTCAATTAAACTCCACTTATATGCTTTGAAACCCATTTTGGGTAAATGAAGGCCATTTCGGGCCGATTTTTGGCCTTTAAACCTCAATTCACTTAGTTTTTTTGCATTTAGGGGCATGTTAGGTCATATATAGTTCCAATAGGTACATATATAACAATAAGAGTCAATTAAACTCCACTTATATGCTTTGAAACCCATTTTGGGTAAATGAAGGCCATTTCGGGCCGATTTTGGCCTTTAAACCTCAATTCACTTAGTTTTTTGCATTTAGCCGCATGTTAGGTCATATATAGTTCCAATAGGTACATATATAACTATAAGAGTCAATTAAACTCCACTTATATGCTTTGAAACACATTTTGGGTAAATGAAGGCCATTTCGGGCCGATTTTGGCCTTTAAAGCTCAATTCACTTAGTTTTTTGCATTTAGGGGCATGTTAGGTCATATATAGTTCCAATAGGTACATATATAACTATAAGAGTCAATTAAACTCCACTTATATGCTTTGAAACCCATTTTGGGTAAATGAAGGCCATTTCGGGCCGATTTTGGCCTTTAAACCTCAATTCACTTAGTTTTTTGCATTTAGGGGCGTGTTAGGTCATATATAGTTCCAATAGGTACATATATAACTATAAGAGTCAATTAAACTCCACTTATATGCTTTGAAACACATTTTGGGTAAATGAAGGCCATTTCGGGCCGATTTTGGCCTTTAAACCTCAATTCACTTAGTTTTTTGCATTTAGGGGCATGTTAGGTCATATATAGTTCCAATAGGTACATATATAACTATAAGAGTCAATTAAACTCCACTTATATGCTTTGAAACCCATTTTGGGTAAATGAAGGCCATTTCGGGCCGATTTTGGCCTTTAAACCTCAATTCACTTAGTTTTTTGCATTTAGCCGCATGTTAGGTCATATATAGTTCCAATAGGTACATATATAACTATAAGAGTCAATTAAACTCCACTTATATGCTTTGAAACCCATTTTGGGTAAATGAAGGCCATTTCGGGCCGATTTTGGCCTTTAAACCTCAATTCATTTAGTTTTTTGCATTTAGGGGCATGTTAGGTCATATATAGTTCCAATAGGTACATATATAACTATAAGAGTCAATTAAACTCCACTTATATGCTTTGAAACCCATTTTGGGTAAATGAAGGCCATTTCGGGCCGATTTTGGCCTTTTAACCTCAATTCACTTAGTTTTTTGCATTTAGGGGCATGTTAGGTCATATATAGTTCCAATAGGTACATATATAACTATAAGAGTCAATTAAACTCCACTTATATGGTTTGAAATTCATTTTGGGTAAATGAAGGTCATTTCGGGCCGATTTTGGCCTTTAAACCTCAATTGACTTAGTTTTTTGCATTTAGGGGAATGTTAGGTGATATATAGTTCCAATAGGTACATATATAACTATAAGAGTCAATTAAACTCCACTTATATGCTTTGAAACCCATTTTGGGTAAATGAAGGCCATTTTGGGTCGATTTTGGCCTTTAAAGCTCAATTCACTTAGTTTTTTGCATTTAGGGGCATGTTAGGTCATATATAGTTCCAATAGGTACATATGTAACTATAAGAGTCAATTAAACTCCACTTATATGCTTTGAAACCCATTTTGGGTAAATGAAGGCCATTTCGGGCCGATTTTGGCCTTTAAACCTCAATTCACTTAGTTTTTTGCATTTAGCCGCATGTTAGGTCATATATAGTTCCAATAGGTACATATATAACTCTAAGAGTCAATTAAACTCCACTTATATGCTTTGAAACCCATTTTGGGTAAATGAATGCCATTTCGGGCCGATTTTGTCCTTTAAACCTCAATTCACTTAGTTTTTTACATTTAAGGGCATGTTAGGTCATATATAGTTCCAATAGGTAGATATATAACTATAAGAGTCAATTAAACTCCACTTATATGCTTTGAAACCCATTTTGGGTAAAAGAAGGCCATTTCGGGCCGATTTTTGCCTTTAAACCTCAATTCACTTAGTTTTTTACATTTAAGGGCATGTTAGGTCATATATAGTTTCAATAGGTACATATATAACTATAAGAGTCAATTAAACTCCACTTATGTGCTTTGAAACCCATTTTGGGTAAATGAAGGCATTTCGGGCCGATTTTGGCCTTTAAACCTCAATTCACATAGTTTTTTACATTTAAGGCCATGTTAGGTCATATATACTTCCAATAGGTACATATATAACTATAAGAGTCAATTAAACTCCACTTATATGCTTTGAAACCCATTTTGGGTAAATGAAGGCCATTTCGGGCCGATTTTGGCCTTTAAACCCAATTCACATAGTTTTTTTGCAATTAGGGGCAAGTTAGGTCATATATAGTTCCAATAGGTACATATATAACTATAAGAGTCAATTAAACTCCACTTATATGCTTTGAAACACAGTTTGGGTAAATGAAGGCCATTTCAGGCCGATTTTAGCCTTTAAGCCTCAATTCACTTAGTTTTTTGTATTTAGGGGCTTGTTAGGTCATATATAGTTCCAATAGGTACATATATAACTATAAGAGTCAATTAAACTCCACTTATATGCTTTGAAACCCATTTTGGGTAAATGAAGGCCATTTCGGGCCGATTTTGGCCTTTAAACCTCAATTCACTTAGTTTTTTGTATTTTGCCGCATGGTAGGTCATATATAGTTCCAATAGGTACATATATAGCTAAAATAATCAATTAAACTCCACTTATATGCTTTGAAACCCACTTTGCCATTTCTGGCCGATTTTGGCCTTTAAACCTCAATTCACTTAGTTTTTTCCATCTAGGGGCATGTTAGGTCATATATATTTCCAATAGGTACATATATAACTATAAGAGTCAATTAAACTCCACTTATATGCTTTGAAACCCATTTTGGGTAAATGAAGGCCATTTCGGGCCGATTTTGGCCTTTAAACCTCAATTCACTTAGTTTTTTGCATTTAGGGGCATGTTAGGTCATATATAGTTCCAATAGGTACATATATAACTATAAGAGTCAATTAAACTCCACTTATATGCTTTGAAACACATTTTGGGTAAATGAAGGCCATTTCGGGCCGATTTTGGCCTTTAAAGCTCAATTCACTTAGTTTTTTGCATTTAGGGGCATGTTAGGTCATATATAGTTCCAATAGGTACATATATAACTATAAGAGTCAATTAAACTCCACTTATATGCTTTGAAACACATTTTGGGTAAATGAAGGCCATTTCGGGCCGATTTTGGCCTTTAAACCTCAATTCACTTAGTTTTTTGCATTTAGGGGCATGTTAGGTCATATATAGTTCCAATAGGTACATATATAACTATAAGAGTCAATTAAACTCCACTTATATGCTTTGAAACCCAGTTTGGGTAAATGAAGGCCATTTTGGGTCGATTTTAGCCTTTAATCCTCAATTCACTTAGTTTTTTGCATTCAGGGGCATGTTATGTCATATATAGTTCCAATAGGTACATATGTAACTATAAGATTCAATTAAACTCCACTTATATGCTTTGAAACCCATTTTGGGTAAATGAAGGCCATTTCGGGCCGATTTTGGCCTTTAAAGCTCAATTCACTTAGTTTTTTGTATTTAGCCGCATGTTAGGTCATATATAGTTCCAATAGGTACATATATAACTATAAGAGTCAATTAAACTCCACTTATATGCTTTGAAACCCATTTTGGGTAAATGAAGGCCATTTCGGGCCGATTTTGGCCTTTAAACCTCAATTCACTTAGTTTTTTGCATTTAGGGGCATGTTAGGTCATATATAGTTCCAATAGGTACATATATAACTATAAGAGTCAATTAAACTCCACTTATATGCTTTGAAACCCATTTTGGGTAAATGAAGGCCATTTCGGGCCGATTTTGGCCTTTAAACCTCAATTCATTTAGTTTTTTACATTTAAGGGCCTGTTAGGTCATATATAGTTCCAATAGGTACATATATAACTATAAGAGTCAATTAAACTCCACTTATATGCTTTGAAACCCATTTTGGGTAAATGAAGGCCATTTCGGGCCGATTTTGGCCTTTAAGCCTCAATTCACTTAGTTTTTTGTATTTAGGGGCATGTTAGGTCATATATAGTTCCAATAGGTACATATATAACTATAAGAGTCAATTAAACTCCACTTATATGCTTTGAAACCCATTTTGGTTAAATGAAGGCCATTTCGGGCCGATTTTTGCCTTTAAACCTCAATTCACTTAGTTTTTTACATTTAAGGGCATGTTAGGTCATATATAGTTCCAATAGGTACATATATAACTATAAGAGTCAATTAAACTCCACTTATATGCTTTGAAACCCATTTTGGGTAAATGAAGGCCATTTGGGGCCGATTTTGGCCTTTAAACCTCAATTCACTTAGTTTTTTGCATTTAGGGGCATGTTAGGTCATATATAGTTCCAATAGGTACATATATAACTATAAGAGTCAATTAAACTCCACTTATATGCTTTGAAACCCATTTTGGGTAAATGAAGGCCATTTCGGGCCGATTTTGGCCTTTAAACCTCAATTCACTTAGTTTTTTTGCATTTAGGGGCGTGTTAGGTCATATATAGTTCCAATAGGTACATATATAACTATAAGAGTCAATTAAACTCCACTTATATGCTTTGAAACCCATTTTGGGTAAATGAAGGCCATTTCGGGCCGATTTTGGCCTTTAAACCTCAATTCACATTGTTTTTTGCATTTAGGGGCATGTTAGGTCATATATAGTTCCAATAGGTACATATATAACTATAAGAGTCAATTAAACTCCACTTATATGCTTTGAAACACATTTTGGGTAAATGAAGGCCATTTCGGGCCGATTTTGGCCTTTAAACCTCAATTCACTTAGTTTTTTGCATTTAGGGGCATGTTAGGTCATATATAGTTCCAATAGGTACATATATAACTATAAGAGTCAATTAAACTCCACTTATATGCTTTGAAACCCATTTTGGGTAAATGAAGGCCATTTCGGGCCGATTTTGGCCTTTAAAGCTCAATTCACTTAGTTTTTTGCATTTAGGGGCATGTTAGGTCATATATAGTTCCAATAGGTACATATATAACTATAAGAGTCAATTAAACCCCACTTATATGCTTTGAAACCCAGTTTGGGTAAATGAAGGCCATTTCGGGTCGATTTTGGCCTTTAAAGCTCAATTCACTTAGTTTTTTGGCATTTAGCCACATGTTAGGTCATATATAGTTCCAATAGGTACATATATATAACTATAAGAGTCAATTAAACTCCACTTATATGCTTTGAAACACATTTTGGGTAAATGAAGGCCATTTCGGGCCGATTTTGGCCTTTAAACCTCAATTTACTTAGTTTTTTGCATTTAGCCGCATGTTAGGTCATATATAGTTCCAATAGGTACATATATAACTATAAGAGTCAATTAAACTCCACTTATATGCTTTGAAACCCATTTTGGGTAAATGAAGGCCATTTCGGGCCGATTTTGGCCTTTAAAGCTCAATTCACTTAGTTTTTTGTATTTAGCCGCATGTTAGGTCATATATAGTTCCAATAGGTACATATATAACTATAAGAGTCAATTAAACTCCACTTATATGCTTTGAAACCCATTTTGGGTAAATGAAGGCCATTTCGGGCCGATTTTGGCCTTTAAAGCTCAATTTCACTTAGTTTTTTGCATTTAGGGGCATGTTAGGTCATATATAGTTCCAATAGGTACATATATAACTATAAGAGTAAATTAAACTCCACTTATATGCTTTGAAACCCATTTTGGGTAAATGAAGGCCATTTCGGGCCGATTTTGGCCTTTAAAGCTCAATTCACTTAGTTTTTTGCATTTAGGGGCATGTTAGGTCATATATAGTTCCAATAGGTACATATATAACTATAAGAGTCAATTAAACTCCACTTATATGCTTTGAAACCCAGTTTGGGTAAATGAAGGTCATTTCAGATCGATTTTAGCCTTTAAACCTCAATTCACTTAGTTTTTTGCATTCAGGGGCATATAAGGTGATATATAGTTCCAATAGGTACATATATAACTATAAAAATCAATTAAACTCCACTTATATGCTTCGAAACCCATTTTGGGTAATTGAAGGTCATTTCGGGCCGATTTTGGCCTTTAAACCTCAATTCACTTAGTTTTTTGTATTTAGCCGCATGTTAGGTCATATATAGTTCCAATAGGTACATATATAACTATAAGAGTCAATTAAACTCCACTTATATGCTTTGAAACCCATTCTGGGTAAATGAAGGCCATTTCTTGCCGATTTTGGCGTTTAAACCTCAATTCACTTAGATTTTTGCATTTAGGGGCATGTTAGGTCATATATAGTTCCAATAGGTACATATATAACTATAAGAGTCAATTAAACTCCACTTATATGCTTTGAAACCCATTTTGGGTAAATGAAGGCCATTTCGGGCCGATTTTGGCCTTTAAACCTCAATTCACTTAGTTTTTTGCATTTAGCCGCATGTTAGGTCATATATAGTTCCAATAGGTACATATATAACTATAAGAGTCAATTAAACTCCACTTATATGCTTTGAAACCCATTTTGGGTAAATGAAGGCCATTTCGGGCCGATTTTGGCCTTTAAACCTCAATTCACTTAGTTTTTTGCATTTAGGGGCATGTTAGGTCATATATAGTTCCAATAGGTACATATATAACTATAAGAGTCAATTAAACTCCACTTATATGCTTTGAAACCCATTTTGGGTAAATGAAGGCCATTTCGGGCCGATTTTGGCCTTTAAACCTCAATTCACTTAGTTTTTTGTATTTAGGGACATGTTAGGTCATATATAGTTCCAATAGGTACATATATAACTATAAGAGTCAATTAAACTCCACTTATATGCTTTGAAACCCATTTTGGGTAAATGAAGGCCATTTCGGGCCGATTTTGGCCTTTAAACCTCAATTCACTTAGTTTTTTGCATTTAGGGGCATGTTAGGTCATATATAGTTCCAATAGGTACATATATAACTATAAGAGTCAATTAAACTCCACTTATATGCTTTGAAACCCATTTGGGTCGATTTTTGCTTTTAAACCTCAATTCACTTAGTTTTTTGCATTTAGCCGCATGTTAGGTCATATATAGTTCCAATAGGTACATATATAACTATAAGAGTTAATTAAACTCCACTTATATGCTTTGAAACCCATTTTGGGTAAATGAAGGCCATTTCGGGCCGATTTTGGCCTTTAAACCTCAATTCATTTAGTTTT
>CANSNZ010000744.1:600000-978225 GCA_947646795.1 Beta lomatogona | reverse complement strand
TTTTCTAAAGATTTCAGCAAATTCTTTAAAATCTCCCATGTTCGGTGACCTCTAAATTTTGCTTGTGAGGCATTTTTTCGTGATTACTTAAAACCATCCTAAAAGGCAACACAAAACATTTGGAAGACTCAGGCTTTTTTTCGCTATTTAGAGCCGTTTTTTTGGGTAAAATGTGCTTTACGGTGGCATTTTATACGAAATCCAAACATATTTTCAAAAAAATCCTTCCCGAGTTAGTGGGCAGGGTACACGCCGAAGTGTTATTTCGGAGATTTCATAAAATCAAACTAAGAATGCCTCTTCGGGTCCCAGAGTAGACTTAGGGTTCCGGTGCATTGATTTCTAGACGGTCGAAGTTCATTCCGAGCGCCATTTTTCTAAAGATTTCAACAATTCTTTAAAATCTCCATGTTCGGTGACCCCCGGTACACGCACATGTGAGGCATTTTTCGTGATTACTTAAAACCATCCTAAAAAGGCAACACGAAACCTTTGGAAGACTTTGGCTTTCACTATTTGGGGACCTTTCGGTCAAATGTGCTTTCCGAGTGCCATTTTATGAGAAATCAAACATATTTTCAAAAATACTCCGAGTTAGTGAGCCGGGGTACACGCTCGAGTGTTATTTCGGAGATTTCATAAAATCAAACTAAGAATGCCTCTTACGGTCCCGAGTAGACTTAGGGTTCCGGTGCATTGATTTCTAGACGGTCGAAGTTCATTCGAGCGCCATTTTTCTAAAGATTTCAACAATTCTTTAAAATCTCTATGTTCGGTGACCCCGGTACACGCACTGTGAGGCATTTTCTTGATTACTTAAAACCATCCTAAAAAGGCAACACGAAACCTTTGGAAGACTTTGGCTTTCACTATTTGGGGACTTTCGGTCAAATGTGCTTTACGAGTGCCATTTTTAGAGAAATCAAACATATTTTCAAAAATACTCAGAGTTAGTGAGCCGGGGTACACGCTCGAGTGTTATTTCGGAGATTTCATAAAATCAAGCTAAGAATGCCTCTTACGGTCCCCGAGTAGACTTAGGGTTCCGGTGCATTGATTTCTAGACGGTCGAAGTTCATTCCGAGCGCCATTTTTCTAAAGATTTCAACAATTCTTTAAAATCTCTATGTTCGGTGACCCCGGTACACGCCTGTGAGGCATTTTTCTTGATTACTTAAAACCATCCTAAAAAAAGGCAACACGAAACCTTTGGAAGACTTTGGCTTTCACTATTTGGGGACTTTCGGTCAAATGTGCTTTACGGTTGCCATTTTACGAGAAATCAAACATATTTTCAAAAATACTCCGAGTTAGTGAGGCCGGGGTACACGCACTGAGTGTTATTTCGGAGATTTCATAAAATCAAACTAAGAATGCCTCTTCCGGTCCCCGAGTAGACTTAGGGTTCGGTGCATTGATTTCTAGACGGTCGAAGTTCATTCCGACGCCATTTTTCTAAAGATTTCAACAATTCTTTAAAATCTCCATGTTCGGTGACCCCGGTACACGCACTGTGAGGCATTTTTCGTGATTACTTAAAACCATCCTAAAAAAGGCAACACGAAACCTTTGGAAGACTTTGGCTTTCACTATTTGGGGCCTTTCGGGTCAAATGTGCTTTACGGTGCCATTTTACGAGAAATCAAACATATTTTCAAAAATACTCCGAGTTAGTGAGCCAGGGGTACACGCCTGAGTGTTATTTCGGAGATTTCATAAAATCAAACTAAGAATGCCTCTTACGGTCCCCGAGTAGACTTAGGGTTCGGTGCATTGATTTCTAGACGGTCGAAGTTCATTCCGACGCCATTTTTCTAAAGATTTCAACAATTCTTTAAAATCTCCATGTTCGGTGACCCCCGGTACACGCATGTGAGGCATTTTTCGTGATTACTTAAAACCATCCTAAAAAGGCAACACGAAACCTTTGGAAGACTTTGGCTTTCACTATTTGGGGACCTTTCGGTCAAATGTGCTTTACAGTGCCATTTTTTGAGAAATCAAACATATTTTCAAAAATACTCCGAGTTAGTGAACCGGGGTACACGCCTGAGTGTTATTTCGGAGATTTCATAAAATCAAACTAAGAATGCCTCTTACGGTCCCGAGTAGACTTAGGGTTTCGGTGCATTGATTTCTAGACGGTCGAAGTTCATTCCGACGCCATTTTTCTAAAGATTTCAACAATTCTTTAAAATCTCCATGTTCGGTGACCCCGGTACACGCACGTGAGGCATTTTTCTTGATTACTTAAAACCCTCCTAAAAAGGCAACACGAAACCTTTGGAAGACTTTGGCTTTCACTATTTGGGGACTTTCGGTCAAATGTGCTTTACAGTGCCATTTTTTGAGAAATCAAACATATTTTCAAAAATACTCCGAGTTAGTGAACCAGGGTACACGCCTGAGTGTTATTTCGGAGATTTCATAAAATCAAACTAAGAATGCCTCTTACGGTCCCGAGTAGACTTAGGGTTCCGGTGCATTGATTTCTAGGCGGTCGAAGTTCATTCCGACGCCATTTTTCTAAAGATTTCAACAATTCTTTAAAATCTCCATGTTCGGTGACCCCGGTACACGCTTTGTGAGGCATTTTTCTTGATTACTTAAAACCATCCTAAAAAGGCAACCACGAAACCTTTGGAAGACTTTGGCTTTCACTATTTGGGGACTTTCGGTCAAATGTGCTTTACGGTGCCATTTTTGAGAAATCAAACATATTTTCAAAAATACTCCCGAGTTAGTGAGCCGGGGTACACGCATGAGTGTTATTTCGGAGATTTCATAAAATCAAACTAAGAATGCCTCTTCTGGTCCCCGAGTAGACTTAGGGTTCCGGTGCATTGATTTCTAGACGGTCGAAGTTCATTCCGACGCCATTTTTCTAAAGATTTCAACAATTCTTTAAAATCTCCATGTTCGGTGATTCCCGGTACACGCTCGTGAGGCATTTTTCGTGATTACTTAAAACCATCCTAAAAAGGCAACACGAAACCTTTGGAAGACTTTGGCTTTCACTATTTGGGGACTTTCGGTCAAATGTGCTTTACAGTGCCATTTTATGAGAAATCAAACATATTTTCAAAGATACTCGAGTTAGTGAGCCAGGGGTACACGCTCGAGTGTTATTTCGGAGATTTCATAAAATCAAACTAAGAATGCCTCTTACGGTCCCAGAGTAGACTTAGGGTTCCGGTGCATTGATTTCTAGGCGGTCGAAGTTCATTCGGACGCCATTTTTCTAAAGATTTCAACAATTCTTTAAAATCTCCATGTTCGGTGACCCCGGTACACGCAGTGAGGCATTTTTCTTGATTACTTAAAACCATCCTAAAAAGGCAACACGAAACCTTTGGAAGACTTTGGCTTTCACTATTTGGGGACTTTCGGTCAAATGTGCTTTACGGTGCCATTTTTGGAAATCAAACATATTTTCAAAAATACTCCGAGTTAGTGAGCCGGGGTACACGCCTCGAGTGTTATTTCGGAGATTTCATAAAATCAAACTAAGAATGCCTCTTACGGTCCCGAGTAGACTTAGGGTTCGGTGCATTGATTTCTAGACGGTCGAAGTTCATTCCGACGCCATTTTTCTAAAGATTTCAACAATTCTTTAAAATCTCCATGTTCGGTGACCCCCGGTACACGCTTTGTGAGGCATTTTTCTTGATTACTTAAAACCATCCTAAAAAGGCAACACGAAACCTTTGGAAGACTTTGGCTTTCACTATTTGGGGACTTTCGGTCAAATGTGCTTTACAGTGCCATTTTCTGAGAAATCAAACATATTTTCAAAAATACTCCGAGTTAGTGAGCCGGGGTACACGCACGAGTGTTATTTCGGAGATTTCATAAAATCAAACTAAGAATGCCTCTTACGGTCCCCGGAGTAGACTTAGGGTTCCGGTGCATTGATTTCTAGACGGTCGAAGTTCATTCCGACGCCATTTTTCTAAAGATTTCAACAATTCTTTAAAATCTCCATGTTCGGTGACCCCAGGTACACGCACGTGAGGCATTTTTCTTGATTACTTAAAACCATCCTAAAAAGGCAACACGAAACCTTTGGAAGACTTTGGCTTTCACTATTTGGGGACTTTCGGTCAAATGTGCTTTACGGTGCCATTTTACGAGAAATCAAACATATTTTCAAAAATACTCCGAGTTAGTGAGCCGGGGTACACGCTCGAGTGTTATTTCGGAGATTTCATAAAATCAAACTAAGAATGCCTCTTACGGTCCCGAGTAGACTTAGGGTTCCGGTGCATTGATTTCTAGACGGTCGAAGTTCATTCCGACGCCATTTTTCTAAAGATTTCAACAATTCTTTAAAATCTCCATGTTCGGTGACCCCCGGTACACGCTTGTGAGGCATTTTTCGTGATTACTTAAAACCATCCTAAAAAGGCAACACGAAACCTTTGGAAGACTTTGGCTTTCACTATTTGGGGACTTTCGGTCAAATGTGCTTTACAGTGCCATTTTTCGAGAAATCAAACATATTTTCAAAAATACTCCGAGTTAGTGAGCCGGGGTACACGCTTGAGTGTTATTTCGGAGATTTCATAAAATCAAACTAAGAATGCCTCTTACGGTCCCCGAGTAGACTTAGGGTTCCGGTGCATTGATTTCTAGACGGTCGAAGTTCATTCCGACGCCATTTTTCTAAAGATTTCAACAATTCTTTAAAATCTCCATGTTCGGTGACCCCGGTACACGCTCGTGAGGCATTTTTCTTGATTACTTAAAACCATCCTAAAAAGGCAACACGAAACCTTTGGAAGACTTTGGCTTTCACTATTTGGGGCCCTTTCGGTCAAATGTGCTTTTACGGTGCCATTTTTAGAGAAATCAAACATATTTTCAAAAATACTCCGGAGTTAGTGAGCCGGGGTACACGCTGAGTGTTATTTCGGAGATTTCATAAAATCAAACTAAGAATGCCTCTTACGGTCCCCCGAGTAGACTTAGGGTTCGGGTGCATTGATTTCTAGACGGTCGAAGTTCATTCAGACGCCATTTTTCTAAAGATTTCAACAATTCTTTAAAATCTCCATGTTCGGTGACCCCGGTACACGCACTTTGTGAGGCATTTTTCTTGATTACTTAAAACCATCCTAAAAAGGCAACACGAAACCTTTGGAAGACTTTGGCTTTCACTATTTGGGGACTTTTCGGTCAAATGTGCTTTACGGTGCCATTTTACGAGAAATCAAACATATTTTCAAAAATACTCCGAGTTAGTGAGCCGGGGTACACGCTCGAGTGTTATTTCGGAGATTTCATAAAATCAAACTAAGAATGCCTCTTCTGGTCCCGAGTAGACTTAGGGTTCCGGTGCATTGATTTCTAGACGGTCGAAGTTCATTCAGAGCGCCATTTTTCTAAAGATTTCAACAATTCTTTAAAATCTCCATGTTCGGTGACCCCGGTACACGCACTTGTGAGGCATTTTTCTTGATTACTTAAAACCATCCTAAAAAGGCAACACGAAACCTTTGGAAGACTTTGGCTTTCACTATTTGGGGACCTTTCGGTCAAATGTGCTTTACGGTGCCATTTTTGAGAAATCAAACATATTTTCAAAAATACTCGAGTTAGTGAGCCGGGGTACACGCCTGAGTGTTATTTCGGAGATTTCATAAAATCAAACTAAGAATGCCTCTTCTGGTCCCAGAGTAGACTTAGGGTTCCGGTGCATTGATTTCTAGACGGTCGAAGTTCATTCCGACGCCATTTTTCTAAAGATTTCAACAATTCTTTAAAATCTCCATGTTCGGTGACCCCGGTACACGCACTGTGAGGCATTTTTCTTGATTACTTAAAACCATCCTAAAAAGGCAACACGAAACCTTTGGAAGACTCTGGCTTTCACTATTTGGGGCCTTTTCGGTCAAATGTGCTTTACGGTGCCATTTTACGAGAAATCAAACATATTTTCAAAAATACTCCGAGTTAGTGAGCCGGGGTACACGCTTGAGTGTTATTTCGGAGATTTCATAAAATCAAACTAAGAATGCCTCTTACGGTCCCCGAGTAGACTTAGGGTTCCGGTGCATTGATTTCTAGACGGTCGAAGTTCATTCCGAGCGCCATTTTTCTAAAGATTTCAACAATTCTTTAAAATCTCCATGTTCGGTGACCCCGGTACACGCACTTGTGAGGCATTTTTCGTGATTACTTAAAACCATCCTAAAAAGGCAACACGAAACCTTTGGAAGACTTTGGCTTTCACTATTTGGGGACTTTCGGTCAAATGTGCTTTACAGTGCCATTTTATGAGAAATCAAACATATTTTCAAAAATACTTCGAGTTAGTGAACCGGGGTACACGCCTGAGTGTTATTTCGGAGATTTCATAAAATCAAACTAAGAATGCCTCTTCTGGTCCCAGAGTAGACTTAGGGTTCCGGTGCATTGATTTCTAGACGGTCGAAGTTCATTCAGACGCCATTTTTCTAAAGATTTCAACAATTCTTTAAAATCTCCATGTTCGGTGACCCCGGTACACGCCTGTGAGGCATTTTTCGTGATTACTTAAAACCATCCTAAAAAGGCAACACGAAACCTTTGGAAGACTTTGGCTTTCACTATTTGGGGCCCTTTCGGTCAAATGTGCTTTACAGTGCCATTTTCTGAGAAATCAAACATATTTTCAAAAATACTCCGAGTTAGTGAGCCGGGGTACACGCCTGAGTGTTATTTCGGAGATTTCATAAAATCAAACTAAGAATGCCTCTTCTGGTCCCCGAGTAGACTTAGGGTTCCGGTGCATTGATTTCTAGACGGTCGAAGTTCATTCCGACGCCATTTTTCTAAAGATTTCAACAATTCTTTAAAATCTCCATGTTCGGTGACCCCGGTACACGCTCTGTGAGGCATTTTTCGTGATTACTTAAAACTATCCTAAAAAGGCAACACGAAACCTTTGGAAGACTTTGGCTTTCACTATTTGGGGACCTTTCGGTCAAATGTGCTTTACGAGTGCCATTTTCGAGAAATCAAACATATTTTCAAAAATACTCCGAGTTAGTGAACCGGGGTACACGCCTTAGTGTTATTTCGGAGATTTCATAAAATCAAACTAAGAATGCCTCTTCTGGTCCCCGAGTAGACTTAGGGTTCCGGTGCATTGATTTCTAGACGGTCGAAGTTCATTCAGACGCCATTTTTCTAAAGATTTCAACAATTCTTTAAAATCTCCATGTTCGGTGACCCCGGTACACGCTTTGTGAGGCATTTTTCGTGATTACTTAAAACCATCCTAAAAAGGCAACACGAAACCTTTGGAAGACTCTGGCTTTCACTATTTGGGGCCCTTTCGGTCAAATGTGCTTTACGGTGCCATTTTCGAGAAATCAAACATATTTTCAAAAATACTCGAGAGTTAGTGAGCCGGGGTACACGCTTGAGTGTTATTTCGGAGATTTCATAAAATCAAACTAAGAATGCCTCTTCATCGGTCCCCGAGTAGACTTAGGGTTCCGGTGCATTGATTTCTAGACGGTCGAAGTTCATTCGAGCGCCATTTTTCTAAAGATTTCAACAATTCTTTAAAATCTCCATGTTCGGTGACCCCCGGTACACGCATGTGAGGCATTTTTCGTGATTACTTAAAACCATCCTAAAAAGGCAACACGAAACCTTTGGAAGACTCTGGCTTTCACTATTTGGGGCCTTTTCGGTCAAATGTGCTTTACGAGTGCCATTTTACGAGAAATCAAACATATTTTCAAAAATACTCCGAGTTAGTGAGCCGGGGTACACGCCTGAGTGTTATTTCGGAGATTTCATAAAATCAAACTAAGAATGCCTCTTACGGTCCCGAGTAGACTTAGGGTTCCGGTGCATTGATTTCTAGGCGGTCGAAGTTCATTCAGACGCCATTTTTTTAAAGATTTCAACAATTCTTTAAAATCTCCATGTTCGGTGACCCCGGTACACGCACAGTGAGGCATTTTTCGTGATTACTTAAAACCATCCTAAAAAGGCAACCACGAAACCTTTGGAAGACTTTGGCTTTCACTATTTGGGGCCCTTTCGGTCAAATGTGCTTTACGGTGCCATTTTACGAGAAATCAAACATATTTTCAAAAATACTCCGAGTTAGTGAGCCGGGGTACACGCTGAGTGTTATTTCGGAGATTTCATAAAATCAAACTAAGAATGCCTCTTACGGTCCCGAGTAGACTTAGGGTTCCGGTGCATTGATTTCTAGACGGTCGAAGTTCATTCGACGCCATTTTTCTAAAGATTTCAACAATTCTTTAAAATCTCCATGTTCGGTGACCCCGGTACACGCACGTGAGGCATTTTTCGTGATTACTTAAAACCATCCTAAAAAGGCAACACGAAACCTTTGGAAGACTATGGCTTTCACTATTTGGGGCCCTTTCGGTCAAATGTGCTTTACGGTGCCATTTTACGAGAAATCAAACATATTTTCAAAAATACTCCGAGTTAGTGAGCCAGGGGTACACGCTGAGTGTTATTTCGGAGATTTCATAAAATCAAACTAAGAATGCCTCTTACGGTCCCCGAGTAGACTTAGGGTTCCGGTGCATTGATTTCTAGGCGGTCGAAGTTCATTCGAGCGCCATTTTTCTAAAGATTTCAACAATTCTTTAAAATCTCCATGTTCGGTGACCCCGGTACACGCTTTGTGAGGCATTTTTCGTGATTACTTAAAACCATCCTAAAAAGGCAACACGAAACCTTTGGAAGACTATGGCTTTCACTATTTGGGGCCCCTTTCGGTCAAATGTGCTTTACGGTGCCATTTTTACGAGAAATCAAACATATTTTCAAAAATACTCCGAGTTAGTGAGCAGGGGTACACGCACGAGTGTTATTTCGGAGATTTCATAAAATCAAACTAAGAATGCCTCTTCCGGTCCCGAGTAGACTTAGGGTTCCGGTGCATTGATTTCTAGACGGTCGAAGTTCATTCGAGCGCCATTTTTCTAAAGATTTCAACAATTCTTTAAAATCTCCATGTTCGGTGACCCCGGTACACGCTCGTGAGGCATTTTTCGTGATTACTTAAAACCATCCTAAAAAGGCAACACGAAACCTTTGGAAGACTTTGGCTTTCACTATTTGGGGCCCTTTCGGTCGAATGTGCTTTACAGTGCCATTTTACGAGAAATCAAACATATTTTCAAAAATACTTCGAGTTAGTGAGCCAGGGTACACGCTTGAGTGTTATTTCGGAGATTTCATAAAATCAAACTAAGAATGCCTCTTACGGTCCCCGAGTAGACTTAGGGTTCCGGTGCATTGATTTCTAGACGGTCGAAGTTCATTCCGAGCGCCATTTTTCTAAAGATTTCAACAATTCTTTAAAATCTCCATGTTCGGTGACCCCGGTACACGCTTGTGAGGCATTTTTCGTGATTACTTAAAACCATCCTAAAAAGGCAACACGAAACCTTTGGAAGACTTTGGCTTTCACTATTTGGGGACTTTCGGTCAAATGTGCTTTACGGTGCCATTTTTGAGAAATCAAACATATTTTCAAAAATACTCCGAGTTAGTGAGCCGGGGGTACACGCTTGAGTGTTATTTCGGAGATTTCATAAAATCAAACTAAGAATGCCTCTTCCGGTCCCAGAGTAGACTTAGGGTTCCGGTGCATTGATTTCTAGACGGTCGAAGTTCATTCAGACGCCATTTTTCTAAAGATTTCAACAATTCTTTAAAATCTCCATGTTCGGTGACCCCCGGTACACGCTTTGTGAGGCATTTTTCGTGATTACTTAAAACCATCCTAAAAAGGCAACACGAAACCTTTGGAAGACTACGGCTTTCACTATTTGGGGCCCCTTTCGGTCAAATGTGCTTTACGGTGCCATTTTACGAGAAATCAAACATATTTTCAAAAATACTCCGAGTTAGTGAACCGGGGTACACGCTCGAGTGTTATTTCGGAGATTTCATAAAATCAAACTAAGAATGCCTCTTACGGTCCCGAGTAGACTTAGGGTTCCGGTGCATTGATTTCTAGACGGTCGAAGTTCATTCGACGCCATTTTTCTAAAGATTTCAACAATTCTTTAAAATCTCCATGTTCGGTGACCCCAGGTACACGCTTGTGAGGCATTTTTCGTGATTACTTAAAACCATCCTAAAAAGGCAACACGAAACCTTTGGAAGACTTTGGCTTTCACTATTTGGGGCCCTTTCGGTCAAATGTGCTTTACGGTGCCATTTTTATAGAAATCAAACATATTTTCAAAAATACTCCGAGTTAGTGAGCAGGGGTACACGCTTGAGTGTTATTTCGGAGATTTCATAAAATCAAACTAAGAATGCCTCTTCCGGTCCCAGAGTAGACTTAGGGTTCCGGTGCATTGATTTCTAGACGGTCGAAGTTCATTCAGACGCCATTTTTCTAAAGATTTCAACAATTCTTTAAAATCTCCATGTTCGGTGACCCCGGTACACGCTGTGAGGCATTTTTCGTGATTACTTAAAACCATCCTAAAAAGGCAACACGAAACCTTTGGAAGACTCCGGCTTTCACTATTTGGGGCCCTTTCGGTCAAATGTGCTTTACGGTGCCATTTTTGAGAAATCAAACATATTTTCAAAAATACTCCGAGTTAGTGAGCTGGGGTACACGCTCGAGTGTTATTTCGGAGATTTCATAAAATCAAACTAAGAATGCCTCTTATGGTCCCGAGTAGACTTAGGGTTCCGGTGCATTGATTTCTAGGCGGTTGAAGTTCATTCAGACGCCATTTTTCTAAAGATTTCAACAATTCTTTAAAATCTCCATGTTCGGTGACCCCGGGTACACGCTTGTGAGGCATTTTTCGTGATTACTTAAAACCATCCTAAAAAGGCAACACGAAACCTTTGGAAGACTATGGCTTTCACTATTTGGGGCCCCCTTTCGGTCAAATGTGCTTTTACGGTGCCATTTTCTGAGAAATCAAACATATTTTCAAAAATACTCAGGAGTTAGTGAGCCGGGGTACACGCTTGAGTGTTATTTCGGAGATTTCATAAAATCGAAACTAAGAATGCCTCTTACGGTCCCAGAGTAGACTTAGGGTTCCGGTGCATTGATTTCTAGACGGTCGAAGTTCATTCCGACGCCATTTTTCTAAAGATTTCAGCAATTCTTTAAAATCTCCATGTTCGGTGACCCCCGGTACACGCTGTGAGGCATTTTTCGTGATTACTTAAAACCATCCTAAAAAGGCAACACGAAACCTTTGGAAGACTCTGGCTTTCACTATTTGGGGCCCTTTCGGTCAAATGTGCTTTACAGTGCCATTTTACGAGAAATCAAACATATTTTCAAAAATACTCCCGAGTTAGTGAGCCGGGGTACACGCTTTGAGTGTTATTTCGGAGATTTCATAAAATCAAACTAAGAATGCCTCTTCCGGTCCCCGAGTAGACTTAGGGTTCCGGTGCATTGATTTCTAGACGGTCGAAGTTCATTCAGACGCCATTTTTCTAAAGATTTCAACAATTCTTTAAAATCTCCATGTTCGGTGACCCCGGTACACGCTCTTGTGAGGCATTTTTCGTGATTACTTAAAACCATCCTAAAAAGGCAACACGAAACCTTTGGAAGACTTTGGCTTTCACTATTTGGGGCCCTTTCGGTCAAATGTGCTTTACGGTGCCATTTTACGAGAAATCAAACATATTTTCAAAAATACTCCGAGTTAGTGAGCCAGGGTACACGCTCGAGTGTTATTTCGGAGATTTCATAAAATCAAACTAAGAATGCCTCTTCCGGTCCCCGGAGTAGACTTAGGGTTCGGTGCATTGATTTCTAGACGGTCGAAGTTCATTCGAGCGCCATTTTTCTAAAGATTTCAACAATTCTTTAAAATCTCCATGTTCGGTGACCCCGGTACACGCACTGTGAGGCATTTTTCGTGATTACTTAAAACCATCCTAAAAAGGCAACACGAAACCTTTGGAAGACTCTGGCTTTCACTATTTGGGGCCCCCTTTCGGTCAAATGTGCTTTACGGTGCCATTTTACGAGAAATCAAACATATTTTCAAAAAATACTCCGAGTTAGTGAGCGGGGTACACGCTGAGTGTTATTTCGGAGATTTCATAAAATCAAACTAAGAATGCCTCTTACGGTCCCCGAGTAGACTTAGGGTTCCGGTGCATTGATTTCTAGACGGTCGAAGTTCATTCGACGCCATTTTTCTAAAGATTTCAACAATTCTTTAAAATCTCCATGTTCGGTGACCCCGGTACACGCTCGTGAGGCATTTTTCGTGATTACTTAAAACCATCCTAAAAAGGCAACACGAAACCTTTGGAAGACTTTGGCTTTCACTATTTGGGGCCCTTTCGGTCAAATGTGCTTTACGGTGCCATTTTTAGAGAAATCAAACATATTTTCAAAAATACTCCGAGTTAGTGAGCCGGGGTACACGCTTGAGTGTTATTTCGGAGATTTCATAAAATCAAACTAAGAATGCCTCTTACGGTCCCCGAGTAGACTTAGGGTTCGGTGCATTGATTTCTAGGCGGTCGAAGTTCATTCAGAGCGCCATTTTTCTAAAGATTTCAACAATTCTTTAAAATCTCCATGTTCGGTGACCCCGGTACACGCACGTGAGGCATTTTTCGTGATTACTTAAAACCATCCTAAAAAGGCAACACGAAACCTTTGGAAGACTTTGGCTTTCACTATTTGGGGCCCTTTCGGTTCAAATGTGCTTTACGGTGCCATTTTCCGAGAAATCAAACATATTTTCAAAAATACTCAGGAGTTAGTGAGCCGGGGTACACGCTCGAGTGTTATTTCGGAGATTTCATAAAATCAAACTAAGAATGCCTCTTCCGGTCCCAGAGTAGACTTAGGGTTCCGGTGCATTGATTTCTAGACGGTCGAAGTTCATTCGGAGCGCCATTTTTCTAAAGATTTCAACAATTCTTTAAAATCTCCATGTTCGGTGACCCCGGTACACGCACGTGAGGCATTTTTCGTGATTACTTAAAACCATCCTAAAAAGGCAACACGAAACCTTTGGAAGACTCTGGCTTTCACTATTTGGGGCCCTTTCGGTCAAATGTGCTTTACGGTGCCATTTTCGAGAAATCAAACATATTTTCAAAAAATACTCAGGAGTTAGTGAGCCGGGGTACACGCTGAGTGTTATTTCGGAGATTTCATAAAATCAAGCTAAGAATGCCTCTTACGGTCCCCGGAGTAGACTTAGGGTTCCGGTGCATTGATTTCTAGACGGTCGAAGTTCATTCCGACGCCATTTTTCTAAAGATTTCAACAATTCTTTAAAATCTCCATGTTCGGTGACCCCCGGTACACGCTCGTGAGGCATTTTTCGTGATTACTTAAAACCATCCTAAAAAGGCAACACGAAACCTTTGGAAGACTTTGGCTTTCACTATTTGGGGCCCTTTCGGTCAAATGTGCTTTACGGTGCCATTTTTGAGAAATCAAACATATTTTCAAAAATACTCCGAGTTAGTGAGCCGGGGTACACGCCTTGAGTGTTATTTCGGAGATTTCATAAAATCAAACTAAGAATGCCTCTTCTGGTCCCCGAGTAGACTTAGGGTTCCGGTGCATTGATTTCTAGGCGGTCGAAGTTCATTCCGACGCCATTTTTCTAAAGATTTCAACAATTCTTTAAAATCTCCATGTTCGGTGACCCCGGTACACGCTTGTGAGGCATTTTTCGTGATTACTTAAAACCATCCTAAAAAGGCAACACGAAACCTTTGGAAGACTTTGGCTTTCACTATTTGGGGACCTTTCGGTCAAATGTGCTTTACGGTGCCATTTTCGAGAAATCAAACATATTTTCAAAAATACTTCGAGTTAGTGAGCCGGGGGGTACACGCTCGAGTGTTATTTCGGAGATTTCATAAAATCAAACTAAGAATGCCTCTTACGGTCCCAGAGTAGACTTAGGGTTCCGGTGCATTGATTTCTAGACGGTCAGAAGTTCATTCGACGCCATTTTTCTAAAGATTTCAACAATTCTTTAAAATCTCCATGTTCGGTGACCCCGGTACACGCACGTGAGGCATTTTTCGTGATTACTTAAAACCATCCTAAAAAGGCAACACGAAACCTTTGGAAGACTTTGGCTTTCACTATTTGGGGCCCTTTCGGTCAAATGTGCTTTACGAGTGCCATTTTTGAGAAATCAAACATATTTTCAAAAATACTCCGAGTTAGTGAGCAGGGGTACACGCATGAGTGTTATTTCGGAGATTTCATAAAATCAAACTAAGAATGCCTCTTCCGGTCCCAGAGTAGACTTAGGGTTCGGTGCATTGATTTCTAGACGGTCGAAGTTCATTCCGAGCGCCATTTTTCTAAAGATTTCAACAATTCTTTAAAATCTCCATGTTCGGTGACCCCGGTACACGCACGTGAGGCATTTTTCGTGATTACTTAAAACCATCCTAAAAAGGCAACACGAAACCTTTGGAAGACTTTGGCTTTCACTATTTGGGGCCCTTTCGGTCAAATGTGCTTTACGAGTGCCATTTTCGAGAAATCAAACATATTTTCAAAAATACTCGAGTTAGTGAGCCGGGGTACACGCTCGAGTGTTATTTCGGAGATTTCATAAAATCAAACTAAGAATGCCTCTTACGGTCCCGAGGTAGACTTAGGGTTCCGGTGCATTGATTTCTAGACGGTCGAAGTTCATTCCGAGCGCCATTTTTCTAAAGATTTCAACAATTCTTTAAAATCTCCATGTTCGGTGACCCCGGGTACACGCCTTGTGAGGCATTTTTCGTGATTACTTAAAACCATCCTAAAAAAGGCAACACGAAACCTTTGGAAGACTTTGGCTTTCACTATTTGGGGCCCTTTCGGTCAAATGTGCTTTACGGTGCCATTTTTGAGAAATCAAACATATTTTCAAAAATACTCCGAGTTAGTGAGCCGGGGTACACGCTCGGAGTGTTATTTCGGAGATTTCATAAAATCAAACTAAGAATGCCTCTTACGGTCCCCGAGTAGACTTAGGGTTCCGGGTGCATTGATTTCTAGACGGTCGAAGTTCATTCCGACGCCATTTTTCTAAAGATTTCAACAATTCTTTAAAATCTCCATGTTCGGTGACCCCCGGTACACGCCTGTGAGGCATTTTTCGTGATTACTTAAAACCATCCTAAAAAGGCAACACGAAACCTTTGGAAGACTTTGGCTTTCACTATTTGGGGACTTTCGGTCAAATGTGCTTTACAGTGCCATTTTGAGAAATCAAACATATTTTCAAAAATACTCGAGTTAGTGAGCCGGGGGTACACGCTTGAGTGTTATTTCGGAGGATTTCATAAAATCAAACTAAGAATGCCTCTTCTGGTCCCGAGTAGACTTAGGGTTCCGGTGCATTGATTTCTAGACGGTCGAAGTTCATTCAGACGCCATTTTTCTAAAGATTTCAACAATTCTTTAAAATCTCCATGTTCGGTGACCCCGTGCACGCGCTTGTGAGGCATTTTTCGTGATTACTTAAAACCATCCTAAAAAGGCAACACGAAACCTTTGGAAGACTTTGGCTTTCACTATTTGGGGCCCTTTCGGTCAAATGTGCTTTACAGTGCCATTTTCAGAGAAATCAAACATATTTTCAAAAATACTCCGAGTTAGTGAGCCGGGGTACACGCTGAGTGTTATTTCGGAGATTTCATAAAATCAAACTAAGAATGCCTCTTGCGGTCCCAGAGTAGACTTAGGGTTCCGGTGCATTGATTTCTAGGCGGTCGAAGTTCATTCCGGACGCCATTTTTCTAAAGATTTCAACAATTCTTTAAAATCTCCATGTTCGGTGACCCCCGGTACACGCATGTGAGGCATTTTTCGTGATTACTTAAAACCATCCTAAAAAGGCAACACGAAACCTTTGGAAGACTATGGCTTTCACTATTTGGGGCCCTTTCGGTCAAATGTGCTTTACGGTGCCATTTTCGAGAAATCAAACATATTTTCAAAAATACTTCGAGTTAGTGAGCGGGGTACACGCCTGAGTGTTATTTCGGAGATTTCATAAAATCAAACTAAGAATGCCTCTTCCGGTCCCGAGTAGACTTAGGGTTCCGGTGCATTGATTTCTAGACGGTCGAAGTTCATTCGACGCCATTTTTCTAAAGATTTCAACAATTCTTTAAAATCTCCATGTTCGGTGACCCCCGGTACACGCATGTGAGGCATTTTTCGTGATTACTTAAAACCATCCTAAAAAGGCAACACGAAACCTTTGGAAGACTTTGGCTTTCACTATTTGGGGCCCTTTCGGTCAAATGTGCTTTACGGTGCCATTTTCGAGAAATCAAACATATTTTCAAAAATACTTCGAGTTAGTGAGCCGGGGTACACGCTGAGTGTTATTTCGGAGATTTCATAAAATCAAACTAAGAATGCCTCTTACGGTCCCCGAGTAGACTTAGGGTTCCGGTGCATTGATTTCTAGACGGTCGAGAAGTTCATTCCGAGCGCCATTTTTCTAAAGATTTCAACAATTCTTTAAAATCTCCATGTTCGGTGACCCCGGTACACGCTTGTGAGGCATTTTTCGTGATTACTTAAAACCATCCTAAAAAGGCAACACGAAACCTTTGGAAGACTTTGGCTTTCACTATTTGGGGGCCTTTTCGGTCAAATGTGCTTTACGGTGCCATTTTTGAGAAATCAAACATATTTTCAAAAATACTCCGAGAGTTAGTGAGAGCGGGGGTACACGCTTGAGTGTTATTTCGGAGATTTCATAAAATCAAACTAAGAATGCCTCTTACGGTCCCCGAGGTAGACTTAGGGTTCCGGTGCATTGATTTCTAGACGGTCGAAGTTCATTCCGACGCCATTTTCTCTAAAGATTTCAACAATTCTTTAAAATCTCCATGTTCGGTGACCCCGGTACACGCTTGTGAGGCATTTTTCGTGATTACTTAAAACCATCCTAAAAAGGCAACACGAAACCTTTGGAAGACTCTGGCTTTCACTATTTGGGGCCCTTTTCGGTCAAATGTGCTTTCCGGGTGCCATTTTTGAGAAATCAAACATATTTTCAAAAATACTCCGAGTTAGTGAGCCGGGGTACACGCTTGAGTGTTATTTCGGAGATTTCATAAAATCAAACTAAGAATGCCTCTTACGGTCCCCAGAGTAGACTTAGGGTTCCGGTGCATTGATTTCTAGACGGTCGAAGTTCATTCCGACGCCATTTTTCTAAAGATTTCAACAATTCTTTAAAATCTCCATGTTCGGTGACCCCGGTACACGCACGTGAGGCATTTTTCGTGATTACTTAAAACCATCCTAAAAAGGCAACACGAAACCTTTGGAAGACTTTGGCTTTCACTATTTGGGGACCTTTCGGTCAAATGTGCTTTACGGGTGCCATTTTTCGAGAAATCAAACATATTTTCAAAAATACTCGAGGTTAGTGAGCAGGGGTACACGCCTGAGTGTTATTTCGGAGATTTCATAAAATCAAACTAAGAATGCCTCTTACGGTCCCCGAGTAGACTTAGGGTTCCGGTGCATTGATTTCTAGACGGTCGAAGTTCATTCGACGCCATTTTTCTAAAGATTTCAACAATTCTTTAAAATCTCCATGTTCGGTGACCCCCGGTACACGCTTGTGAGGCATTTTTCGTGATTACTTAAAACCATCCTAAAAAGGCAACACGAAACCTTTGGAAGACTATGGCTTTCACTATTTGGGGCCCTTTCGGTCAAATGTGCTTTACGGTGCCATTTTTGAGAAATCAAACATATTTTCAAAAATACTCCGAGTTAGTGAGCCAGGGGTACACGCTGGAGTGTTATTTCGGAGATTTCATAAAATCAAACTAAGAATGCCTCTTACGGTCCCAGAGTAGACTTAGGGTTCCGGTGCATTGATTTCTAGACGGTCGAAGTTCATTCCGAGCGCCATTTTTTCTAAAGATTTCAACAATTCTTTAAAATCTCCATGTTCGGTGACCCCCGGTACACGCCTGTGAGGCATTTTTCGTGATTACTTAAAACCATCCTAAAAAGGCAACACGAAACCTTTGGAAGACTTTGGCTTTCACTATTTGGGGCCACTTTTCGGTCAAATGTGCTTTACGGTGCCATTTTTTGAGAAATCAAACATATTTTCAAAAATACTCCGAGTTAGTGAGCCGGGGTACACGCTCGAGTGTTATTTCGGAGATTTCATAAAATCAAACTAAGAATGCCTCTTCTGGTCCCAGAGTAGACTTAGGGTTCCGGTGCATTGATTTCTAGACGGTCGAAGTTCATTCCGGACGCCATTTTTCTAAAGATTTCAACAATTCTTTAAAATCTCCATGTTCGGTGACCCCGGTACACGCTCGTGAGGCATTTTTTCGTGATTACTTAAAACCATCCTAAAAAGGCAACACGAAACCTTTGGAAGACTTTGGCTTTCACTATTTGGGGACCCTTTCGGTCAAATGTGCTTTACGGTGCCATTTTCGGGAAATCAAACATATTTTCAAAAATACTCCGAGTTAGTGAACAGGGGTACACGCTCGAGTGTTATTTCGGAGATTTCATAAAATCAAACTAAGAATGCCTCTTCTGGTCCCCGAGTAGACTTAGGGTTCCGGTGCATTGATTTCTAGACGGTCGAAGTTCATTCGGACGTCATTTTTCTAAAGATTTCAACAATTCTTTAAAATCTCTATGTTCGGTGACCCCCGGTACACGCATGTGAGGCATTTTCTTCGTGATTACTTAAAACCATCCTAAAAAGGCAACACGAAACCTTTGGAAGACTTTGGCTTTCACTATTTGGGGCCCTTTCGGTCAAATGTGCTTTACGGTGCCATTTTACGAGAAATCAAACATATTTTCAAAAAATACTCCGAGTTAGTGAGCCGGGGTACACGCTTGAGTGTTATTTCGGAGATTTCATAAAATCAAACTAAGAATGCCTCTTACGGTCCCAGAGTAAACTTAGGGTTCCGGTGCATTGATTTCTAGACGGTCGAAGTTCATTCCGACGCCATTTTTCTAAAGATTTCAACAATTCTTTAAAATCTCCATGTTCGGTGACCCCCGGTACACGCCTGTGAGGCATTTTTCGTGATTACTTAAAACCATCCTAAAAAGGCAACACGAAACCTTTGGAAGACTTTGGCTTTCACTATTTGGGGACCTTTCGGTCATATGTGCTTTACGGTGCCATTT
Organism: Beta lomatogona; assembly: GCA_947646795.1. Taxonomy (NCBI): domain Eukaryota; kingdom Viridiplantae; phylum Streptophyta; class Magnoliopsida; order Caryophyllales; family Amaranthaceae; genus Beta; species Beta lomatogona. The sequence continues at coordinate 959,051 of CANSNZ010000744.1, read as the reverse complement.
TACGAGAAATCAAACATATTTTCAAAAATACTCCGAGTTAGTGAACCGGGGTACACACTTTGAGTGTTATTTCGGAGATTTCATAAAATCAAACTAAGAATGCCTCTTACGGTCCCAGAGTAGACTTAGGGTTCCGGTGCATTGATTTCTAGACGGTCGAAGTTCATTCCGAGCGCCATTTTTCTAAAGATTTCAACAATTCTTTAAAATCTCCATGTTCGGTGACCCCGGTACACGCTTAGTGAGGCATTTTTCGTGATTACTTAAAACCATCCTAAAAAGGCAACACGAAACCTTTGGAAGACTTTGGCTTTCACTATTTGGGGCCCTTTCGGTCAAATGTGCTTTACCGGTGCCATTTTCGGGAAATCAAACATATTTTCAAAAATACTCCGAGTTAGTGAGACCGGGGTACACGCCTGAGTGTTATTTCGGAGATTTCATAAAATCAAACTAAGAATGCCTCTTACGGTCCCCGAGTAGACTTAGGGTTCCGGTGCATTGATTTCTAGACGGTCGAAGTTCATTCCGACGCCATTTTTCTAAAGATTTCAACAATTCTTTAAAATCTCCATGTTCGGTGACCCCGGTACACGCACTGTGAGGCATTTTTCGTGATTACTTAAAACCATCCTAAAAAGGCAACACGAAACCTTTGGAAGACTTTGGCTTTCACTATTTGGGGGCCCTTTCGGTCAAATGTGCTTTACGGGTGCCATTTTTAGGGAAATCAAACATATTTTCAAAAATACTCCGAGTTAGTGAGCCGGGGTACACGCATGAGTGTTATTTCGGAGATTTCATAAAATCAAACTAAGAATGCCTCTTCTGGTCCCCGAGTAGACTTAGGGTTCCGGTGCATTGATTTCTAGACGGTCGAAGTTCATTCCGACGCCATTTTTCTAAAGATTTCAACAATTCTTTAAAATCTCCATGTTCGGTGACCCCGGTACAGCGCTTGTGAGGCATTTTTCGTGATTACTTAAAACCATCCTAAAAAGGCAACACGAAACCTTTGGAAGACTTTGGCTTTCACTATTTGGGGACTTTCGGTCAAATGTGCTTTACAGTGCCATTTTTTGAGAAATCAAACATATTTTCAAAAATACTCCGAGTTAGTGAACCGGGGTACACGCTTGAGTGTTATTTCGGAGATTTCATAAAATCAAACTAAGAATGCCTCTTCTGGTCCCCGAGTAGACTTAGGGTTCCGGTGCATTGATTTCTAGACGGTCGAAGTTCATTCCGGCGCCATTTTTCTAAAGATTTCAACAATTCCTTAAAATCTCCATGTTCGGTGACCCCGGTACACGCTTGTGAGGCATTTTTCGTGATTACTTAAAACCATCCTAAAAAGGCAACACGAAACCTTTGGAAGACTTTGGCTTTCACTATTTGGGGACTTTCGGTCAAATGTGCTTTACGGATGCCATTTTACGAGAAATCAAACATATTTTCAAAAATACTCCGGAGTTAGTGAGCCGGGGTACACGCTGAGTGTTATTTCGGAGATTTCATAAAATCAAACTAAGAATGCCTCTTCTGGTCCCCGAGTAGACTTAGGGTTCCGGGTGCATTGATTTCTAGACGGTCGAAGTTCATTCCAACGCCATTTTTCTAAAGATTTCAACAATTCTTTAAAATCTCTATGTTCGGTGACCCCGGTACACGCACTGTGAGGCATTTTTCTTGATTACTTAAAACCATCCTAAAAAAGGCAACACGAAACCTTTGGAAGACTTTGGCTTTCACTATTTGGGGCCTTTTCGGTCAAATGTGCTTTACGGTGCCATTTTCTGAGAAATCAAACATATTTTCAAAAATACTCCGGAGTTAGTGAGCCGGGGTACACGCACGAGTGTTATTTCGGAGATTTCATAAAATCAAACTAAGAATGCCTCTTCGGGTCCCAGAGTAGACTTAGGGTTCCGGTGCATTGATTTCTAGACGGTCGAAGTTCATTCCGACGCCATTTTTTCTAAAGATTTCAACAATTCTTTAAAATCTCCATGTTCGGTGACCCCGGTACACGCTTGTGAGGCATTTTTTCGTGATTACTTAAAACCATCCTAAAAAGGCAACACGAAACCTTTGGAAGACTCTGGCTTTCACTATTTGGGGCCCTTTCGGTCAAATGTGCTTTACGGTGCCATTTTCGAGAAATCAAACATATTTTCAAAAATACTCCGAGTTAGTGAGCCAGGGGTACACGCTTGAGTGTTATTTCGGAGATTTCATAAAATCAAACTAAGAATGCCTCTTCCGGTCCCCGAGTAGACTTAGGGTTCCGGTGCATTGATTTCTAGACGGTCGAAGTTCATTCCGACGCCATTTTTCTAAAGATTTCAACAATTCTTTAAAATCTCCATGTTCGGTGACCCCGGTACACGCACTTTGTGAGGCATTTTTCGTGATTACTTAAAACCATCCTAAAAAGGCAACACGAAACCTTTGGAAGACTTTGGCTTTCACTATTTGGGGCCCTTTCGGTCAAATGTGCTTTACGGTGCCATTTTTGAGAAAATCAAACATATTTTCAAAAATACTCGAGTTAGTGAGCCGGGGTACACGCTCGAGTGTTATTTCGGGAGATTTCATAAAATCAAACTAAGAATGCCTCTTCTGGTCCCCGAGTAGACTTAGGGTTCCGGTGCATTGATTTCTAGACGGTCGAAGTTCATTCCGAGCGCCATTTTTCTAAAGATTTCAACAATTCTTTAAAATCTCCATGTTCGGTGACCCCGGTACCACCTTGTGAGGCATTTTTCGTGATTACTTAAAACCATCCTAAAAAGGCAACACGAAACCTTTGGAAGACTTTGGCTTTCCACTATTTGGGGACCTTTCGGTCAAATGTGCTTTACGGTGCCATTTTCTGAGAAATCAAACATATTTTCAAAAATACTCGAGTTAGTGAGCCGGGGTACACGCTTGAGTGTTATTTCGGAGATTTCATAAAATCAAACTAAGAATGCCTCTTACGGTCCCGAGTAGACTTAGGGTTCCGGTGCATTGATTTCTAGACGGTCGAAGTTCATTCCGGGCGTCATTTTTCTAAAGATTTCAACAATTCTTTAAAATCTCCAGGTTCGGTGACTCCGGTACACGCCTGTGAGGCATTTTTCGTGATTACTTAAAACCATCCTAAAAAGGCAACACGAAACCTTTGGAAGACTTTGGCTTTCACTATTTGGGGCCCTTTCGGTCAAATGTGCTTTACAGTGCCATTTTCTGAGAAATCAAACATATTTTCAAAAATACTCCGAGTTAGTGAGCCGGGGTACACGCCTGAGTGTTATTTCGGAGATTTCATAAAATCAAACTAAGAATGCCTCTTACGGTCCCCGGAGTAAACTTAGGGTTCCGGTGCATTGATTTCTAGGCGGTCGAAGTTCATTCCGAGCGCCATTTTTCTAAAGATTTCAACAATTCTTTAAAATCTCCATGTTCGGTGACCCCGGTACACGCTCGTGAGGCATTTTTCGTGATTACTTAAAACCATCCTAAAAAGGCAACACGAAACCTTTAGAAGACTATGGCTTTCACTATTTGGGGCCCTTTCGGTCAAATGTGCTTTACGGGTGCCATTTTTCGAGAAATCAAACATATTTTCAAAAATACTCCGAGTTAGTGAACCGGGGTACACGCCTGAGTGTTATTTCGGAGATTTCATAAAATCAAACTAAGAATGCCTCTTATGGTCCCCGAGTAGACTTAGGGTTCCGGTGCATTGATTTCTAGACGGTCGAAGTTCATTCCGACGCCATTTTTCTAAAGATTTTAACAATTCTTTAAAATCTCCATGTTCGGTGACCCCGGTACACGCACGTGAGGCATTTTTTCGTGATTACTTAAAACCATCCTAAAAAGGCAACACCGAAACCTTTGGAAGACTTTGGCTTTCACTATTTGGGGACCTTTCGGTCAAATGTGCTTTTACGGTGCCATTTTACGAGAAATCAAACATATTTTCAAAAATACTCCGAGTTAGTGAGCCGGGGTACACGCTTGAGTGTTATTTCGGAGATTTCATAAAATCAAACTAAGAATGCCTCTTACGGTCCCGAGTAGACTTAGGGTTCCGGTGCATTGATTTCTAGACGGTCGAAGTTCATTCCGAGCGCCATTTTTCTAAAGATTTCAACAATTCTTTAAAATCTCCATGTTCGGTGACCCCCGGTACACGTCTGTGAGGCATTTTTCGTGATTACTTAAAACCATCCTAAAAAGGCAACACGAAACCTTTGGAAGACTTTGGCTTTCACTATTTGGGGACTTTCGGTCAAATGAGCTTTACAGTGCTATTTTTTGAGAAATAAACATATTTTAAAAAATACTCCGAGTTAGTGAACCGGGGTACACGCTGAGTGTTATTTCGGAGATTTCATAAAATCAAACTAAGAATGCCTCTTACGGTCCCAGAGTAGACTTAGGGTTCCGGTGCATTGATTTCTAGACGGTCGAAGTTCATTCCGACGTCATTTTTCTAAAGATTTCAACAATTCTTTAAAATCTCCATGTTCGGTGACCCCCGGTACACGCTTTGTGAGGCATTTTCTCGTGATTACTTAAAACCATCCTAAAAAAGGCAACACGAAACCTTTGGAAGACTTTGGCTTTCACTATTTGGGGCCCTTTCGGTCAAATGTGCTTTACGGTGCCATTTTACGAGAAATCAAACATATTTTCAAAAATACTCCGAGTTAGTGAAGCGGGGGTACACGCTCGAGTGTTATTTCGGAGATTTCATAAAATCAAACTAAGAATGCCTCTTACGGTCCCCGAGTAGACTTAGGGTTCCGGTGCATTGATTTCTAGACGGTCGAAGTTCATTCAGGCGCCATTTTTCTAAAGATTTCAACAATTCTTTAAAATCTCCATGTTCGGTGACCCCGGTACACGCTCTGTGAGGCATTTTTCGTGATTACTTAAAACCATCCTAAAAAGGCAACACGAAACCTTTGGAGAAGACTTCGGCTTTCACTATTTGGGGACCTTTCGGTCAAATGTGCTTTACGGTGCCATTTTTGAGAAATCAAACATATTTTCAAAAATACTCCGAGTTAGTGAGCCAGGGGTACACGCTTGAGTGTTATTTCGGAGATTTCATAAAATCAAACTAAGAATGCCTCTTACGGTCCCAGGAGTAGACTTAGGGTTCCGGTGCATTGATTTCTAGACGGTCGAAGTTCATTCGACGCCATTTTTCTAAAGATTTCAACAATTCTTTAAAATCTCCATGTTCGGTGACCCCAGGTACACGCCTTGTGAGGCATTTTTTCGTGATTACTTAAAACCATCCTAAAAAGGCAACACGAAACCTTTGGAAGACTTTGGCTTTCACTATTTGGGGCCCTTTCGGTTCAAATGTGCTTTACGGTGCCATTTTACGAGAAATCAAACATATTTTCAAAAATACTCGAGTTAGTGAGCCGGGGTACACGCTTGAGTGTTATTTCGGAGATTTCATAAAATCAAACTAAGAATGCCTCTTATGGTCCCCGAGTAGACTTAGGGTTCCGGTGCATTGATTTCTAGACGGTCGAAGTTCATTCCGACGCCATTTTTCTAAAGATTTCAACAATTCTTTAAAATCTCCATGTTCGGTGACCCCCGGTACACGCATGTGAGGCATTTTTCGTGATTACTTAAAACCATCCTAAAAGGGCAACACGAAACCTTTGGAAGACTCTGGCTTTCACTATTTGGGGACCCTTTCGGTCAAATGTGCTTTACGGGTGCCATTTTCTGAGAAATCAAACATATTTTCAAAAATACTCCGAGTTAGTGAGCCGGGGTACACGCTTGAGTGTTATTTCGGAGATTTCATAAAATCAAACTAAGAATGCCTCTTCTGGTCCCCGAGGTAGACTTAGGGTTCCGGTGCATTGATTTATGGACGGTCGAAGTTCATTCCGACGCCATTTTTCTAAAGATTTCAACAATTCTTTAAAATCTCCATGTTCGGTGACCCCGGTACACGCCTGTGAGGCATTTTTCGTGATTACTTAAAACCATCCTAAAAAGGCAACACGAAACCTTTGGAAGACTTTGGCTTTCACTATTTGGGGTCCTTTCGGTCAAATGTGCTTTACGGTGCCATTTTCGAGAAATCAAACATATTTTCAAAAATACTCCGAGTTAGTGAACCGGGGTACACGCATGAGTGTTATTTCGGAGATTTCATAAAATCAAACTAAGAATGCCTCTTCTGGTCCCGAGTAGACTTAGGGTTCCGGTGCATTGATTTCTAGACGGTCGAAGTTCATTCGAGCGCCATTTTTCTAAAGATTTCAACAATTCTTTAAAATCTCCATGTTCGGTGACCCCCGGTACACGCACGTGAGGCATTTTTCGTGATTACTTAAAACCATCCTAAAAAGGCAACACGAAACCTTTGGAAGACTTTGGCTTTCACTATTTGGGGCCCTTTCGGTCAAATGTGCTTTACGGTGCCATTTTACGAGAAATCAAACATATTTTCAAAAATACTCCGGAGTTAGTGAACCGGGGTACACGCTTGAGTGTTATTTCGGAGATTTCATAAAATCAAACTAAGAATGCCTCTTACTGGTCCCGAGTAGACTTAGGGTTCCGGTGCATTGATTTCCAGACGGTCGAAGTTCATTCCGACGCCATTTTTCTAAAGATTTCAACAATTCTTTAAAATCTCCATGTTCGGTGACCCCGGTACACGCTGTGAGGCATTTTTCGTGATTACTTAAAACCATCCTAAAAAGGCAACACGAAACCTTTGGAAGACTTTGGCTTTCACTATTTGGGGCCCTTTCGGTCAAATGTGCTTTACGGTGCCATTTTTCGAGAAATCAAACATATTTTCAAAAATACTCCGAGTTAGTGAGCCGGGGTACACGCTCGAGTGTTATTTCGGAGATTTCATAAAATCAAACTAAGAATGCCTCTTACTGGTCCCCGAGTAGACTTAGGGTTCCGGTGCATTGATTTCTAGACGGTCGAAGTTCATTCCGACGCCATTTTTCTAAAGATTTCAACAATTCTTTAAAATCTCCATGTTCGGTGACCCCGGTACACGCTGTGAGGCATTTTTCGTGATTACTTAAAACCATCCTAAAAAGGCGACACGAAACCTTTGGAAGACTTTGGCTTTCACTATTTGGGGCCCTTTCGGTCAAATGTGCTTTACGGTGCCATTTTCCGAGAAATCAAACATATTTTCAAAAATACTCCGAGTTAGTGAGCCGGGGTACACGCTGAGTGTTATTTCGGAGATTTCATAAAATCAAACTAAGAATGCCTCTTACGGTCCCGAGTAGACTTAGGGTTCCGGTGCATTGATTTCTAGACGGTCGAAGTTCATTCAGACGCCATTTTTCTAAAGATTTCAACAATTCTTTAAAATCTCCATGTTCGGTGACCCCGGTACACGCTGTGAGGCATTTTTCGTGATTACTTAAAACCATCCTAAAAAGGCAACACGAAACCTTTGGAAGACTATGGCTTTCACTATTTGGGGCCCTTTCGGTCAAATGTGCTTTACAGTGCCATTTTCTGAGAAATCAAACATATTTTCAAAAATACTTCGAGTTAGTGAGCCGGGGTACACGCTCGAGTGTTATTTCGGAGATTTCATAAAATCAAACTAAGAATGCCTCTTACTGGTCCCGAGTAGACTTAGGGTTCCGGTGCATTGATTTCTAGACGGTCGAAGTTCATTCCGAGCGCCATTTTTCTAAAGATTTCAACAATTCTTTAAAATCTCCATGTTCGGTGACCCCGGTACACGCACTGTGAGGCATTTTTCTTGATTACTTAAAACCATCCTAAAAAGGCAACACGAAACCTTTGGAAGACTTTGGCTTTCACTATTTGGGGACCTTTCGGTCAAATGTGCTTTACGGTGCCATTTTTGAGAAATCAAACATATTTTCAAAAATACTCCGAGTTAGTGAGCCGGGGTACACGCTGAGTGTTATTTCGGAGATTTCATAAAATCAAACTAAGAATGCCTCTTCTGGTCCCCGAGTAGACTTAGGGTTCCGGTGCATTGATTTCTAGACGATCGAAGTTCATTCCGACGCCATTTTTCTAAAGATTTCAACAATTCTTTAAAATCTCCATGTTCGGTGACCCCCGGTACACGCATGTGAGGCATTTTTCTTGATTACTTAAAACCATCCTAAAAAGGCAACACGAAACCTTTGGAAGACTTTGGCTTTCACTATTTGGGGACCTTTCGGTCAAATGTGCTTTACAGTGCCATTTTCTGAGAAATCAAACATATTTTCAAAAATACTCCGAGTTAGTGAACCGGGGTACACGCCTGAGTGTTATTTCGGAGATTTCATAAAATCAAACTAAGAATGCCTCTTCTGGTCCCCGAATAGACTTAGGGTTCCGGTGCATTGATTTCTAGACGGTTGAAGTTCATTCCGACGCCATTTTTCTAAAGATTTCAACAATTCTTTAAAATCTCCATGTTCGGTGACCCCCGGTACACGCTTGTGAGGAATTTTTCGTGATTACTTAAAACCATCCTAAAAAGGCAACACGAAACCTTTGGAAGACTCTGGCTTTCACTATTTGGGACCTTTCGGTCAAATGTGCTTTACGGTGCCATTTTATCGAGAAATCAAACATATTTTCAAAAATACTCCGAGTTAGTGAACCGGGGTACACGCCTGAGTGTTATTTCGGAGATTTCATAAAATCAAACTAAGAATGCCTCTTCTGGTCCCAGAGTAAACTTAGGGTTCCGGTGCATTGATTTCTAGACGGTCGAAGTTCATTCCGACGTCATTTTTCTAAAGATTTCAACAATTCTTTAAAATCTCTATGTTCGGTGAACCCGGTACACGCTCGTGAGGCATTTTTTCTTGATTACTTAAAACCATCCTAAAAAGGCAACACGAAACCTTTGGAAGACTTTGGCTTTCACTATTTGGGGCCCTTTCGGTCAAATGTGCTTTACGGTGCCATTTTACGAGAAATCAAACATATTTTCAAAAAATACTCCGAGTTAGTGAGCCGGGGTACACGCTCGAGTGTTATTTCGGAGATTTCATAAAATCAAACTAAGAATGCCTCTTACGGTCCCCGAGTAAACTTAGGGTTCCGGTGCATTGATTTCTAGACGGTCGAAGTTCATTCCGACGCCATTTTTCTAAAGATTTCAACAATTCTTTAAAATCTCCATGTTCGGTGACCCCGGTACACGCTCTGTGAGGCATTTTTCGTGATTACTTAAAACCATCCTAAAAAGGCAACACGAAACCTTTGGAAGACTTTGGCTTTCACTATTTGGGGCCCTTTCGGTCAAATGTGCTTTACGGTGCCATTTTCGAGAAATCAAACATATTTTCAAAAATACTCCGAGTTAGTGAACCGGGGTACACGCCCGAGTGTTATTTCGGAGATTTCATAAAATCAAACTAAGAATGCCTCTTACTGGTCCCCGAGTAGACTTAGGGTTCCGGTGCATTGATTTCTAGACGGTCGAAGTTCATTCCGACGCCATTTTTCTAAAGATTTCAACAATTCTTTAAAATCTCCATGTTCGGTGACCCCAGGTACACGCTGTGAGGCATTTTTTCGTGATTACTTAAAACCATCCTAAAAAGGCAACACGAAACCTTTGGAAGACTTTGGCTTTCACTATTTGGGGCCCTTTCGGTCAAATGTGCTTTACGAGTGCCATTTTCGAGAAATCAAACATATTTTCAAAAATACTCCGAGTTAGTGAACCAGGGGTACACGCTCGAGTGTTATTTCGGAGATTTCATAAAATCAAACTAAGAATGCCTCTTACGGTCCCCGAGTAAACTTAGGGTTCCGGTGCATTGATTTCTAGACGGTCGAAGTTCATTCCGACGCCATTTTTCTAAAGATTTCAACAATTCTTTAAAATCTCCATGTTCGGTGACCCCGGTACACGCCTGTGAGGCATTTTTCGTGATTACTTAAAACCATCCTAAAAAGGCAACACGAAACCTTTGGAAGACTTTGGCTTTCACTATTTGGGGCCCTTTCGGTCAAATGTGCTTTACAGTGCCATTTTCAGAGAAATCAAACATATTTTCAAAAATACTTCGAGTTAGTGAACCGGGGTACACGCCTGAGTGTTATTTCGGAGATTTCATAAAATCAAACTAAGAATGCCTCTTCTGGTCCCCGAGTAAACTTAGGGTTCCGGTGCATTGATTTCTAGACGGTCGAAGTTCATTCCGACGCCATTTTTCTAAAGATTTCAACAATTCTTTAAAATCTCTATGTTCGGTGACCCCGGTACACGCTCGTGAGGCATTTTTCGTGATTACTTAAAACCATCCTAAAAAGGCAACACGAAACCTTTGGAAGACTTTGGCTTTCACTATTTGGGGCCCTTTCGGTCAAATGTGCTTTACAGTGCCATTTTCTGAGAAATCAAACATATTTTCAAAAATACTTCGAGTTAGTGAACCGGGGTACACGCCTGAGTGTTATTTCGGAGATTTCATAAAATCAAACTAAGAATGCCTCTTACTGGTCCCCGAGTAAACTTAGGGTTCCGGTGCATTGATTTCTAGACGATCGAAGTTCATTCGACGTCATTTTTCTAAAGATTTCAACAATTCTTTAAAATCTCTATGTTCGGTGACCCCGGTACACGCTCGTGAGGCATTTTTCTTGATTACTTAAAACCATCCTAAAAAGGCAACACGAAACCTTTGGAAGACTTTGGCTTTCACTATTTGGGGACTTTCGGTCAAATGTGCTTTACAGTGCCATTTTCTGAGAAATCAAACATATTTTCAAAAATACTCCGAGTTAGTGAACCGGGGTACACGCCTGAGTGTTATTTCGGAGATTTCATAAAATCAAACTAAGAATGCCTCTTCTGGTCCCCGAGTAGACTTAGGGTTCCGGTGCATTGATTTCTAGACGGTCGAAGTTCATTCCGACGCCATTTTTCTAAAGATTTCAACAATTCTTTAAAATCTCTATGTTCGGTGACCCCGGTACACGCCCGTGAGGCATTTTTCTTGATTACTTAAAACCATCCTAAAAAGGCAACCCAAAACCTTTTGGAAGACTTTGGCTTTCACTATTTGGGGACCTTTCGGTCAAATGTGCTTTACAGTGCCATTTTCTGAGAAATCAAACATATTTTCAAAAATACTCCGAGTTAGTGAACCGGGGTACACGCCTGAGTGTTATTTCGGAGATTTCATAAAATCAAACTAAGAATGCCTCTTCTGGTCCCCGAGTAAACTTAGGGTTCCGGTGCATTGATTTCTAGTCGGTCGAAGTTCATTCCGACGCCATTTTTCTAAAGATTTCAACAATTCTTTAAAATCTCTATGTTCGGTGACCCCGGTACACGCTCGTGAGGCATTTTTCGTGATTACATAAAGCCATCCTAAAAAGGCAACACGAAACCTTTGGAAGACTTTGGCTTTCACTATTTGGGGCCCTTTCGGTCAAATGTGCTTTACGGTGCCATTTTCTGAGAAATCAAACATATTTTCAAAAATACTTCGAGTTAGTGAACCGGGGTACACGCCTGAGTGTTATTTCGGAGATTTCATAAAATCAAACTAAGAATGCCTCTTCTGGTCCCCGAGTAAACTTAGGGTTCCGGTGCATTGATTTCTAGACGATCGAAGTTCATTCCGACGCCATTTTTCTAAAGATTTCAACAATTCTTTAAAATCTCCATGTTCGGTGACCCCGGTACACGCCTGTGAGGCATTTTTCGTGATTACTTAAAACCATCCTAAAAAGGCAACACGAAACCTTTGGAAGACTTTGGCTTTCACTATTTGGGGCCCTTTCGGTCAAATGTGCTTTACAGTGCCATTTTCTGAGAAATCAAACATATTTTCAAAAATACTTCGAGTTAGTGAACCGGTGTACACGCCTGAGTGTTATTTCGGAGATTTCATAAAATCAAACTAAGAATGCCTCTTCTGGTCCCCGAGTAAACTTAGGGTTCCGGTGCATTGATTTCTAGACGGTCGAAGTTCATTCCGACGTCATTTTTCTAAAGATTTCAACAATTCTTTAAAATCTCTATGTTCGGTGACCCCGGTACACGCCTGTGAGGCATTTTTCGTGATTACTTAAAACCATCATAAAAAGGCAACACGAAACCTTTGGAAGACTTTGGCTTTCACTATTTGGGGCCTTTCGGTCAAATGTGCTTTACAGTGCCATTTTCTGAGAAATCAAACATATTTTCAAAAATACTCCGAGTTAGTGAACCGGGGTACACGCCTGAGTGTTATTTCGGAGATTTCATAAAATCAAACTAAGAATGCCTCTTCTGGTCCCCGAGTAAACTTAGGGTTCCGGTGCATTGATTTCTAGACGGTCGAAGTTCATTCCGACGTCATTTTTCTAAAGATTTCAACAATTCTTTAAAATCTCTATGTTCGGTGACCCCGGTACACGCCTGTGAGGCATTTTTCTTGATTACTTAAAACCATCCTAAAAAGGCAACACGAAACCTTTGGAAGACTTTGGCTTTCACTATTTGGGGACCTTTCGGTCAAATGTGCTTTACAGTGCCATTTTCTGAGAAATCAAACATATTTTCAAAAATACTCCGAGTTAGTGAACCGGGGTACACGCCTGAGTGTTATTTCGGAGATTTCATAAAATCAAACTAAGAATGCCTCTTCTGGTCCCCGAGTAGACTTAGGGTTCCGGTGCATTGATTTCTAGACGGTCGAAGTTCATTCCGACGCCATTTTTCTAAAGATTTCAACAATTCTTTAAAATCTTTATGTTCGGTGACCCCCGGTACACGCCTGTGAGGCATTTTTCTTGATTACTTAAAACCATGCTAAAAAGGCAACCCAAAACTTTTGGAAGACTTTAGCTTTCACTATTTGGGGACTTTCGGTCAAATGTGCTTTACAGTGCCATTTTCTGAGAAATCAAACATATTTTCAAAAATACTCCGAGTTAGTGAACCGGGGTACACGCCTGAGTGTTATTTCGGAGATTTCATAAAATCAAACTAAGAATGCCTCTTCTGGTCCCCGAGTAAACTTAGGGTTCCGGTGCATTGATTTCTAGTCGATCGAAGTTCATTCCGACGTCATTTTTCTAAAGATTTCAACAATTCTTTAAAATCTCTATGTTCGGTGACCCCCGGTACACGCCTGTGAGGCATTTTTCTTGATTACTTAAAACCATCCTAAAAAGGCAACACGAAACCTTTGGAAGACTTTGGCTTTCACTATTTGGGGACTTTCGGTCAAATGTGCTTTACAGTGCCATTTTCTGAGAAATCAAACATATTTTCAAAAATACTCCGAGTTAGTGAACCGGGGTACACGCCTGAGTGTTATTTCGGAGATTTCATAAAATCAAACTAAGAATGCCTCTTCTGGTACCCGAGTAAACTTAGGGTTCCGGTGCATTGATTTCTAGACGGTCGAAGTTCAATCCGACGTCATTTTTCTAAGAATTTCAACAATTCTTTAAAATCTCCATGTTCGGTGACCCCCGGTACACGCCTGTGAGGCATTTTTCGTGATTACTTAAAACCATCTTAAAAAGGCAACACGAAACCTTTGGAAGACTCTGGCTTTAACTATTTGGGGCCCTTTCGGACAAATGTGCTTTACAGTGCCATTTTCTGAGAAATCAAACATATTTTCAAAAATACTCCGAGTTAGTGAACCGGGGTACACGCCTGAGTGTTATTTCGGAGATTTCATAAAATCAAACTAAGAATGCCTCTTCTGGTCCCCGAGTAGACTTAGGGTTCCGGTGCATTGATTTTTAGACGGTTGAAGTTCATTCCGACGCCATTTTTCTAAAGATTTGAACAATTCTTTAAAATCTCCATGTTCGGTGACCCCCGGTACACGCCTGTGAGGCATTTTTCGTGATTACTTAAAACCATCTTAAAAAGGCAACAAGAAACCTTAGGAAGACTCTGGCTTTCACTATTTGGGGCCCTTTCGGTCAAATGTGCTTTACAGTGCCATTTTCTGAGAAATCAAACATATTTTCAAAAATACTTCGAGTTAGTGAACCGGGGTACACGCCTGAGTGTTATTTCAGAGATTTCATAAAATCAAACTAAGAATGCCTCTTCTGGTCCCCGAGTAAAGTTAGGGTTCCGGTGCATTGATTTATAGACGGTCGAAGTTCATTCCGACGTCATTTTTCTAAAGATTTCAACAATTGTTTAAAATCTCTATGTTCGGTGACCCCCGGTAAACGCCTGTGAGGCATTTTTCTTAATTACTTAAAACCATCCTAAAAAGGCATCCCGAAACCTTTGGAAGACTTTAGCTTTCACTATTTGGGGACTTTCGGTCAAATGTGCTTTACAATGCCATTTTCTGAGAAATCAAACATATTTTCAAAAAATACTCCGAGTTAGTGAACCGGGGTACACGCCTGAGTGTTATTTCGGAGATTTCATAAAATAAAACTAAGAATGCCTCTTCTGGTCCCCGAGTAAACTTAGGGTTCCGGTGCATTGATTTCTAGTCGATCGAAGTTCATTCCGACGTCATTTTTCTAAAGATTTCATCAATTCTTTAAAATCTCTACGTTCGGTGACCCCCGGTACACGCCTGTGAGGCATTTTTCTTGATTACTTAAAACCATCCTAAAAAGGCAACACGAAACCTTTGGAAGACTTTGGCTTTCACTATTTTGGGACTTTCGGTCAAATGTGCTTTACAGTGCCATTTTCTGAGAAATCAAACATATTTCAAAAATACTCCGAGTTAGTGAACCGGGGTACACGCCTAAGTGTTATTTCGGGATTTGATAAAATCAAACTAAGAATGCCTCTTCTGGTCCCCGAGTAGACTTAGGGTTCCGGTGCATTGTTTTCTAGACGGTTGAAGTTCATTCCGACGCCATTTTTCTAAAGATTTCAACAATTCTTTAAAATCTTTGTGTTCGGTGACCCCCGGTACACGCCTGTGAGGCATTTTTCTTGATTACTTAAAACCATGCTAAAAAGGCAACCCAAAACTTTTGGAAGACTTTAGCTTTCACTATTTGGGGCCCTTTCGGTCAAATGTGCTTTACAAGGCCATTTTCTCGAGAAATCAAACATATTTTCAAAAATACTCCGAGTTAGTGAACCGGGGTACACGCCCGAGTGTTATTTCGGAGATTTCATAAAATCACACTAAGAATGCCTCTTCTGGTCCCCGAGTAAACTTAGGGTTCCGGTGCATTGATTTCTAGTCGATCGAAGTTCATTCCGACGTCATTTTTCTAATGATTTCAACAATTCTTTAAAATCTCCATGTTCGGTGACCCCCGGTACACGCCTGTGAGGCATTCTTCTTGATTACTTAGAACCATCCTAAAAAGGCAACACGAAACTTTTGGAAGACTTTGGCTTTCACTATTTGGGGCCTTTCGGTCAAATGTGCTTTACAGTGCCATTTTCTGAGAAATCAAACATATTTTCAAAAATACTCCGAGTTAGTGAACCGGGGTACACGCCTGAGTGTTATTTCGGAGATTTCATAAAATCAAACTAAGAATGCCTCTTCTGGTACCCGAGTAAACTTAGGGTTCCGGTGCATTGATTTCTAGACGGTCGAAGTTCATTCCGACGTCATTTTTCTAATGATTTCAACAATTCTTTAAAATCTCCATGTTCGGTGACCCCCGGTACACGCCTGTGAGGCATTTTTCGTGATTACTTAAAACCATCTTAAAAAGGCAACACGAAACCTTTGGAAGACTCTGGCTTTCACTATTTGGGGCCCTTTTGGACAAATGTGCTTTACAGTGCCATTTTCTGAGAAGTCAAACATATTTTCAAAAATACTCCGAGTTAGTGAACCGGGGGACACGCCTGAGTATTATTTCGGAGATTTCATAAAATCAAACTATGAATGCCTCTTCTGGTCCCCGAGTTGACTTAGGGTTCCGGTGCATTGATTTCTAGACGGTTGAAGTTCATTCCGACGCCATTTTTCTAAAGATTTGAACAATTCTTTAAAATCTCCATGTTCGGTGACCCCCGGTACACGCCTGTGAGGCATTTTTCGTGATTACTTAAAACCATCTTAAAAAGGCAACAGGAAACCTTAGGAAGACTCTGGCTTTCACTATTTGGGGCCCTTTCGGTCAAATGTGCTTTACAGTGCCATTTTCTGAGAAATCAAACATATTTTCAAAAATACTTCGAGTTAGTGAACCGGGGTACACGCCTGAGTGTTATTTCAGAGATTTCATAAAATCAAACTAAGAATGCCTCTTCTGGTCCCCGAGTAAACTTAGGGTTCCGGTGCATTGATTTATAGACGGCCGAAGTTTATTCCGACGTCATTTTTCTAAAGATTTCAACAATTGTTTAAAATCTCTATGGTCGGTGACCCCCGGTAAACGCCTGTGAGGCATTTTTCTTAATTACTTAGAACCATCCTAAAAAGGCAACACGAAACCTTTGGAAGACTTTGGCTTTCACTATTTGTGGACTTTCGGTCAAATGTGCTTTACAATGCCATTTTCTGAGAAATCAAACATATTTTCAAAAATACTCCGAGTTAGTTAACCGGGGTACACGCCTGACAGTTATTTCGGAGATTTCATAAAATCAAACTAAGAATGCCTCTTCTGGTACCCGAGTAAACTTAGGGTTCCGGTGCATTGATTTCTAGACGGTCGAAGTTCATTCCGACGTCATTTTTCTAATGATTTCAACAATTCTTTAAAATCTCCATGTTCGGTGACCCCCGGTACACGCCTGTGAGGCATTTTTCGTGATTACTTAAAACCATCTTAAAAAGGCAACACGAAACCTTTGGAAGACTCTGGCTTTCACTATTTGGGGCCCTTTTGGACAAATGTGCTTTACAGTGCCATTTTCTGAGAAGTCAAACATATTTTCAAAAATACTCCGAGTTAGTGAACCGGGGTACACGCCTGAGTGTTATTTCGGAGACTTCATAAAATCAAACTAAGAATGCCTCTTCTGGTCCCCGAGTAGACTTAGGGTTCCGGTGCATTGATTTCTAGACGGTTGAAGTTCATTCCGACGCCATTTTTCTAAAGATTTGAACAATTCTTTAAAATCTCCATGTTCGGTGACCCCCAGTACACGCCTGTGAGGCATTTTTCGTGATTACTTAAAACCATCTTAAAAAAGGCAACACGAAACCTTAGGAAGACTTCGGCTTTCACTATTTGGGGCCCTTTCGGTCAAATGTGCTTTACAGTGCCATTTTCTGAGAAATCAAACATATTTTCAAAAATACTTCGAGTTAGTGAACCGGGGTACACGCCTGAGTGTTATTTCAGAGATTTCATAAAATCAAACAAAGAATGCCTCTTCTGGTCCCCGAGTAAACTTAGGATTCCGGTGCATTGTTTTCTAGACGGTTGAAGTTCATTCCGACGCCATTTTTCTAAAGATTTCAACAATTCCTTAAAATCTTTGTGTTCGGTGACCCCCGGTACACGCCTGTGAGGCATTTTTCTTGATTACTTAAAACCATGCTAAAAAGGCAACCCAAAACTTTTGGAAGACTTTAGCTTTCACTATTTGGGGACTTTCGGTCAAATGTGCTTTACAAGTGCCATTTTCTCGAGAAATCAAACATATTTTCAAAAATACTCCGAGTTAGTGAACCGGGGTACACGCCCGAGTGTTATTTCGGAGATTTCATAAAATCACACTAAGAATGCCTCTTCTGGTCCCCGAGTAAACTTAGGGTTCCGGTGCATTGATTTCTAGTCGATCGAAGTTCATTCCGACGTCATTTTTCTAAAGATTTCATCAATTCTTTAAAATCTCTATGTTCGGTGACCCCCGGTACACGCCTGTGAGGCATTTTTCTTGATTACTTAGAACCATCCTAAAAAGGCAACACGAAACCTTTGGAAGACTTTGGCTTTCACTATTTGGGGACTTTCGGTCAAATGTGCTTTACAGTGACATTTTCTGAGAAATCAAACATATTTTCAAAAATACTCCGAGTTAGTGAACCGGGGTACACGCCTGAGTGTTATTTCGGAGATTTCATAAAATCAAACTAAGAATGCCTCTTCTGGTACCCGAGTAAACTTAGGGTTCCGGTGCATTGATTTCTAGACGGTCGAAGTTCATTCCGACGTCATTTTTCTAATGATTTCATCAATTCTTTAAAATCTCCATGTTCGGTGACCCCCGGTACACGCCTGTGAGGCATTTTTCGTGATTACTTAAAACCACCTTAAAAAGGCAACACGAAACCTTTGGAAGACTCTGGCTTTCACTATTTGGGGCCTTTTTGGACAAATGTGCTTTACAGTGCCATTTTCTGAGAAGTCAAACATATTTTCAAAAATACTCCGAGTTAGTGAACCGGGGTACACGCCTGAGTGTTATTTCGGAGATTTCATAAAATCAAACTAAGAATGCCTCTTATGGTCTCCGAGTAGACTTAGGGTTCCGGTGCATTGATTTCTAGACGGTTGAAGTTCATTCCGACGCCATTTTTCTAAAGATTTGAACAATTCTTTAAAATCTCCATGTTCGGTGACCCACGGTACACGCCTGTGAGGCATTTTTCGTGATTACTTAAAACCATCTTAAAAAGGCAACAGGAAACCTTAGGAAGACTCTGCCTTTCACTATTTGGGGCCCTTTCGGTCAAATGTGCTTTACAGTGCCATTTTCTGAGAAATCAAACATATTTTCAAAAATACTTCGAGTTAGTGAACCGGGGTACACGCCTGAGTGTTATTTCGGAGATTTCATAAAATCAAACTAAGAATGCCTCTTCTGGTCCCCGAGTAAACTTAGGGTTCCGGTGCATTGTTTTCTAGACGGTTGAAGTTCATTCCGACTCCATTTTTCTAAAGATTTCAACAATTCTTTAAAATCTTTGTGTTCGGTGACCCCCGGTACACGCCTGTGAGGCATTTTTCTTGATTACTTAAAACCATGCTAAAAAGGCAACCCAAAACTTTTGGAAGACTTTAGCTTTCACTATTTGGGAACTTTCGGTCAAATGTGCTTTACAGTGCCATTTTCTGAGAAATCAAACATATTTTCAAAAATACTCCGAGTTAGTGAACCGGGGTACACGCCCGAGTGTTATTTCGGAGATTTCATAAAATCACACTAAGAATGCCTCTTCTGGTCGCCGAGTAAGCTTAGGGTTCCGGTGCATTGATTTCTAGTCGATCGAAGTTCATTCCGACGTCATTTTTCTAAAGATTTCAACAATTCTTTAAAATCTCTATGTTCGGTGACCCCGTTGACACGCCCGTGAGGCATTTTTCTTGATTACTTAGAACCATCCTAAAAAGGCAACACGAAACCTTTGGAAGACTTTGGCTTTCACTATTTGGGGCACTTTCGGTCAAATGTGCTTTACAGTGCCATTTTCTGAGAAATCAAACATATTTTCAAAAATACTCCGAGTTAGTGAACCGGGGTACACGCCTGAGTGTTATTTCGGAGATTTCATAAAATCAAACTAAGAATGCCTCTTCTGGTACCCGAGTAAACTTTGGGTTCCGGTGCATTGATTTCTAGACGGTCGAAGTTCATTCCGACGTCATTTTTCTAATGATTTCAACAATTCTTTAAAATCTCCATGTTCGGTGACCCCCGGTACACGCCTGTGAGGCATTTTTCGTGATTACTTAAAACCATCTTAAAAAGGCAACACGAAACCTTTGGAAGACTCTCGCTTTCACTATTTGGGGCCCTTTTCGGGCCAATGTGCTTTACTAAGGCGCCATTTTCCGAGAAATCAAACATATTTTCAAAAATACTCCGAGTTAGTGAACCGGGGTACACGCCTCGAGTGTTATTTCGGAGACTTCATAAAATCAAACTAAGAATGCCTCTTCCGGTCCCCCGAGTAGACTTAGGGTTCCAGTGCATTGATTTCTAGACGGTCGAAGTTCATTCCGACGCCATTTTTCTAAAGATTTCAACAATTCTTTAAAATCTCCATGTTCGGTGACCCCCGGTACACGCCTGTGAGGCATTTTTCGTGATTACTTAAAACCATCTTAAAAAGGCAACACGAAACCTTAGGAAGACTCTAGCTTTCACTATTTGGGGCCCTTTCGGTCAAATGTGCTTTACAGTGCCATTTTCTGAGAAATCAAACATATTTTCAAAAATACTTCGAGTTAGTGAACCGGGGTACACGCCTGAGTGTTATTTCGGAGATTTCATAAAATCAAACTAAGAATGCCTCTTCTGGTCCCCGAGTAAACTTAGGGTTCCGGTGCATTGTTTTCTAGACGGTTGAAGTTCATTCCGACGCCATTTTTCTAAAGATTTCAACAATTCTTTAAAATCTTTGTGTTCGGTGACCCCCGGTACACGCCTGTGAGGCATTTTTCTTGATTACTTAAAACCATGCTAAAAAGGCAACCCAAAACTTTTGGAAGACTTTAGCTTTCACTATTTGGGAACTTTCGGTCAAATGTGCTTTACAGTGCCATTTTCTGAGAAATCAAACATATTTTCAAAAATACTCCGAGTTAGTGAACCGGGGTACACGCCCGAGTGTTATTTCGGAGATTTCATAAAATCACACTAAGAATGCCTCTTCTGGTCCCCGAGTAAACTTAGGGTTCCGGTGCATTGATTTCTAGTCGATCGAAGTTCATTCCGACGTCATTTTTCTAAAGATTTCAACAATTCTTTAAAATCTCTATGTTCGGTGACCCCCGGTACACGCCTGTGAGGCATTTTTCTTGATTACTTAGAACCATCCTAAAAAGGCAACACGAAACCTTTGGAAGACTTTGGCTTTCACTATTTGGGGACTTTCGGTCAAATGTGCTTTACAGTGCCATTTTCTGAGAAATCAAACATATTTTCAAAAATACTCCGAGTTAGTGAACCGGGGTACACGCCTGAGTGTTATTTCGGAGATTTCATAAAATCAAACTAAGAATGCCTCTTCTGGTACCCGAGTAAACTTAGGGTTCCGGTGCATTGATTTCTAGACGGTCGAAGTTCATTCCGACGTCATTTTTCAAATGATTTCAACAATTCTTTAAAATCCCCATGTTCGGTGACCCCGGACACGCCCGTGAGGCATTTTTCGTGATTACTTAAAACCATCTTAAAAAGGCAACACGAAACCTTTGGAAGACTCGGCTTTCACTATTTGGGGCCCTTTTCGGACCAATGTGCTTTACAAGTGCCATTTTCTGAGAAATCAAACATATTTTCAAAAATACTCCGAGTTAGTGAACCGGGGTACACGCCTGAGTGTTATTTCGGAGATTTCATAAAATCAAACTAAGAATGCCTCTTCTGGTCCCCGAGTAGACTTAGGGTTCCGGTGCATTGATTTCTAGACGGTTGAAGTTCATTCCGACGCCATTTTTCTAAAGATTTGAACAATTCTTTAAAATCTCCATGTTCCGTGACCCCCGGTACACGCCTGTGAGGCATTTTTCATGATTACTTAAAACCATCTTAAAAAGGCAACAGGAAACCTTAGGAAGACTCTGCCTTTCACTATTTGGGGCCCTTTCGGTCAAATGTGCTTTACAGTGCCATTTTCTGAGAAATCAAACATATTTTCAAAAATACTTCGAGTTAGTGAACCGGGGTACACGCCTGAGTGTTATTTCGGAGATTTCATAAAATCAAACTAAGAATGCCTCTTCTGGTCCCCGAGTAAACTTAGGGTTCCGGTGCATTGTTTTCTAGACGGTTGAAGTTCATTCCGACGCCATTTTTCTAAAGATTTCAACAATTCTTTAAAATCTTTGTGTTCGGTGACCCCCGGTACACGCCTGTGAGGCATTTTTCTTGATTACTTAAAACCATGCTAAAAAGGCAACCCAAAACTTTTGGAAGACTTTAGCTTTCACTATTTGGGAACTTTCGGTCAAATGTGCTTTACAGTGCCATTTTCTGAGAAATCAAACATATTTTCAAAAATACTCCGAGTTAGTGAACCGGGGTACACGCCCGAGTGTTATTTCGGAGATTTCATAAAATCACACTAAGAATGCCTCTTCTGGTCCCCGAGTAAACTTAGGGTTCCGGTGCATTGATTTCTAGTCGATCGAAGTTCATTCCGACGTCATTTTTCTAAAGATTTCAACAATTCTTTAAAATCTCTATGTTCGGTGACCCCGGGACACGCCTGTGAGGCATTTTTCTTGATTACTTAGAACCATCCTAAAAAGGCAACACGAAACCTTTGGAAGACTTTGGCTTTCACTATTTGGGGACTTTCGGTCAAATGTGCTTTACAGGTGCCATTTTCTCGAGAAATCAAACATATTTTCAAAAATACTCCGAGTTAGTGAACCGGGTACACGCCCGAGTGTTATTTCGGAGATTTCATAAAATCAAACTAAGAATGCCTCTTCTGGTACCCGAGTAAACTTAGGGTTCCGGTGCATTGATTTCTAGACGGTCGAAGTTCATTCCGACGTCATTTTTCAAATGATTTCAACAATTCTTTAAAATCCCCATGTTCGGTGACCCCCGGTACACGCCTGTGAGGCATTTTTCGTGATTACTTAAAACCATCTTAAAAAGGCAACACGAAACCTTTGGAAGACTCTGGCTTTCACTATTTGGGGCCCTTTCGGACCAATGTGCTTTACAGTGCCATTTTCTGAGAAGTCAAACATATTTTCAAAAATACTCCGAGTTAGTGAACCGGGGTACACGCCTGAGTGTTATTTCGGAGATTTCATAAAATCAAACTAAGAATGCCTCTTCTGGTCCCCGAGTAGACTTAGGGTTCCGGTGCATTGATTTCTAGACGGTTGAAGTTCATTCCGACGCCATTTTTCTAAAGATTTGAACAATTCTTTAAAATCTCCATGTTCGGTGACCCCGCATACGCCCTGTGAGGCATTTTTCTTGATTACTTAAAACCATCTTAAAAAGGCAACAGGAAACCTTAGGAAGACTCTGCCTTTCACTATTTGGGGCCCTTTCGGTCAAATGTGCTTTACAGTGCCATTTTCTGAGAAATCAAACATATTTTCAAAAATACTTCGAGTTAGTGAACCGGGGTACACGCCTGAGTGTTATTTCGGAGATTTCATAAAATCAAACTAAGAATGCCTCTTCCGGTCCCCGAGTAAACTTAGGGTTCCGAGTGCATTGATTTCTAGACGGTCGAAGTTCATTCCGACGCCATTTTTCTAAAGATTTCAACAATTCTTTAAAATCTCTATGTTCGGTGACCCCCGGTACACGCCTGTGAGGCATTTTTCTTGATTACTTAAAACCATCCTAAAAAGGCAACACGAAACCTTTGGAAGACTTTAGCTTTCACTATTTGGGGACTTTCGGTCAAATGTGCTTTACAAGGTGCCATTTCATTTCTCGAGAAATCAAACATATTTTCAAAAATACTCCGAGTTAGTGAACCGGGGTACACGCCTGAGTGTTATTTCGGAGATTTCATAAAATCAAACTAAGAATGCCTCTTCTGGTCCCCGAGTAAACTTAGGGTTCCGGTGCATTGATTTCTAGACGGTCGAAGTTCATTCCGACGTCATTTTTCTAAAGATTTCAACAATTCTTTAAAATCTCCATGTTCGGTGACCCCCGGTACACGCCTGTGAGGCATTTTTCGTGATTACTTAAAACCATCTTAAAAAGGCAACACGAAACCTTTGGAAGACTTTGGCTTTCACTATTTGGGGCCCTTTCGGACAAATGTGCTTTACAAAGGCCATTTTCTCGAGAAATCAAACATATTTTCAAAAATACTCCGAGTTAGTGAACCGGGGTACACGCCCGAGTGTTATTTCAGGAGACTTCATAAAATCAAACTAAGAATGCCTCTTCTGGTCCCCGAGTAGACTTAGGGTTCCGGTGCATTGATTTCTAGACGGTTGAAGTTCATTCCGACGCCATTTTTCTAAAGATTTGAACAATTCTTTAAAATCTCCATGTTCGGTGACCCCCAGTACACGCCTGTGAGGCATTTTTCGTGATTACTTAAAACCATCTTAAAAAGGCAACACGAAACCTTAGGAAGACTCTGGCTTTCACTATTTGGGGCCCTTTCGGTCAAATGTGCTTTACAGTGCCATTTTCTGAGAAATCAAACATATTTTCAAAAATACTCCGAGTTAGTGAACCGGGGTACACGCCTGAGTGTTATTTCGGAGATTTCATAAAATCAAACTAAGAATGCCTCTTCTGGTCCCCGAGTAAACTTAGGGTTCCGGTGCATTGTTTTCTAGACGGTTGAAGTTCATTCCGACGCCATTTTTCTAAAGATTTCAACAATTCCTTAAAATCTTTGTGTTCGGTGACCCCCGGTACACGCCTGTGAGGCATTTTTCTTGATTACTTAAAACCATGCTAAAAAGGCAACCCAAAACTTTTGGAAGACTTTAGCTTTCACTATTTGGGAACTTTCGGTCAAATGTGCTTTACAGTGCCATTTTCTGAGAAATCAAACATATTTTCAAAAATACTCCGAGTTAGTGAACCGGGGTACACGCCCGAGTGTTATTTCGGAGATTTCATAAAATCACACTAAGAATGCCTCTTCTGGTCCCCGAGTAAACTTAGGGTTCCGGTGCATTGATTTCTAGTAGATCGAAGTTCATTCCGACGTCATTTTTATAAAGATTTCAACAATTCTTTAAAATCTCTATGTTCGGTGACCCCCGGTACACGCCTGTGAGGCATTTTTTTTGATTACTTAGAACCATCCTAAAAAGGCAACACGAAACCTTTGGAAGACTTTGGCTTTCACTATTTGGGGACTTTCGGTCAAATGTGCTTTACAGTGCCATTTTCTGAGAAATCAAACATATTTTCAAAAATACTCCGAGTTAGTGAACCGGGGTACACGCCTGAGTGTTATTTCGGAGATTTCATAAAATCAAACTAAGAATGCCTCTTCTGGTACCCGAGTAAACTTAGGGTTCCGGTGCATTGATTTCTAGACGGTCGAAGTTCATTCCGACGTCATTTTTCTAATGATTTCAACAATTCTTTAAAATCTCCATGTTCGGTGACCCCGGTACACGCCTTGTGAGGCATTTTTCGTGATTACTTAAAACCATCTTAAAAAGGCAACACGAAACCTTTGGAAGACTCTGGCTTTCACTATTTGGGGCCCTTTCGGACCAATGTGCTTTACAGTGCCATTTTCTGAGAAGTCAAACATATTTTCAAAAATACTCCGAGTTAGTGAACCGGGGTACACGCTTGAGTGTTATTTCGGAGATTTCATAAAATCAAACTAAGAATGCCTCTTCTGGTCCCCGAGTAGACTTAGGGTTCCGGTGCATTGATTTCTAGACGGTTGAAGTTCATTCCGACGCCATTTTTCTAAAGATTTGAACAATTCTTTAAAATCTCCATGTTCGGTGACCCCCGGTACACGCCTGTGAGGCATTTTTCGTGATTACTTAAAACCATCTTGAAAAGGCAACAGGAAACCTTAGGAAGACTCTGCCTTTCACTATTTGGGGCCCTTTCGGTCAAATGTGCTTTACAGTGCCATTTTCTGAGAAATCAAACATATTTTCAAAAATACTCCGAGTTAGTGAACCGGGGTACACGCCTGAGTGTTATTTCGGAGATTTCATAAAATCAAACCAAGAATGCCTCTTCTGGTACCCGAGTAAACTTAGGGTTCCGGTGCATTGATTTCTAGACGGTCGAAGTTCATTCCGACGTCATTTTTCTAATGATTTCAACAATTCTTTAAAATCTCCATGTTCGGTGACCCCCGGTACACGCCTGTGAGGCATTTTTCGTGATTACTTAAAACCATCTTAAAAAGGCAACACGAAACCATTGGAAGACTCTGGCTTTCACTATTTGGGGCCCTTTCGGACCAATGTGCTTTACAGTGCCATTTTCTGAGAAGTCAAACATATTTTCAAAAATACTCCGAGTTAGTGAACCGGGGTACACGCCTGAGTGTTATTTCGGAGACTTCATAAAATCAAACTAAGAATGCCTCTTCTGGTCCCCGAGTAGACTTAGGGTTCCGGTGCATTGATTTCTAGACGGTTGAAGTTCATTCCGACGCCATTTTTCTAAAGATTTGAACAATTCTTTAAAATCTCCATGTTCGGTGACCCCCAGTACACGCCTGTGAGGCATTTTTCGTGATTACATAAAAACATCTTAAAATGGCAACAGGAAACCTTAGGAAGACTTTAGCTTTCACTATTTGGGAACTTTCGGTCAAATGTGCTTTACAGTGCCATTTTCTGAGAAATCAAACATATTTTCAAAAATACTCCGAGTTAGTGAACCGGGGTACACGCCCGAGTGTTATTTCGGAGATTTCATAAAATCACACTAAGAATGCCTCTTCTGGTCCCCGAGTAAACTTAGGGTTCCGGTGCATTGATTTCTAGTCGATCGAAGTTCATTCCGACGTCATTTTTCTAAAGATTTCAACAATTCTTTAAAATCTCTATGTTCGGTGACCCCCGGTACACGCCTGTGAGGCATTTTTCTTGATTACTTAGAACCATCCTAAAAAGGCAACACGAAACCTTTGGAAGACTTTGGCTTTCACTATTTGGGGACTTTCGGTCAAATGTGCTTTACAGTACCATTTTCTGAGAAATCAAACATATTTTCAAAAATACTCCGAGTTAGTGAACCGGGGTACACGCCTGAGTGTTATTTCGGAGTTTTCATAAAATCAAACTAAGAATGCCTCTTCTGGTACCCGAGTAAACTTAGGGTTCCGGTGCATTGATTTATAGACGGTCGAAGTTCATTCCGACGTCATTTTTCTAATGATTTCAACAATTCTTTAAAATCTCCTTGTTCGGTGACCCCCGGTACACGCCTGTGAGGCATTTTTCGTGATTACTTAAAACCATCTTAAAAAGGCAACACGAAACCTTTGGAAGACTCTGGCTTTCACTATTTGGGGCCCTTTCGGACCAATGTGCTTTACAGTGCCATTTTCTGAGAAGTCAAACATATTTTCAAAAATACTCCGAGTTAGTGAACCGGGGTACACGCCTGAGTGTTATTTCGGAGATTTCATAAAATCAAACTAAGAATGCCTCTTCTGGTCCCCGAGTAGACTTAGGGTTCCGGTGCATTGATTTCTAGACGGTTGAAGTTCATTCCGACGCCATTTTTCTAAAGATTCGAACAATTCTTTAAAATCTCCATGTTCGGTGACCCCCGGTACACGCCTGTGAGGCATTTTTCGTGATTACTTAAAACCATCTTGAAAAGGCAACAGGAAACCTTAGGAAGACTCTGCCTTTCACTATTTGGGGCCCTTTCGGTCAAATGTGCTTTACAGTGCCATTTTCTGAGAAATCAAATATATTTTCAAAAATACATCGAGTTAGTGAACCGGGGTACACGCCTGAGTGTTATTTCAGAGATTTCATAAAATCAAACTAAGAATGCCTCTTCTGGTCCCCGAGTAAACTTAGGGTTCCGGTGCATTGATTTATAGACGGTCGAAGTTCATTCCTACGTCATTTTTCTAAAGATTTCAAGAATTGTTTAAAATCTCTATGTTCGGTGACCCCCGGTAAACGCCTGTGAGGCATTTTTCTTAATTACTTAAAAACATCCTAAAAAGGCTTCCCGAAACCTTTGGAAGACTTTAGCTTTCACTATTTGGGGACTTTCGGTCAAATGTGCTTTACAATGCCATTATCTGAGAAATCAAACATATTTTCAAAAATACTCCGAGTTAGTGAACCGGGGTACACGCCTGAGTGTTATTTCGGAGATTTCATAAAATCAAACTAAGAATGCCTCTTCTGGTCCCCGAGTAAACTTAGGGTTCTGGTGCATTGATTTCTTGTCGATCGAAGTTCATTCCGACGTCATTTATCTAAAGATTTCATCAATTCTTTAAAATCTCTATGTTTGGTGACCCCCGGTACACGCCTGTGAGGCATTTTTCTTGATTACTTAAAACCATCCTAAAAAGGCAACACGAAACCTTTGGAAGACTTTGGCTTGCACTATTTGGGGACTTTCGGTCAAATGTGCCTTACAGTACCATTTTCTGAGAAATCAAACATATTTTCAAAAATACTCCGAGTTAGTGAACCGGGGTACACGCCTGAGTGTTATTTCGGAGATTTCATAAAATCAAACTAAGAATGCTTCTTCTGGTACCCGAGTAAACTTAGGGTTCCGGTGCATTGATTTATAGACGGTCGAAGTTCATTCCGACGTCATTTTTCTAATGATTTCAACAATTCTTTAAAATCTCCATGTTCGGTGACCCCCGGTACACGCCTGTGAGGCATTTTTCGTGATTACTTAAAACCATCTTAAAAAGGCAACACGAAACCTTTGGAAGACTCTGGCTTTCACTATTTGGGGCCCTTTCGGACCAATGTGCTTTACAGTGCCATTTTCTGAGAAGTCAAACATATTTTCAAAAATACTCCGAGTTAGTGAACCGGGGTACACGCCTGAGTGTTATTTCGGAGATTTCATAAAATCAAACTAAGAATGCCTCTTCTGGTCCCCGAGTAGAGTTAGGGTTCCGGTGCATTGATTTCTAGACGGTTGAAGTTCATTCCGACGCCATTTTTCTAAAGATTTGAACAATTCTTTAAAATCTCCATGTTCGGTGACCCCCGGTACACGCCTGTGAGGCATTTTTCGTGATTACTTAAAACCATCTTGAAAAGGCAACAGGAAACCTTAGGAAGACTCTGCCTTTCACTATTTGGGGCCCTTTCGGTCAAATGTGCTTTACAGTGCCATTTTCTGAGAAATCAAACATATTTTCAAAAATACTTCGAGTTAGTGAACCGGGGTACACGCCTGAGTGTTATTTCAGAGATTTCATAAAATCAAACTAAGAATGCCTCTTCTGGTCCCCGAGTAAACTTAGGGTTTCGGTGCATTGATTTATAGACGGTCGAAGTTCATTCCTACGTCATTTTTCTAAAGATTTCAACAATTGTTTAAAATCTCTATGTTCGGTGACCCCCGGTAAACGCCTGTGAGGCATTTTTCTTAATTACTTAAAACCATCCTAAAAAGGCTTCCCGAAACCTTTGGAAGACTTTAGCTTTCACTATTTGGGGACTTTCGGTCAAATGTGCTTTACAATGCCATTTTCTGAGAAATCAAACATATTTTCAAAAATACTCCGAGTTAGTGAACCGGGGTACACGCCTGAGTGTTATTTCGGAGATTTCATAAAATCAAACTAAGAATGCCTCTTCTGGTCCCCGAGTAAACTTAGGGTTCCGGTGCATTGATTTCTAGTCGATCGAAGTTCATTCCGACGTCATTTATCTAAAGATTTCATCAATTCTTTAAAATCTCTATGTTTGGTGACCCCCGGTACACGCCTGTGAGGCATTTTTCTTGATTACTTAAAACCATCCTAAAAAGGCAACACGAAACCTTTGGAAGACTTTGGCTTGCACTATTTTGGAACTTTCGGTCAAATGTGCTTTACAGTACCATTTTCTGAGAAATCAAACATATTTCAAAAATACTCCGAGTTAGTGAACCGGGGTACACGCCTGAGTGTGATTTCGGAGATTTCATAAAATCAAACTAAGAATGCCTCTTCTGGTACCCGAGTAAACTTAGGGTTCCGGTGCATTGATTTCTAGACGGTCGAAGTTCGTTCCCACGTCATTTTTCTAATGATTTCAATAATTCTTTAAAATGTCCATGTTCGGTGAACCCCGGTACACGCCTGTGAGGCATTTTTCGTGATTACTTAAAACCATCTTAAAAAGGCAACACGAAACCATTGGAAGACTCTGGCTTTCACTATTTGGGGCTCTTTCGGTCAAATGTGCTTTACAGTGCCATTTTCTGAGAAATCAAACATATTTTCAAACATACTCCGAGTTAGTGAACCGGGGTACACGCCTGAGTGTTATTTCGGAGATTTCATAAAATCAAACTAAGAATGCCTCTTCTGGTCCCCGAGTAGACTTAGGGTTCCGGTGCATTGATTTCTAGACGGTCGAAGTTCATTCCGACGCCATTTTTTTAAAGATTTCAACAATTCTTTAAAATCTCCATGTTCGGTGAACCCCGGTACACGCCTGTGAGGCATTTTTCGTGATTACTTAAAACCATCTTAAAAAGGCAACACGAAACCTTTGGAAGACTTTGGCTTTCACTATTTGGGGACCTTTCGGTCATATGTGCTTTACAGTGCCTTTTTCTGAGAAATCGAACATATTTTCAAAAATACTCCGAGTTAGTGAACCGGGGTACACGCCTAAGTGTTATTTCGGGATTTGATAAAATCAAACTAAGAATGCCTCTTCTGGTCCCCGAGTAGACTTAGGGTTCCGGTGCATTGTTTTCTAGACGGTTGAAGTTCATTCCGACGCCATTTTTCTAAAGATTTCAACAATTCTTTAAAATCTCCATGTTCGGTGACCCCCGGTACACGCCTGTGAGGCATTTTTCGTGATTACTTAAAACCATCATAAAAAGGCAACACGAAACCTTAGGAAGACTTTGGCTTTCACTATTTGGGGACTTTCGGTCAACTGTGCTTTACAGTGCCATTTTCCTAGAAATCAAACATATTCTCAAAAATACTTCGAGTTAGTGAACCGGGGTACACGCCTGAGTGTTATTTCGGAGATTTCATAAAATCAAACTAAGAATGCCTCTTCTGGTCCCCGAGTAAACTTACGGCTCCGGTGCATTGATTTCTAGACGGTCGAAGTTCATTCCGACGTCATTTTTCTAAAGATTTCAACAATTCTTTAAAATCTCTATGTTCGGTGACCCCCGGTACACGCCTGTGAGGCATTTTTCTTGATTACTTAAAACCATCCTAAAATAGCAACATGAAACCTTTAGAAGACTTTGGCTTTCACTATTTGGGGACTTTCGGTCAAATGTGCTTTACAGTGCCATATTCTGAGAAATCAAACATATTTTCAAAAATACTCCGAGTTAGTGAACCGGGGTACACGCCTGAGTGTTATTTCGGACATTTCATAAAATCAAACTATGAATGCCTCTTCTGCTCCCCGAGTAAACTTAGGGTTCCGGTGCATTGATTTCTAGACGGTCGAAGTTCATTCCGACGTCATTTTTCTAAAGATTTCAACAATTCATTAAAATCTCCATGTTCGGTGACCCCCGGTACACGCCTGTGAGGCATTTTTCGTGATTACTTAAAACCATCTTAAAAAGGCAACACGAAACCTTTGGAAGACTCTGGCTTCCACTATTTGGGGCCTTTTCGGTCAAATGTGCTTTACAGTGCCATTTTCTGAGAAATCTAACATATTTTCAAAAATATTTCGAGTTAGTGAACCGGGGTACACTCCCGAGTTTCGGAGATTTCATAAAATCAATCTAAGAATGCCACTTCTGGTCCCCGAGTAGATTTAGGGTTCTGGTGCATTGATTTCTAGACGATCGAAGTTCATTCTGATGCCATTTTTTTAAAGATTTCAACAATTCTTTAAAATCTCCATGTTCGGTAACCCCCGGTACACGCGTGTGAGGCATTTTTCGTGATTACTTAAAACCATCCTAAAAAGGCAACACGAAACCTTTGGAAGACTCTGGCTTTCACTATTTGGGGCCCTTTTGGTCAAATGTGCTTTACAGTGCCATTTTCTGAGAAATCAAACATATTTTCAAAAATACTTCGAGTTAGTGAACCGCGGTACACGCCTGAGTGTTATTTCGGAGATTTCTATAAATCAAACTAAGAATGCCTCTTCTGGTCCCCGAGTAAACTTAGGGTTCCGGTGCTTTGATTTCTAGACGGTCGAAGTTCATTCCGACTTCATTTTTCTAAAGATTTCAACAATTCTTTAAAATCTCTATGTTCGGTGACCCCCGGTACACGCCTGTGAGGCATTTTTCTTGATTACTTAAAACCATCCTAAAAAGGCAACCCGAAACCTTTGGAAGACTTTGGCTTTCACTATTTGGGGACTTTCGGTCAAATGTGCTTTACAGTGCCATATTCTGAGAAATCAAACATATTTTCAAAAATACTCCTAGTTAGTGAACCGGGGTACACGCCTGAGTGTTATTTCGAAGATTTCATAAAATCAAACTAAGAATGCCTCTTCTGGTCCCCGAGTAGACTTAGGGTTCCAGTGCATTGATTTCTAGACGGTTAAAGTTCATTCCGACGCCATTTTTCTAAAGATTTCAACAATTCTTTAAAATCTCCATGTTCGGTGACCCCAGGTACACACCTGTGAGGCATTTTTCGTGATTACTTAAAACCATCTTAAAAAGGCAACACGAAACCTTAAGAAGACTCTGGCTTTCACTATTTGGGGCCCTTTCGGTCAAATGTGCTTTACAATGCCATTTTCTGAGAAATCAAACATATTTTAAAAAATACTTCGAGTTAGTAAACCGGCGTACACGCCTGAGTGTTATTTCGGAGATTTCATAAAATCAAACTAAGAATGGCTCTTCTGGTCCCCGAGTACACTTAGGGTTCCGGTGCATTGATTTCTAGACAGTCGAAGTTCATTCCGACGCCATTTTTCTAAAGATTTCAACAATTCTTTAAAATCTCCATGTTCGGTGAACCCAGGTACACTCCTGTGAGGCATTTTTCTTGATTACTTAAAACCATCCTAAAAAGGCCACACGAAACCTTTGGAAGACTCTGGCTTTCACTATTTGGTGCCCTTTCGGTCAAATTTGCTTTACAGTGCCATTTTCTGAGAAATCAAACATATTCTCAAAAATACTTCGAGTTAGTGAACCGGGGTACACGCCTGAGTGTTATTTCGGAGATTTCATAAAATCAAACTAAGAATGCCTCTTCTGGTCCCCGAGTAAACTTACGGCTCCGGTGCATTGATTTCTAGACGGTCGAAGTTCATTCCGACGTCATTTTTCTAAAGATTTCAACAATTCTTTAAAATCTCTATGTTCGGTGACCCCCGGTACACGCCTGTGAGGCATTTTTCTTGATTACTTAAAACCATCCTAAAATAGCAACACGAAACCTTTAGAAGACTTTGGCTTTCACTATTTGGGGACTTTCGGTCAAATGTGCTTTACAGT
The DNA here is from genome assembly GCA_947646795.1 of Beta lomatogona. NCBI lineage: Eukaryota > Viridiplantae > Streptophyta > Magnoliopsida > Caryophyllales > Amaranthaceae > Beta > Beta lomatogona. Next base: position 926,134 of record CANSNZ010000744.1, on the reverse strand, counting down.
GCCATATTCTGAGAAATCAAACATATTTTCAAAAATACTCCGAGTTAGTGAACCGGGGTACACGCCTGAGTGTTATTTCGGAGATTTCATAAAATCAAACTATGAATGCCTCTTCTGCTCCCCGAGTAAACTTAGGGTTCCGGTGCATTGATTTCTAGACGGTCGAAGTTCATTCCGACGTCATTTTTCTAAAGATTTCAACAATTCATTAAAATCTCCATGTTCGGTGACCCCCGGTACACGCCTGTGAGGCATTTTTCGTGATTACTTAAAACCATCTTAAAAAGGCAACACGAAACCTTTGGAAGACTCTGGCTTCCACTATTTGGGGCCCTTTCGGTCAAATGTGCTTTACAGTGCCATTTTCTGAGAAATCTAACATATTTTCAAAAATATTTCGAGTTAGTGAACCGGGGTACACTCCCGAGTTTCGGAGATTTCATAAAATCAATCTAAGAATGCCACTTCTGGTCCCCGAGTAGATTTAGGGTTCTGGTGCATTGATTTCTAGACGATCGAAGTTCATTCTGACGCCATTTTTTGAAAGATTTCAACAATTCTTTAAAATTTCCATGTTCGGTAACCCCCGGTACACGCCTGTGAGGCATTTTTCGTGATTACTTAAAACCATCCAAAAAAGGCAACACGAAACCTTTGGAAGACTTTGGCTTTCACTATTTGGGGACTTTCGGTCAAATGTGCTTTACAGTGCCATATTCTGAGAAATCAAACATATTTTCAAAAATACTCCTAGTTAGTGAACCGGGGTACACGCCTGAGTGTTATTTCGAAGATTTCATAAAATCAAACTAAGAATGCCTCTTCTGGTCCCCGAGTAGACTTAGGGTTCCAGTGCATTGATTTCTAGACGGTTAAAGTTCATTCCGACGCCATTTTTCTAAAGATTTCAACAATTCTTTAAAATCTCCATGTTCGGTGACCCCCGGTACACACCTGTGAGGCATTTTTCGTGATTACTTAAAACCATCTTAAAAAGGCAACACGAAACCTTAAGAAGACTCTGGCTTTCACTATTTGGGGCCCTTTCGGTCAAATGTGCTTTACAGTGCCATTTTCTGAGAAATCAAACATATTTTAAAAAATACTTCGAGTTAGTAAACCGGCGTACACGCCTGAGTGTTATTTCGGAGATTTCATAAAATCAAACTAAGAATGGCTCTTCTGGTCCCCGAGTACACTTAGGGTTCCGGTGCATTGATTTCTAGACGGTCGAAGTTCATTCCGACGTCATTTTTCTAAAGATTTCAACAATTCATTAAAATCACTATGTTCGGTGACCCCCGGTTCACGCCTGTGAGGCATTTTTCGTGAGTACTTAAAACCATCCTAAAAAGGCAATACGAAAGCTTAGGAAGACTTTGGCTTTCACTATTTGGGGACCTTTCGGTCATATGTGCTTTACAGTGCCATTTTCTGAGAAATCAAACATATTTTCAAAAATACTCCGAGTTAGTGAATCGGGGTACACGCCTGATTGTTATTTCGGAGATTTCATAAAATCAAACTAAGAATGCCTCTTCTGGTCCCCGAGTAGACTTAGGGTTCCGGTGCATTGATTTCTAGACGGTTGAAGTTCATTCCGACGCCATTTTTCTAAAGATTTCAACAATTCTTTAAAATCACTATGTTCGGTGACCCCCGGTACACGCCTGTGAGGCATTTTTCTTGATTACTTAAATCCATCCTAAAAAGGCAACACGAAACCATAGGAAGACTTTGGCTTTGACTATTTGGGGACTTTCGGTCAAATGTGCTTTACAGTGCCATTTTCTTAGAAATCAAACATATTTTCAAAAATACTCCGAGTTAGTGAACCGGGGTACACGCCTGAGTGTTATTTCGGAGATTTCATAAAATCAAACTAAGAATGCCTCTTCTGGTCCCCGAGTAGACTTAGGGTTCCAGTGCATTGATTTCTAGACGGTCGAAGTTCATTCCGACGCCATTTTTTTAAAGATTTCAACAATTCTTTAAAATCTCCATGTTCGGTGACCCCCGGTACACGCCTTTGAGGTATTTTTTGTGATTACTTAAAACCATCCTAAAAAGGCAACACGAAACTTTTGGAAGACTTTGGCTTTCACTATTTGGGGACCTTTTGGTCATATGTGCTTTACAGTGCCATTTTCTGAGAAATCAAACATATTTTCAAAAATACTCCGAGTTAGTGAACCGGGGTACACGCCTGATTGTTATTTCGGAGATTTCATAAAATCAAACTAAGAATGCCTCTTCTGGTCCCCGAGTAGACTTAGGGTTCCGGTGCATTGATTTCTAGACGGTTGAAGTTCATTCCGACGCCATTTTTCTAAAGATTTCAACAATTCTTTAAAATCTCTATGTTCGGTGACCCCCGGTACACGCCTGTGAGGCATTTTTCTTGATTACTTAAAACCATCCTAAAAAGGCAACACGAAACCTTTGGAAGACTTTTGCTTTCACTATTTGGGGACTGTCGGTCAAATGTGCTTTACAGTGCCATATTCTGAGAAATCAAACATATTTTCAAAAATACTCCGAGTTAGTGAACCCTACCCCGCCTGAGTGTTATTTCGGAGATTTCATAAAATCAAACTAAGAATGCCACTTCTGGTCCCTGAGTAAACTTAGGGTTCCGGTGCATTGATTTCTAGGCGGTCGAAGTTCATTACGACGTCATTTTTCTAAAAATTTCAACAATTCTTTAAAATCTCTATGTTCGGTGACCCCCGGTACGCGCCTGTGAGGCATTTTTCATGATTACTTAAAACCATCCTAAAAAGGCAACCCGAAACCTTTGAAAGACTTTAGCTTTCACTATTTGGGGACTTTCGGTCAAATGTGCTTTACAGTGCCATTTTCTCAGAAATCAAACATATTTTCAAAAATACTCCGAGTTAGTGAACCGGGGTACACGCCTGAGTCTTATTTCGGAGATTTCATAAAATCAAACTAAGAATGCCTCTTCTGGTCCCCGAGTAAACTTAGGGTTTCGGTGCATTGATTTCTAGACGGTCGAAGTTCATTCCGACGTCATTTTTCTAAAGATTTCAACAATTCTTTAAAATCTCTATGTTCGGTGACCCCCGTACACGCCTGTGAGGCATTTTTCTTGATTAGTTAAAACCATCCTAAAAAGGCAACCCGAAACCTTTAGAAGACTTTGGCTTTCACTATTTGGGGACTTTCGGTCAAATGTGCTTTACAGTGCCATTTTCTGAGAAATCAAACATATTTTTTAAAAATACTCCGAGTTAGTGAACCGGGGTACACGCCTGAGTGTTATTTCGGAGATTTCGTAAAATCAAACTAAGAATGCCTCTTCTGGTCCCCGAGTAACCTTACGGTTCCGGTGCATTGATTTCTAGACGGTCGAAGTTCTTTCCGACGTCATTTTTCTAAAGATTTCAACAATTCTTTAAAATCTCCATGTTCGGTGACCCCCGGTACACGCCTGTGAGGCATTTTTCGTGATTACTTAAAACCACCTTAAAAAAGCAACACGAAACCTTTGGAAGACTCTGGCTTTCACTATTTGGGGCCCTCTCGGTCAAATGTGCTTTACAATGCCATTTTCAGAGAAATCAAATATATTTTCAAAAATACTTCGAGTTAGTGAACCGGGGTACACGCCCGAGTGTTATTTCGGAGATTTCATAAAATCAATCTAAGAATGCCTTTTCTGGTCCCCGAGTAGACTTAGGGTTCCGGTGCATTGAAACCTCCATGTTCGGTGACCCCCGGTACACGCCTGTGAGGCATTTTTCGTGATTACTTAAAACCATTCTAAAAAGGCTACACGAAACCTTTAGAAGACTTTGGCTTTCACTATTTGGGGACTTTCGGTCAAATGTGCTTTACAGTGCCATATTCTGAGAAATCAAACATATTTTCAAAAATACTCCGAGTTAGTGAACCGGGGTACACGCCTGAGTGTTATTTCGGAGATTTCATAAAATCAAACTAAGAATGCCTCTTCTGGTCCCCGAGTAAACTTAGGGTTTTGGTGCATTGATTTCTAGACGGTCGAAGTTCATTCCGACGTCATTTTTCTAAAGATTTCAACAATTCTTTAAAATCTCTATGTTCGGTGACCCCCGGTACACGCCTGTGAGGCATTTTTCTTGATTACTTAAAACCATCCTAAAAAGGCAACCCGAAACCTTTGGAAGACTTTAGCTTTCACTATTTGGGGACTTTCGGTCAAATGTGCTTTACAATGCCATTTTCTCAGAAGTCAAACACATTTTCAAAAATACTCCGAGTTAGTGAACCGGGGTACACGCCTGAGTGTTATTTCGGAGATTTCATAAAATCAAACTAAGAATGCCTCTTCTGGTCCCCGAGTAAACTTAAGGTTCCGGTGCTTTGATTTCTAAACGGTCGAAGTTCATTCCGACGTCATTTTTCTAAAGATTTCAACAATTCTTTAAAATCTCTATGTTCGGTGACCCCCGGTACACGCCTGTGAGGTATTTTTCTTGATTACTTAAAACCATCCTAAAAAGACAACCCGAAACCTTTGGAAGACTTTGGCTTTCACTATTTGGGGACTTCCGATCAAATGTGCTTTACAGTGCCATATTATGAGAAATCAAACTTATTTTCAAAAATACTCCGAGTTAGTGAACCGGGGTACACGCCTGAGTGTTATGTCGGAGATTTCATAAAATCAAACTAAGAATGCCTCTTCTGGTCCCCGAGTAAACTTAGGGTTCCGGTGCATTGATTTCTAGACGGTCGAAGTTCATTCCGACGCCATTTTTCTAAAGATTACAACAATTCTTTAAAATCTCTATGTTCGGTGACCCCCGGTACACGCCTGTGAGGCATTTTTCTTGATTACTTAAAACCATCCTAAAAAGGCAACACTAAACCTTTGGAAGACTTTAGCTTTCACTATTTGGGGACTTTCAGTAAAATGTGCTTTACAGTGCCATTTTCTGAGAAATCAAACATATTTTCAAAAATACTCCGAGTTAGTGAACTGGGGTACACGCCTGAGTGTTATTTCGGAGATTTCATAAAATCAAACTAAGAATGCCTCTTCTGGTCCCCGAGTAAACTTTGGGTTCCAGTGCATTGATTTCAAGACGGTCGAAGTTCATTCCGACTTCATTTTTCTAAAGATTTCAACAATTCTTTAAAATCTTTATGTTTGGTTGCCCCCGGTACACGCATGTGAGGCATTTTTCTTGATTACTAAAAACCATCCTAAGCCTTTCACTATTTGGGGACTTTCGGTCAAATGTGCTTTACAGTGCCATTTTCTCAGAAATCAAACATATTTTCAAAAATACTCCGAGTTAGTGAACCGGGGTACTCGCCTGAGTGTTATTTCGGAGATTTCATAAAATCAAAATAAGAATGCCTCTTCTGGTCCCCGAGTAAACTTAGGGTTCCGGTGCATTGATTTCTAGACGGTCGAAGTTCTTTCCGACGTCATTTTTCTAAAGATTTCAACAATTCTTTAAAATCTCCATGTTCGGTGACCCCCGCTACACGCCTGTGAGGCATTTTTCGTGATTACTTAAAACCATCTTAAAAAAGCAACACGAAACCTTTGGAAGACTCTGGCTTTCACTATTTGGGGCCCTCTCGGTCAAATGTGCTTTACAATGCCATTTTCAGAGAAATCAAATATATTTTCAAAAATACTTCGAGTTAGTGAACCGGGGTACACGCCCGAGTGTTATTTCGGAGATTTCATAAAATCAATCTAAGAATGCCTTTTCTGGTCCCCGAGTAGACTTAGGGTTCCGGTGCATTGAAACCTCCATGTTCGGTGACCCCCGGTACACGCCTGTGAGTCATTTTTCGTGATTACTTAGAACCATTCTAAAAAGGCTACACGAAACCTTTAGAAGACTTTGGCTTTCACTATTTGGGGACTTTCGGTCAAATGTGCTTTACAGTGCCATATTCTGAGAAATTAAACATATTTTCAAAAATACTCCGAGTTAGTGAACCGGGGTACACGCCTGAGTGTTATTTCGGAGATTTCATAAAATCAAACTAAGAATGCCTCTTCTGGTCCCCGAGTAAACTTAGGGTTTTGGTGCATTGATTTCTAGACGGTCGAAGTTCATTCCGACGTCATTTTTCTAAAGATTTCAACAATTCTTTAAAATCTCTATGTTCGGTGACCCCCGGTACACGCCTGTGAGGCATTTTTCTTGATTACTTAAAACCATCCTAAAAAGGCAACCCGAAACCTTTGGAAGACTTTAGCTTTCACTATTTGGGGACTTTCGGTCAAATGTGCTTTACAATGCCATTTTCTCAGAAGTCAAACACATTTTCAAAAATACTCCGAGTTAGTGAACCGGGGTACACGCCTGAGTGTTATTTCGGAGATTTCATAAAATCAAACTAAGAATGCCTCTTCTGGTCCCCGAGTAAACTTAAGGATCCGGTGCTTTGATTTCTAAACGGTCGAAGTTCATTCCGACGTCATTTTTCTAAAGATTTCAACAATTCTTTAAAATCTCTATGTTCGGTGACCCCCGGTACACGCCTGTGAGGTATTTTTCTTGATTACTTAAAACCATCCTAAAAAGGCAACCCGAAACCTTTGGAAGACTTTGGCTTTCACTATTTGGCGACTTCCGATCAAATGTGCTTTACAGTGCCATATTATGAGAAATCAAACATATTTTCAAAAATACTCCGAGTTAGTGAACCGGGGTACACGCCTGAGTGTTATGTCGGAGATTTCACAAAATCAAACTAAGAATGCCTCTTCTGGTCCCCGAGTAAACTTAGGGTTCCGGTGCATTGATTTCTAGACGGTCGAAGTTCATTCCGACGCCATTTTTCTAAAGATTACAACAATTCTTTAAAATCTCTATGTTCGGTGACCCCCGGTACACGCCTGTGAGGCATTTTTCTTGATTACTTAAAACCATCCTAAAAAGGCAACACTAAACCTTTGGAAGACTTTAGCTTTCACTATTTGGGGACTTTCAGTAAAATGTGCTTTACAGTGCCATTTTCTGAGAAATCAAACATATTTTCAAAAATACTCCGAGTTAGTGAACCGGGGTACACGCCTGAGTGTTATTTCGGAGATTTCATAAAATCAAACTAAGAATGCCTCTTCTGGTCCCCGAGTAAACTTTGGGTTCCAGTGCATTGATTTCAAGACGGTCGAAGTTCATTCCGACTTCATTTTTCTAAAGATTTCAACAATTCTTTAAAATCTTTATGTTTGGTTGCCCCCGGTACACGCATGTGAGGCATTTTTCTTGATTACTAAAAACCATCCTAAGCCTTTCACTATTTGGGGACTTTCGGTCAAATGTGCTTTACAGTGCCATTTTCTCAGAAATCAAACATATTTTCAAAAATACTCCGAGTTAGTGAACCGGGGTACTCGCCTGAGTGTTATTTCGGAGATTTCATAAAATCAAACTAAGAATGCCTCTTCTGGTCCCCGAGTAAACTTAGGGTTCCGGTGCATTGATTTCTAGACGGTCGAAGTTCTTTCCGACGTCATTTTTCTAAAGATTTCAACAATTTTTCAAAATCTCCATGTTCGGTGACCCCCGCTACACGCCTGTGAGGCATTTTTCGTGATTACTTAAAACCATCTTAAAAAGGCAACACGAAACCTTTGGAAGACTCTGGCTTTCACTATTTGGGGCCCTTTCGGTCAAATGTGCTTTACAGTGCCATTTCCTGAGAAATCAATCATATTTTCAAAAATACTTCGAGTTAGTGAACCGGGGTACACGCCCGAGTGTTATTTCGGAGATTTCATAAAATCAAACTAAGAATGCCTCTTCTGGTCCCCGAGTAGACTTAGGGTTCCGGTGCATTGATTTCTAGATGGTCGAAGTTCATTCCGACGCCATTTTTTTAAAGATTTCAACAATTCTTTAAAATCTCCATGTTCGGTGACCCCCGGTACACGCCTGTGAGGCATTTTTCGTGATTACTTAAAACCATCCTAAAAGGGAAACACGAAACCTTTGAAGACTTTGGCTTTCACTATTTGGGGACCTTTCGGTCATATGTGCTTTACAGTGCCCTTTTCTGAGAAATCAAACATATTTTCAAAAATACTCGGAGTTAGTGAACCGGGGTACACGCCTGAGTGTTATTTCGGAGATTTCAGAAAATCAAACTAAGAATGCCTCTTCTGGTCCACGAGTTGACTTAGGGTTTCTGTGCATTGATTTCTAGACAGTCGAAGTTCATTCCGACGGCATTATTCTAAAGATTTGAACAATTCTTTAAAATCTCCATGTTCGGTGACCCCCGGTACACGCCTGAGAGGCATTTTTCGTGATTACTTAAAACCATCCTAAAAAGGCAACACGAAACCTTTGGAAGGCTCTGGCTTTCACTATTTGGGGCCCTTTTGGTCAAATGTGCTTTACAGTGCCATTTTCTGAGAAATCAAACATATTTTCAAAAATACTTCGAGTTAGTGAACCGGGGTACACGCCTGAGTGTTATTTCGGAGATTTCATAAAATCAAACTAAGAATGCCTCTTCTGGTCCCCCGAGTAAACTTAGGGTTCCGGTGCATTGATTTCTAGACGGTCGAAGTTCATTCCGACGTCATTTTTCTAAAGCTTTCAACAATTCTTTAAAATCTCTATGTTCGGTGACCCCCGGTACACGCCTGTGAGGCATTTTTCTTGATTACTTAAAACCATCCTAAAAAGGCAACACGAAACCTTTGGAAGACTTTGGCTTTCACTATTTGGGGACTTTCGGTCAAATGCGCTTTACAGTGCCATATTCTGAGAAATCAAACATATTTTCAAAAATACTCCGAGTTAGTGAACCGGGGTACACGCCTGAGTGTTATTTCGGAGATTTTACAAAATCAAACTAAGAATGCCTCTTCTGGTCCCCGAGTAAACTTAGGGTTTCTGTGCATTGATTTCTAGACGGTCGAAGTTCATTCCGACGTCATTTTTCTAAAGATTTCAACAATTCTTTAAAATCTCTATGTTCGGTGACCCCCGGTACACGCCTGTGAGGCATTTTTCGTGATTACTTAAAACCATCTTAAAAAGGCAACACGAAACCTTTGGAAGACTATGGCTTTCACTATTTGGGGCCCTTTCGGTCAAATGTGCTTTACAGTGCCATTTTCTGAGAAATCAAACATATTTTCAAAAATACTTCGAGTTAGTGAACCGGGGTACACGCCCGAGTGTTATTTCGGAGATTTCATAAAATCAATCTAAGAATGCCTCTTCTGGTCCCCGAGTAGACTTAAGGTTCCGGTGTATTGATTTCTAGACGGTCGAAGTTCATTCCGACGCCATTTTTTTAAAGATTTCAACAATTCTTTAATATCTCCATGTTCGGTGACCCCCGGTACACGCCTGTGAGGCATTTTTCGTGATTACTTAAAACCATCCTAAAAAGGCAACACGAAACCTTTAGAAGACTTTGGCTTTCACTATTTGGGGACTTTCGGTCAAATGTGCTTTACAGTGCCATATTCTGAGAAATCAAACATATTTTCAAAAATACTCCGAGTTAGTGAACCCTACCCCGCCTGAGTGTTATTTCGGAGATTTCATAAATTCAAACTAAGAATGCCTCTTCTGGTCCCCGAGTAAACTTAGGGTTCCGGTGCATTGATTTCTAGACGGTCGAAGTTCTTTCCGACGTCATTTTTCTAAAGATTTCAACAATTCATTAAAATCTCTATGTTTGGTGACCCCCGGTACACGCCTGTGAGGCATTTTTCTTGATTACTTAAAACCGTCCTAAAAAGGCAACCCGAAACCTTTGGAAGACTTTAGCTTTCACTATTTGGGGACTTTCGGTCAAATGTGCTTTACAGTGCCATTTTCTCAGAAATCAAACATATTTTCAAAAATACTCCGAGTTAGTGAACCGGGGTACACGCCTGAGTGTTATTTCGGAGATTTCATAAAATCAAAATAAGAATGCCTCTTCTGGTCCCCGAGTAAACATAGGGTTTCGGTGCATTGATTTCTAGACGGTCGAAGTTCATTCCGACGTCATTTTTCTGAAGATTTCAACAATTCTTTAAAATCTCTATGTTCGGTGACCCCCGGTACACGCCTGTGAGGCATTTTTCTTGATTACTTAAAACCATCCTAAAAAGGCAACCCGAAACCTTTGGAAGACTTTAGCTTTCACTATTTGGGGACTTTCGGTCAAAAGTGCTTTACAGTGCCATTTTCTCAGAAATCAAACATATTTTCAAAAATACTCCGAGTTAGTGAACCGGGTACACGCCTGAGTGTTATTTCGGAGATTTCATAAAATCAAACTAAGAATGCCTCTTCTGGTCCCCGAGAAAACTTAGGGTTCCGGTGCATTGATTTCTAGACTGTCGAAGTTCATTCCGACGCCATTTTTCTAAAGATTTCAACAATTCTTTAAAATCTCCATGTTCGGTGACCCCCGGTACACGCCTGTGAGGCATTTTTCTTGATTACTTAAAACCATCCTAAAATGGCAACCCGAAACCTTTGGAAGACTTTAGCTTTCACTATTTGGGGACTTTCGGTCAAATGTGCTTTACAGTGCCATTTTATCAGAAATCAAACATATTTTCAAAAATACTCCGAGTTAGCGAACCGGGGTACTCGCCTGAGTGTTATTTCGGAGATTTCATAAAATCAAACTAAGAATGCCTCTTCTGGTCCCCGAGTAAACTTAGGGTTCCGGTGCATTGATTTCTAGACGGTCGAAGTTCTTTCCGACGTCATTTTTCTAAAGATTTCATCAATTCTTTAAAATCTCCATGTTCGGTGACCCCCGCTACACGCCTGTGAGGCATTTTTCGTGATTACTTAAAACCATCTTAAAAAAGGCAACACGAAACCTTTGGAAGACTCTGGCTTTCACTATTTGGGGCCCTTCCGGTCAAATGTGCTTTACAGTGCCATTTTCTGAGAAATCAAACATATTTTCAAAAATACTTCGAGTTAGTGAACCGGGGTACACGCCCGAGTGTTATTTCGGAGATTTCATAAAATCATTCTAAGAATGCCTCTTCTGGTCTCCGAGTTGACTTAGGGATCTGGTGCATTGATTTCTAGACGGTCGAAGTTCCTTCCGACGCCATCTTTAAAATCTCCATGTTCGGTGACCCCCGGTACACACCTGTGAGGCATTTTTCGTGATTACTTAAAACCATCCTAAAAAGGCAACACGTAACCTTTGGAAGACTTTGCCTTTCACTATTTGGGGACTTTCGGTCAAATGTGCTTTACAGTGCCATTTTCTGAGAAATCAAACATATTTTCAAAAATACTCTGTGTTAGTGAACCGGGGTACACGCTTGAGTGTTATTTTGGAGATTTCATAAAATCAAACTAAGAACGCCTCTTCTGGTCCCCGAGTAGACTTAGGGTTCCGGTGCATTGATTTCTAGACGGTGGAAGTTCATTCCGACGCCATTTTTCTAAAGATTTCAACAATTCTTTAAAATCTCCATGTTCGGTGACCCCCGGTACACGCCTGTGAGACATTTTTCGTGATTACTTAAAACCATCATAAAAAGGCAACACGAAACCTTTGGAAGACTCTGGCTTTCACTATTTGGGGCCCTTTCGGTCAAATGTGCTTGACAGTGCCATTTTCTGAGAAATCAAACATATTTTAAAAAATACTTCGAGTTAGTGAACCGGGTTACACGCCTGAGTGTTATTTCGGAGATTTCATAAAATCAAACTATGAATGCCTCTTCTGGTCCCCGAGTAGACTTAGGGTTCCGGTGCATTGATTTCTAGACGGTCGAAGTTCATTCCGACGCCATTTTTTAAAAGATTTCAACAATTCTTTAAAATATCCATGTTCGGTGACCCCCGGTACACGCCTGTGAGGCATTTTTCGTGATTACTTAAAACCATCCTAAAAAGGCAACACAAAACCTTTGGAAGACTTTGGCTTTCACTATTTGGGGACCTTTCGGTCATATGTGCTTTACAGTGCCATTTTCTGAGAAATCAAACATATTTTCAAAAATACTCCGAATTAGTGAACCGGGGTACACGTCTGAGTGTTATTTCAGAGATTTCAGAAAATCAAACTAAGCATGCCTCTTCTGGTCCACGAGTTGACTTAGGGTTCCGGTGCATTGATTTCTAGACAGTCGAAGTTCATTCCGACGCCATTTTTCTAAAGATTTCAACAATTCTTTAAAATCTCCATGTTCGGTGACCCCCGGTACACGCCTGTGAGGCATTTTTCGTGATTACTTAAAACCATCCTAAAAAGGCAACACGAAACCTTTGGAAGACTCTGGCTTTCACTATTTGGGGCCCTTTCGGTCAAATGTGCTTTACAGTGCCATTTTCTGAGAAATCAAACATATTTTCAAAAATACTTCGAGTTAGTGAACCGGGGTACACGCCTGAGTGTTATTTCGGAGATTTCCTAAAATCAAACTAAGAATACCACTTCTGGTCCCCGAGTAAACTTAGGGTTCCGGTGCATTGATATCTAGACGGTCGAAGTTCATTCCGACGTCATTTTTCTAAAGATTTCAACAATTCTTTAAAATCTCTATGTTCGGTGACCCCCGGTACACGCCTGTGAGGCATTTTTCTTGATTACTTAAAACCATCCTAAAAAGGCAACCCGAAACCTTTGGAAGACTTTGGCTTTCTCTATTTGGGGACTTTCGATCAAATGTGCTTTACAGTGCCATATTCTGAGAAATCAAACATATTTTCAAAAATACTCCGAGTTAGTGAACCCTACCCCACCTGAGTGTTATTTCGGAGATTTCATAAAATCAAACTAAGAATGCCTCTTCTGGTCCCCGAGTAAACTTAGGGTTCCGGTGCATTGATTTCTAGACGGTCGAAGTTCATTCCGACGTCATTTTTCTAAAGATTTCGACAATTCTTTAAAATCTCTATGTTCGGTGACCCCCGGTATACGCCTGTGAGGCTTTTTTCTTGATTACTTAAAACCATCGTAAAAGGGCTACACGAAACCTTTGGAATACTTTGCCTTTCACTATTTGGGGAGTTTCGGTCAAATGTGCTTTACAGTGCCATTTTCTGAGAAATCAAACATATTTCAAAAATACTCCGAGTTAGTGAACCGGGGTACACGCCTGAGTGTTATTTCGGAGATTTCATAAAATGAAACAAAGAATGGCTCTTCTGGTCCACGAGTAGACTTAGGGTTCCGGTGCATTGATTTCTAGATAGTCGAAGTTCATTCCGACGCCATTTTTCTAAAGATTTCAACAATTCTTTAAAATCTCCATGTCCGGGCACTCCCGGTACACGCCTGTGAGGCATTTTTCGTGATTACTTAAAACCATTCTAAAAAGGCAACACGAAGCCTTTGGAAGACTTTGGCTTTCACTATTTGGGCCCTTTCGGTCATATGTGCTTTACAGTGCCATTTTCTTCGAAATCAAACATATTTTCAGAAATTCTCCGAGTTAGTGAACTGGGGTACACGCATGAGTGTTATTTCGGAGATTTCATAAAATCAAGCTAAGAATGCCTCTTCTGGTCCCCGAGTAAACTTAGGGTTCCGGTGCATTGATTTCTAGACGGTCGAAGTTCATTCAGACGTTATTTTTCTAAAGATTACAACAATTCCTTAAAATCTCTATGTTCGGTGACCCCCGGTACACACCTGTGAGGCTTTTTTCTTGATTACTTAAAACCATCCTAACAAGGCAACACGAAACCATTGGAATACTTTGCCTTTCACTATTTGGGGACTTTCGGTCAAATGTGCTTTACAGTGCCATTTTCTGAGAAATCAAACATATTTCCAAAAATATTTCGAGTTAGTGAACCGGGGTACACGCCCGAGTGTTATTTAGGAGATTTCATAAAATCAATCTAAGAATGCCTCTTCTGCTCCCCGAGTAGACTAAGGGTTCCGGTGCATTGATTTCTAGACGGTCGAAGTTCATTCCGACGCCATTTTTTTAAAGATTTCAACAATTCTTTAAAATCTCCACGTTCGGTGACCCCCGGTACACGCCTGTGAGGCATTTTTCGTGATTACTTAAAACCATCCTAAGAAGGCAACACGAAACTTTTTGAAGACTTTGGCTTTCACTATTTGGGGACCTTTCGGTCATATGTGCTTTACAGTGCCATTTTCTGAGAAATCAAACATATTTTCAAAAATACTCCGAGTTAGTGAACCGGGGTACACGCCTGAGTGTTATTTCGGAGATTTCAGAAAATCAAACCAAGAATGCCTCTTCTGGTCCACGAGTAGACTTAGGGTTCCGGTGCATTGATTTCTAGACAGTCGAAGTTCATTCCAACGCCATTTTTCTAAAGATTTCAACAATTCTATAAAATCTCCATGTTCGGTTACCCCAGGTACACGCCTGGGAGGCATTTTTCGTGATTACTTAAAACCATCCTAAAAAGGCAACACGAAACCTTTGGAAGACTCTGGCTTTCACTATTTGGAGCCCTTTCGGTCAAATGTGCTTTACAGTGCCATTTTCTGAGAAATCAATCATATTTTCAAAAATACTTCGAGTTAGTGAACCGGGGTACACGCCTGAGTGTTATTTCGGAGATTTCATAAAATCAAACTAAGAATGCCTCTTCTAGTCCCCGAGTAAACTTAGGGTTCCGGTGCATTGATTTCTAGACGGTCGAAGTTCATTCCGACGTCATTTTTCTAAAGATTTCAACAATTCATTAAAATCTCTATGTTCGGTGACCCCCGGTACACGCCTGTGAGGCATTTTTCTTGATTACTTAAAACCATCCTAAAAAGGCAACACGAAACCTTTGGAAGACTTTGGCTTTCACTATTTGGGGACTTTCGGTCAAATGAGCTTTACAGTGCCATATTCTGAGAAATCAAACATATTTTCAAAAATACTCGGAGTTAGTGAACCGGGGTACACGCCTGAGTGTTATTTCGGAGATTTCATAAAATTAAACTAAGAATGCCTCTTCTGGTCCCCGAGTAAACTTAGGGTTCCGATGCATTGATTTCTTGACGGTCGAAGTTCATTCCGACGTCATTTTTCTAAAGATTTCAACAATTCTTTAAAATCTCCATGTTCGGTGACCCTGAGGCATATTTCTTGATTACTTAAAACCATCCTAAAAAGGCAACACGAATCCTTTGGAAGACTTTGGCTTTCACTATTTCGAGACTTTCGGTCAAATGTGCTTTACAGTGCCATTTTCCGAGAAATAAAACATATTTTCAAAAATACTCCGAGTTAGTGAACCGGGGTACACGCCTGAGTGTTTATTTCGGAGATTTCATAAAATCAAACTAAGAATGCCTCTTCTGGTCCCCGAGTAAACTTAGGCTTCCGGTGCATTGATTTCTAGACGGTCGAAGTTCATTCCGACGTCATTTTTCTAAAGATTCAACAATTCTTTAAAATCTCTATGTTCGGTGACCCCCGGTACACGCCTGTGAGGCATTTTTCGTGATTACTTAAAACCATCCTAAAAAGGCAACACGAAACCTTTGGAAGACTCAGGCTTTCACTATTTGGGGCCCTTTCGGTCAAATGTGCTTTACAATGCCATTTTCTGAGAAATCAAACATATTTTCAAAAATACTTCGAGTTAGTGAACCGGGGTACACGCCTGAGTGTTATTTCGTAGATTTCATAAAATCAAACTAAGAATACCACTTCTGGTCCCCGAGTAAACTTAGGGTTCCGCTGCATTGATTTCTAGACGGTCGAAGTTCATTCCGACGTCATTTTTCTAAAGATTTCAACAATTCTTTAAAATCTCTATGTTCGGTGACCCCCGGTACACGCCTGTGAGGCATTTTCTTGATTACATAAAACCATCCTAAAAAGGCAACCCGAAACCTTTGGAAGACTTTGGCTTTCACTATTTGGGGACTTTCGATCAAATGTGCTTTACAGTGCCATATTCTGAGAAATCAAACATATTTTCAAAAATACTCCGAGTTAGTGAACCCTACCCCACCTGAGTGTTATTTCGGAGATTTCATAAAATCAAACTAAGAATGCCTCTTCTGGTCCCCGAGTAAACTTAGGGTTCCGATCCATTGATTTATGGACGGTCGAAGTTCATTCCGACGTCATTTTTCTAAAGATTTCGACAATTCTTTAAAATCTCTATGTTCGGTGACCCCCGGTACACGCCTGTGAGGCTTTTTTCTTGATTACTTAAAACCATCCTAAAAAGGCAACACGAAACCTTTGGAATACTTTGCCTTTCATTATTTGGGGAGTTTCGGTCAAATGTGCTTTACAGTGCCATTTTCTGAGAAATCAAACATATTTTCAAAAATACTCCGAGTTAGTGAACCGGGGTACACGCCTGAGTGTTATTTCGGAGATTTCAGAAAATCAAACTAAGAATGCCTCTTCTGGTCCACGAGTTGACTTAGGGTTCCGGTGCATTGATTTCTAGACAGTCGAAGTTCATTCCAACGCCATTTTTCTAAAGATTTCAACAATTCTATAAAATCTCCATGTTCGGTTACCCCAGGTACACGCCTGTGAGGCATTTTTCGTGATTACTTAAAACCATCCTAAAAAGGCAACACGAAACCTTTGGAAGACTCTGGCTTTCACTATTTGGGGCCCTTTCGGTCAAATGTGCTTTACAGTGCCATTTTCTGAGAAATCAATCATATTTTCAAAAATACTTCGAGTTAGTGAACCGGGGTACACGCCTGAGTGTTATTTCGGAGATTTCATAAAATCAAACTATGAATGCCTCTTCTAGTCCCCGAGTAAACTTAGGGTTCTGGTGCATTGATTTCTAGACGGTCGAAGTTCATTCCGACGTCATTTTTCTAAAGATTTCAACAATTCATTAAAATCTCTATGTTCGGTGACCCCCGGTACACGCCTGTGAGGCATTTTTCTTGATTACTTAAAACCATCCTAAAAAGGCAACACGAAACCTTTGGAAGACTTTGGCTTTCACTATTTGGGGACTTTCGGTCAAATGAGCTTTACAGTGCCATATTCTGAGAAATCAAACATATTCTCAAAAATACTCGGAGTTAGTGAACCGGGGTACACGCCTGAGTGTTATTTCGGAGATTTCATAAAATTAAACTAAGAATGCCTCTTCTGGTCCCCGAGTAAACTTAGGGTTCCGATGCATTGATTTCTAGACGGTCGAAGTTCATTCCGACGTCATTTTTCTAAAGATTTCAACAATTCTTTAAAATCTCCATGTTCGGTGACCCCCGGTACACGCCTGTGAGGCATATTTCTTGATTACTTAAAACCATCCTAAAAAGGCAACACGAAACCTTTGGAAGACTTTGGCTTTCACTATTTCGAGACTTTCGGTCAAATGTGCTTTACAGTGCCATTTTCCGAGAAATCAAACATATTTTCAAAAATACTCCGAGTTAGTGAACCGGGGTACACGCCTGAGTGTTTATTTCGGAGATTTCATAAAATCAAACTAAGAATGCCTCTTCTGGTCCCCGAGTAAACTTAGGCTTCCGGTGCATTGATTTCTAGACGGTCGAAGTTCATTCCGACGTCATTTTTCTAAAGATTCAACAATTCTTTAAAATCTCTATGTTCGGTGACCCCCGGTACACGCCTGTGAGGCATTTTTCGTGATTACTTAAAACCATCCTAAAAAGGCAACACGAAACCTTTGGAAGACTCAGGCTTTCACTATTTGGGGCCCTTTCGGTCAAATGTGCTTTACAGTGCCATTTTCTGAGAAATCAAACATATTTTCAAAAATACTTCGAGTTAGTGAACCGGGGTACACGCCTGAGTGTTATTTCGTAGATTTCATAAAATCAAACTAAGAATACCACTTCTGGTCCCCGAGTAAACTTAGGGTTCCGCTGCATTGATTTCTAGACGGTCGAAGTTCATTCCGACGTCATTTTTCTAAAGATTTCAACAATTCTTTAAAATCTCTATGTTCGGTGACCCCCGGTACACGCCTGTGAGGCATTTTTCTTGATTACATAAAACCATCCTAAAAAGGCAACCCGAAACCTTTGGAAGACTTTGGCTTTCACTATTTGGGGACTTTCGATCAAATGTGCTTTACAGTGCCATATTCTGAGAAATCAAACATATTTTCAAAAATACTCCGAGTTAGTGAACCCTACCCCACCTGAGTGTTATTTCGGAGATTTCATAAAATCAAACTAAGAATGCCTCTTCTGGTCCCCGAGTAAACTTAGGGTTCCGATCCATTGATTTCTGGACGGTCGAAGTTCATTCCGACGTCATTTTTCTAAAGATTTCGACAATTCTTTAAAATCTCTATGTTCGGTGACCCCCGGTACACGCCTGTGAGGCTTTTTTCTTGATTACTTAAAACCATCCTTAAAAGGCAACACGAAACCTTTGGAATACTTTGCCTTTCATTATTTGGGGAGTTTCGGTCAAATGTGCTTTACAGTGCCATTTTCTGAGAAATCAAACATATTTTCAAAAATACTCCGAGTTAGTGAACCGGGGTACACGCCTGAGTTTTGTTTCGGAGATTTCATAAAATGAAACAAAGAATGCCTCTTCTGGTCCACGAGTAGACTTAGGGTTCCGGTGCATTGATTTCTAGACAGTCGAAGTTCATTCCGACGCCATTTTTCTAAAGATTTCAACAATTCTTTAAAATCTCCATGTCCGGGTACCCCCGGTACACGCCTGTGAGGCATTTTTCGTGATTACTTAAAACCATCCTAAAAAGGCAACACGAAGCCTTTGGAAGACTTTGGCTTTCACTATTTGGGGCCCTTTCGGTCATATGTGCTTTACAGTGCCATTTTCTTCGAAATCAAACATATTTTCAGAAATTTTCCGAGTTAGTGAACCGGGGTACACGCATGAGTGTTATTTCGGAGATTTCATAAAATCAAGCTAAGAATGCCTCTTCTGGTCCCCGAGTAAACTTAGGGTTCCGGTGCATTGATTTCTAGACGGTCGAAGTTCATTCCGACGTTATTTTTCTAAAGATTACAACAATTCCTTAAAATCTCTATGTTCGGTGACCCCCGGTACACACCTGTGAGGCTTTTTTCTTGATTACTTAAAACCATCCTAAAAAGGCAACACGAAACCTTTGGAATACTTTGCCTTTCACTATTCTGGGACTTTCGGTCAAATGTGCTTTACAGTGCCATTTTCTGAGAAATCAAACATATTTTCAAAAATACTTCGAGTTAATGAACCGGGGTACACGTCCGAGTGTTATTTCGGAGATTTCATAAAATCAATCTAAGAATGCCTCTTCTGGTCCCCGAGTAGACTAAGGGTTCCGGGGCATTGATTTCTAGACGGTCGAAGTTCATTCCGACGCCATTTTTTTAAAGATTTCAACAATTCTTTAAAATCTCCACGTTCGGTGACCCCCGGTACACGCCTGTGAGGCATTTTTCGTGATTACTTAAAACCATCCTAAAAAGGCAAAACGAAACTTTTGGAAGACTTTGGCTTTCACTATTTGGGGACCTTTCGGTCATATGTGCTTTACAGTGCCATTTTCTGAGAAATCAAACATATTTTCAAAAATACTCCGAGTTAGTGAAACGGGGTACACGCCTGAGTGTTATTTCGGAGATTTCATAAAATCAAACTAAGAATGCCTCTTCTGGTCCACGAGTAGACTTAGGGTTCCGGTGCATTGATTTCTAGACAGTCGAAGTTCATTCCAACGCCATTTTTCTAAAGATTTCAACAATTCTATAAAATCTCCATGTTCGGTTACCCCCGGTACACGCCTGTGAGGCATTTTTCGTGATTACTTAAAACCATCCTAAAAAGGCAACACGAAACCTTTGGAAGACTCTGGCTTTCGGCCCTTTCGCTCAAATGTGCTTTACAGTGCCATTTTCTGAGAAATCAATCATATTTTCAAAAATACTTCGAGTTAGTGAACCGGGGTACACGCCTGAGTGTTATTTCAGAGATTTCATAAAATCAAACTAAGAATGCCTCTTCTAGTCCCCGAGTAAACTTAGGGTTCTGGTGCATTGATTTCTAAACGGTCGAAGTTCATTCCGACGTCATTTTTCTAAAGATTTCAACAATTCATTAAAATCTCTATGTTCGGTGACCCCCGGTACACGCCTGTGAGGCATTTTTCTTGATTACTTAAAACCATCCTAAAAAGGCAACACGAAACCTTTGGAAGACTTTGGCTTTCACTATTTGGGGCCCTTTCGGTCAAATGTGCTTGACAGTGCCATATTCTGAGAAATCAAACATATTTTCAAAAATACTCGGAGTTAGTGAACCGGGGTACACGCCTGAGTGTTATTTCGGAGATTTAATAAAATCAAACTAAGAATGCCTCTTCTGGTCCCCGAGTAAACTTAGGGTTCCGATGCATTGATTTCTAGACGGTCGAAGTTCATTCCGACGTCATTTTTCTAATGATTTCAACAATTCTTTAAAATCTCCATGTTCGGTGACCCCCGGTACACGCCTGTGAGGCATATTTCTTGATTACTTAAAACCATCCTAAAAAGGCAACACGAAACCTTTGGAAGACTTTGGCTTTCACTATTTCGAGACTTTCGGTCAAATGTGCTTTACAGTGCCATTTTTCGAGAAATCAAACATATTTTCAAAAATACTCCGAGTTAGTGAACCGGGGTACACGCCTGAGTGTTTATTTCGGAGATTGCATAAAATCAAACTAAGAATGCCTCTTCTGGTCCCCGAGTAAACTTAGCTTCCGGTGCATTGATTTCTAGACGGTCGAAGTTCATTCCGACGTCATTTTTCTAAAGATTCAACAATTCTTTAAAATCTCTATGTTCGGTGACCCCCGGTACACGCATGTGAGGCATTTTTCTTGATTACTAAAAACCCTCCCAAAAAGGCAACACGAAACCTTTGGAAGACTTTGCCTTTCACTATTTCGGGACTTTCGGTCAAATGTGCTTTACAGTGCCTTTTTTGAGAAATCAAACATATTTTCAAAAATACTCCGTGTTAGTGAACCGGGGTACACGCCTGAGTGTTATTTCGAAGATTTCATAAAATTAAACTAAGAACGCCTGTTCTGGTCCCCGAATAGACTTAGGGTTCCGGTGCATTGATTTCTAGACGGTGGAAGTTCATTCCGACGCCATTTTTCTAAAGATTTCAACAATTCATTAAAATCTTCATGTTCGTTGTCCCCCGGTACACGCCTGTGAGGCATTTTTCGTGATTACTTAAAACCATCATAAAAAGGCAACACGAAACCTTTGGAAGACTCTGGCTTTCACTATTTGGGGCCCTTTCGGTCAAATGTGCTTTACAGAGCCTTTTTCTGAGAAATCAAACATATTTTAAAAAATACTCCGAGTTAGTGAACCGGGGTACACGCCTGAGTGTTATTTCGGAGATTTCATAAATTGAAACTAAGAATGCCTCTTCTGGTCCCCGAGTAAACTTAGGGTTCCGGTGCATTGATTTCTAGACGGTCGAAGTTTATTCCTACGTCATTTTTCTAAAGATTTCAACAATTCTTTAAAATCTCTATGTTCGGTGACCCCCGGTACACGCCTGTGAGGCATTTTTCTTGATTACTTAAAACCATCCTAAAAAGGCAACACGAAACCTTTGGAAGACTTTGGCTTTCACTATTTGGGGACTTTCGGTCAAATGTGCTTTACAGTGCCATTTTCTTAGAAATCAAACATATTTTCAAAAATACTCCGAGTTAGTGAACCGGGGTACACGCCTGAGTGTTATTTCGGAGATTTCAGAAAATCAAACTAAGAATGCCTCTTCTGGTCCACGAGTAGACTTTGGGTTCCGGTGCATTGATTTACAGACAGTCGAAGTTCATTCCGACGCCATTTTTCTAAAGATTTCAACAATTCTTTAAAATCTCCATGTTCGGTGACCCCCGGTACACGCCTGTGAGGCATTTTTCGTGATTACTTAAAACCATCCTAAAAAGGCAACACGAAACCTTTGGAAGATTCTGGCTTTTCCCTATTTGGGGCCCTTTCGGTCAAATGTGCTTTACAGTGCCATTTTCTGAGAAATCAAACATATTTTCAAAAATACTTCGAGTTAGTGAACCGGGGTACACGCCTGAGTGTTATTTCTGAGATTTCATAAAATCAAACTAAGAATGCCTCTTCTGGTCCCCGAGTAAACTTAGGATTCCGGTGCATTGATTTCTAGACGGTCGAAGTTCATTCCGACGTCATTTTTCTAAAGATTTCAACAATTCTTTAAAATCTCTATGTTCGGTGACCCCCGGTACACGCCTGTGAGGCATTTTTCTTGATTACTTAAAACCATCCTAAAAAGGCAACCCGAAACCTTTGGAAGACTTTGGCTTTCACTATTTGGGGACTTTCGGTCAAATGTGCTTTACAGTGCCATTTTCTGAGAAATCAAACATATTTTCAAAAATGCTCCGAGTTAGTGAACCGGGGTACACGCCTGAGTGTTATTTCGGAGATTTCATAAATTGAAACTAAGAATGCCTCTTCTGGTCCCCGAGTAAACTTAGGGTTCCGGTGCATTGATTTCTAGACGGTCGAAGTTTATTCCTACGTCATTTTTCTAAAGATTTCAACAATTCTTTAAAATCTCTATGTTCGGTGACCCCCGGTACACGCCTGTGAGGCATTTTTCTTGATTACTTAAAACCATCCTAAAAAGGCAACACGAAACCTTTGGAAGACTTTGGCTTTCACTATTTGGGGACTTTCGGTCAAATGTGCTTTACAGTGCCATTTTCTTAGAAATCAAACATATTTTCAAAAATACTCCGAGTTAGTGAACCGGGGTACACGCCTGAGTGTTATTTCGGAGATTTCATAAAATCAAACTAAGAATGCCTCTTCTGGTTCCCGAGTAAACTTAGGATTCCGGTGCATTGATTTCTAGACGGTCGAAGTTCATTCCGACGTTATTTTTCTAAAGATTTCAACAATTCTTTAAAATCTCTATGTTCGGTGACCCCCGGTACACGCCTGTTAGGCATTTTTCTTGATTACTGAAAACCATCCTAAAAAGGCAACACGAAACCTTTGGAAGACTTTGCCTTTCACTATTTGGGGACTTTCGGTCAAATGTGCTTTACAGTTCCATTTTCTGAGAAATACATATTTTCAAAAATACTCTGTGTTAGTGAACCGGGGTACACGCCTGAGTGTTATTTCGGAGATTTCATAAAATCAAACTAAGAACACCTCTTCTGGTCCCCGAGTAGACTTAGGGTTCCGGTGCATTGATTTCTAGACGGTTGAAGTTCATTCCGACGCCATTTTTCTAAAGATTTCAACAATTCTTTAAAATCTCCATGTTCGGTGACCCCCGGTTAAGGATGGGCATGGGTCCAGGACCCGACCCGGACCCTACTGGACCCGACCCTAATTTAAGGGTCTGGGTCTAACTTTTTCAGACCCTAAGGGTCCGGGTCTGGGTCCAAGTAATTTTTTAAGGGTCCGGGTCTTGATATTTTAGACCCGGACCCGACCCAGACCCGACCCTTTGACCCTAAAATAATTTAATATATAAATTTTAACTTTTTTAAAAAAAAAAAAAACTGATTACCTAAAACACCAATATGCACAGGAATCCTTCCACCGCCCAATTAATTTACAGAATTCTAATCTTGAGAACAACCAAAACACTTTGAAAACCCATTTTCTCTCTCCTCCTCTTCATCCTCAAGAATCAAGACCTCAACCTT
Source organism: Beta lomatogona (assembly GCA_947646795.1). NCBI lineage: Eukaryota > Viridiplantae > Streptophyta > Magnoliopsida > Caryophyllales > Amaranthaceae > Beta > Beta lomatogona. The sequence goes on along the minus strand of CANSNZ010000744.1, from coordinate 902,540 downwards.
CGAAGCTCTTCATCAATGGCGTGAGGCGAGAAGATGGTGCTTCAGTTCGGAGGTTCAACGTCTTTGAATGTGAAAGTTCATCTGAACGGGTTCAGATCCAATCGCCCAAGCCCTAAGCGGAAGGCGAGGCGAGTCGCGACGAGTACAATTTTCCCCAACTTTTCCCTTGATTTGAAAACAAAAAAAATCTGAGACTAGTACAATTTTCTTGTTCTTATACTACACTATTTCTTTCTTCCTCCCACCTTTAGTGCGGTCCTCCTCTTCATACCATTCAATAAGCCATTGTGATAGATCTAGTTAATTCAAGGTGAGTTTTTTCCACTTTTTCTTTCTTCAACATTTGATATATGACCATATCTTAGAAACCCATTGTTAGATTCTGCAAGATTAACATACTTTTTTCACGGAAAAAAAAAACAATGAACTTTTGTGGGTTTTAGCTTTGTCCTTATCTACTTACTTTTTTCCTTTACATTGTTTAAGATTATCATATTGAGAATTGAATTTGTTTAGCTAAAACCCAAGTCCCTAATTTATTTGGGTTTTTAATTATTAGTGATATTTTTTTTGTTGGGTTGCTTTTAAGTTTCTTAGCTTTTGATGACGAAAGCGGAGTTCTTTTGTGAAATCTTTTGGTTGGATGAGTCGAATTTGTAGAAATTACGGTTAAAAACTAAAATTTTGGCAAAAATTAAGAATTTAGGCCTGGACCCTAGACCCGGACCCTAGACCCTCCAGACCCTAAGGGTCCGGGTCCGGGTCCAATTTTTCCAGGCCCTTAGGGTCCGGGTCTGGGTCCGTAAAAAAAATAGGGTCCGGGTCTAGGGTTCGGCTGAACCCGACCTTTGCCCATCCCAACCCCCGGTACACGCCTGTGAGGCATTTTTCGTGATTACTTAAAACCATCCTAAAAAGCCAACACGAAACCTTTGGAAGACTTTGGCTTTCACTATTTGGGGCCCTTTCGGTCAAATGTGCTTTACAGTGCCATTTTCTGAGAAATCAAACATATTTTCAAAAAGGGAAAATTGACAATAGGGGTCTGAACTTTAGTGATAATTTTTAAAAGGTTTGAACTATTGATTAACCTGTGTAGGTCCTTACTTTAGGGGGTCTTAACTTTCAGTGGGCCTCGGTGACTTAAAACTGACTATTTTTTTTAAAATCTCACCTAGTTCCTAGTTCCCTTCCTCAATTAATCCTTCTGGTGTGACCCAAGTTTTACAAGTTATGACCTATTAAGCCAGTTTGAAGTCACTAAGACCCGCTAAAAGTTAACACCCCCTAAAGTTGGGACCTACACAGGTTAATCAATAGTTCAGACCTTTTAAAAATTATCACGCAAAGTTGAGACCCCTGTTGTCAATTTTTCCTTTCAAAAATCCTCCAAGTTTGTGAACCGGGGTACACGCCTGAGAGTTATTTAGGAGATTTTACAAAATCAAACTAAGGATGCCTCTTCTACTACCGGAGTAAACTTATGGTTCTTGTGCATTGATATCTAGACGGTTGAAGTTCATTCCGATGCCCTTTTTCTAAAGATTTCAACAATTCTTTAAAATCTCTATGTTCGATGACCCCTGGTACACGCCTGTGAGGCATTCTTCGTGATTTCTTAAAACCAACCTAAAAAGGCAACAAAACCTTTGGAAGACTTTGGCTTTCACTATTTGGGGCCCTTTCGGTCAAATGTGCTTTAAAGTGCCATTTTCTGAGAAATCAAACATATTTTCAAAAATACTTCGAGTTAGTGAACCGGGGTACACGCCTGAGTGTTATTTCGGAGATTTCATAAAATCAAACTAAGAATGCCTCTTCTAGTCCCCGAGTAAACTTTGGGTTCTGGTGCATTGATTACTAGACGGTCGAAGTTCATTCCGTCGCCATTTTTCTAAAGATTTCAACAATTCTTTAAAATCTCTATGTTCGGTGACCCCTAGTACACGCCTGTGAGGCATTTTTCGTGATTACTTAAAACCATCCTAAAAAGGCAACACGAAACCTTTGGAAGACTTTGGCTTTCGCTATTTAGGGCCCTTTCGGTAAAATGTGCTTTACTGTGCCATTTTTTGAGAAATCAAACGTATTTTCAAAAATCCCCCAAGTTAGTGAACCGGGGTACACGCCTGAGAGTTATTTAGGAGATTTTACAAAATCAAACTAATAATGCCTCTGGTCCCCGAGTAGACTTATGGTTCAGGTGCATCGATTTCTAGACTGTCGAAGTTCATTCCGACGCCATTTTTCTAAAGATTTCAACAATTTTTTAAAATCTCTATGTTCGGTGACCCCCAGTACACGTCTGTGAGGCATTTTTCGTGATTACTTAAAACCATCCTAAAAAGCCAACATGAAACCTTTGGAAGACTTTGGCTTTCACTATTTGCGTCCCTTTTGGTCAAATGTGCTTTACAGTGCCATTTTCTGAGAAATCAAATATATTTTTAAAAATCCTCCGAGTTAATGAACCGGGGTACACGCCTGAGTGTTATTTCGGAGATTACTTAAAATCATACTAAGGATGCCTCTTCTGGTCCCCGATTAGACTTAGGGTTCCTGTACATTGATTTCTAGACGGTCAAAGATCATTTCGAGGCCATTTTTATAAAGATTTCAACAATTCTATAAAATTTCTATGTTCGGTGACCCCTGGTAGAGGCCTATGAGGCATTTTTCGTGATTACATAAAACCATCCTAAAAAGGCAACATGAAACCTTTGGAAAACTTTAGCTTTAACAATTTGCGGCACTTTGGGTCCAATGTGTTTTAGAGTGCCATATTCTGAGAAATATAAAAAAAATTAAAAATCCTCCAAGTTAGTGAACCAGAGTACATACCTGAGTGTTATTTCGGGGATTCTTAAAATCAAACTAAGGACGCCTCTTCTGGACCCCGAGTAGACTTAGGGTTCGGAATCATTGATTTCTAGACGGTAGAAGTTTATTCTGAAGACACTTTTCTAAAGATTTCAAAAATTCTTTATAATCTCTATGTTCGGTGACCCCCGGTACACGCCTGTAAGGCATTTTTCGTGATTATTTAAAACTATCCTAAAAAGGCAACATGTAACCTTTGGAAGATTTTGGCTTTCACTATTTTGGGCCCTTTGGGTCAAATGTGCTTTAGAGTGTCATTTTATGAGAAATCAAACATAATTTTAAATATCCTCCAAGTTAGTGAACCGGGATACACATTTCTGGGTGTTATTTCCGAGATTTCTTAAAATTAAACTATTTACGCCTCTTCTGGTCCCCTAGTAGGCTTAGGGTTACTGTGCATTGATTTCTAGACGGTAGAAGTTCATTCTTAAGCCATTTTTCTAAAGATTTCTACAATTCTTAAAAATCTATATGTTCAATGACCCCAGATACACGCCTGTAAGGCATTTTCAGTGATTATTTAAAACCATTCTGAAAAGGAAAAACAGAACCTTAGGAAGGCTTTCGCTTCCACTATTAAGGGCCTTTGTGGTCAAATGTGCTTTACAGTGCTATTTTGTGAGAAATCAAACAAATTTTCAAAAATCCTCCAAGTTTGTGAACAGGGGTACACGCCTGAGTGTTCTTTTCAGAGATTTCATAAAATCAAACTAAGGATACCTCTTCTGGTCCCCGAGTAGACTTAGGGTTCCGGTGCATTGATTTCTAGACGGTCGAAGTTCATTCCGACGCCATTTTTCTAAAGATTTCATCAATTCTTTAAAATCTCTATGTTCGGTGACCTCTCGTACATGCCTGTGAGGCATTTTTCGTGATTACTTAAAACCATCCTAAAAAGGCAACAGAAACCTTTGGAAGACTTTGGCTTTCACTATTTTGGGCCCTTTGGGTCAAATGTGCTTTACAGTGCCATATTCTGAGAAAACAAACATATTTTTAAAAATCCTCCGAGTTAGTGAACCAGAGTACACGCCTGAGTATTATTTCTGGGATTTCTTAAAATCAATTTAAGGACGCCTCTTCTGGTCCCCATTTAGATTTAGGGTTCATATGCATTGATTTCTAGACAGTAGAAGTTCATTTTGACGCCATTTTTCTAATGATCTCAACAATTCTTTAAAATCTATATGTTCAGTGACCCTCGGTACACGCCTGTGAGGCAATTTTAGTGATTATTTACAGTTCTATTTTGTTGTAAATCAAACATATTTTCAAAAGTCCTCCGAATTAGTGAACCGAGGTACACGCCTGAGTGTTATTTCGGATATTTATTAAAATCAAACTAAGGATGTCTCTTATGTTCCCAAAGTACATTTAGGGTTCCCGTGCATTGATTTATATAGAGTCGAATTCATTCCGAAGCCATTTCAGTGACCCCCAGTACACGCTTGTAAAGCATTTTTCGTGATTATTTAAAACCATTCGAAAAAGCCAACACAAAAGCTTTCGAAAACTTTGGCTTTCACTATTTGGGGCTCTTTGGGTCAAATGAGCTTTACAGTGTCATTTTCTGAGAATTCAAACATATTTTTAAAAATCCTCAGAGTTAGTGAACCGGGGTACACGCATGAGTGTTATTTCGGAGATTTCTGAAAATCAAACTAAGGACGCCTCTTCTTGTCCCCAAGTAGACTTAGTGTTCCTATGCATTGATTTATAGACGGTAGAAGTTCATTCTGACACCATTTTTCTAAAGATTTCAACAATTCTTTAAAATCTCTATGTTCGGTGACCCCCGGTACACGCCTGTGAGGCATTATTCGTAATTATATAAAAACCATCCTAAAAAGGTAAAACGAAACCTTTGGAAGAATTTGGCTTTCACTATTTGGGGCCCTTTGGGTCAAATGTTCTTTATAGTGCCATTTTCTGAGAAATCAAACATATTTTTAAATATTCTCCAAGTTTGTGAACTGGTGTACACGCCTGAGTGTCATTTCCGAGATTTCTTAAAATTAAACAATGGACGCCTCTTCCGGTCCCCTAGTAGACTTAGGGTTCAAGCGCATTAAATTCTAGACTGTAGAAGTTCATTCTTATGCCATTTTTCTAAAGATTTCTACAATTCTTTAAAATCGATATGTTCAGTGACCCCCGGTACACGCCTGTGAGGCAATTTTAGTGATTATTTAAACCATTCTAAATAGGAAAAACAGAACCTTTGGAAGGCTTTCGCTTCCACTATTGGGGGCCCTTAAAGTAAGGATGCCTCTTCTGGTCCTCAAGTAGACTTAGGGATCCTGTGCATTAATTTCTAGACGGTAGAAGTTCATTCTAAAGCCATTTTTCTAAAGATTTCAACAATTCTTTAAAATCTATATGTTGAGTGACCCCCGGTACATGCCTGTGAGGCAATTATAGTGATTATTTAAACCATTCTAAAAAGGAAAAACAAAACCTTTGGAAGGCTTTCGTTTCCACTATTGGGGAACCTTGCGGTCAAATGTGCTTTACAGTGCTATTTTGTGAGAAATCATATCACACATATTTTCGAAAATCCTCCGAGTTAGTGAACCAGGGTACAAGCCTGAGTGATATTTCTGAAATTTCATAAAATCAAACTAAGGATGCCTCTTCTGGTCCCCAAGTAGACTTAAGGTTCCTGTGCATTGATTTATAGACGGTAGAAGTTCATTCTGACGCCATTTTTCTAAAGATTTCAAGAATTCTTTCAAATCTTAATGTTCAGTGACCCCTAGTACACGCCTGTGAAGCATTTTTCGCGATTATTTAAAACCATCCGAAAAAGGTAACACGAGATCTTTCGAAGACTTTGGCTTTCACTATTTGGTCCCTTTGTGTCAAATTCGCTTTGCATTGCCATTTTCTGAGAAATCAAACATATTTTTAAAAATCCTCCGAGTTAGTGAACTGGGGTACACGCCTGTGTGGTATTTCAAAGTATTCTTAAAAACAAACTAAGGACGCCTCTTTTGGTCCCCAAGTGGACTTAGGGTTCCTGTGCATTTATTTCTAGACGGTCGAAGTTCATTCCGATGCCATTTTTCTAAAGATTTCAACAATTCTTTAAAATCTCTATGTTCGGTGACCCCCGATACTCGCCTGTGAGGCATTTTTCTTGATTACTTAAAACCATCCAAAAAGGCAAAACAAAACCTTTGGAAGACTTTAGCTTTCACTATATGAGGCCCTTTGGGTCATATGTGCTTCATAGTGCCATTTTATGAGAAATCAAACATATTTTTCAATATCCTCGGAGTTAGAGAATCGGGGTACACGCCTGAGTGTTAGTTTGGAGATTTCTTAAAATCAATCTAAGGACGGCTCTTCTGGTCCTCGAGTAGACTTAGGGTTCTTGTGCATTGATTTCTAGTCGGCAGAAGTTCATTCTGACGCCATTTTCCTAAAGATTTCAACAATACTTTGAAATATATATGTTTAGTGACCCCCGGTACACGCATGTGAGACATTTTTAGTGATTATTTAAAACCATTCTAAAAAGGAAAAACAGAACATTTGGAAGGCTTTCGCTTCCACTATTGGGGGTCCTTGCGTTTAAATGTGCTTTACAGTGCTAATTTTTGAGAAATCAAACATATTTTCAATAATCCTCCGAGTTAGTGAACCGGGGTACACGCCTGAGTGCTATTTCGGAGATTTCATTGAATAAAACTAAGGATGTCTCTACTGGTCCCCGAGTAGACTTAGGGTTCCTGTGCATTGACTTCTAGACAGTAGAAGTTCTTTCTGACGCCAATTTTCTAAAGATTTCAACAAATCTTTAAAATCTCAATGTTCAGTGACCCCCGGTACACGCCTGTGAGGCATTTTTCGTGATTATTTAAAACCATCCAAAAAGGCAACACGAAACCTTTCGAAGACTTTAGCTTTCACTATTTGGGGCCCTTTGGGTCAAATGTGCTTTACATTGCCATTTTCTTAGAAATCAAACATTTTTCAAAAAATCCTCCGAGTTAGTGAATCAGGGTACACGCATGAGTGTTATTTCATAGATTTCTTAAAATCAAACTACGGACGCCTCTTCTGGTCCCCAAGTAGACTTAGGGTTCCAGTGCATTGATTTCTAGACAATAGAAGTTTGTTCTAACGCCATTTTTCTAAAGATTTCAACAATTTTTTAAAATCTCAATGTTCAATGACTCCCGGTACACGCTTGTGAGGCAATTTTAGTGATTATTAAAAACGATTCTAAAAAGGAAAAATAGAACCTTTTAAAAGGCCTTCGCTTTTACTATTGGGGGCCCTTGAGGTCAAATGTTCTTTACAGTTCTCTTTTGTGAGAAATCAAACACATTTTCAAAAATCCTCCTTGTTAGTGAACCGGGGTACACGCTTGAGTGTTATTTCGGAGATTTCATAAAATCAAGCTAAGGATGCTTCTACTGGTCCCCGAGTAGACTTAGGGTTGCGGTGCATCGATTTCTAGATGGTAGAAGTTCTTTCTAACGCCATTTTTCTAAGGAAAAATTGACAGAAATAATCTCAACTATGGCCGGTCCGCTCAAAATAATCCCAACTTTGGGTTATGCTGGAATAATCCAAACTATTTGGGGTACCTTCCCAAAATAAGCCAAACTTTTATTTTTCTTGCCTATAATGATCCCTTTTGGGTCTATTATAAATAGAATAATTAAAAGTTTGGATTATTTTGAGAAAGTACTCCCAATAGTTTGCATTATTCTAGAATAATCCATAATTGGGATTATTTTAAGCGGAATGGTGATAGTTTGGATTATTCTTGTCAATTTTTCCTTTTTCTAAAGGTTTCAAAAAATCTTTAAAATCTATTTGTTTAGTAACCCCCATACACGCCTGTGAGGCAATTTTAGTGATCATTTAAAACCATTCTAAAAAGGAAAAACATAACCTTTGGAAGGCTTTCGCTTCCACTATTAGGGGACCTTGCGTTAAAATTTGCTTTACAGTCCTATTTTGTGAGATATCAAACATATTTAAAAAAATCCTCTGAGTTAGTGAACCGGCGTACACGCTTGAGTGTTATTTCAGAGATTTCATTGAATAAAACTAAGGATGCCTCTTCTGGTCCCCGAGTAGACTTAGGGTTCCTGTGCATTGATTGTAATACGGTAGAAGTTCATTCTGACGCCATTTTTCTAAGGATTTCATTAATTCTTTAAAATCTCAATGTTTAGTGACCCCCAGTACACGCCTGTGAGGCATTTATCGTAAGTATTGAAAACCATCCAAAAAGGCAACATGAAACCTTTGGAAGACTTTGGCTTTCACAATTTGGGGCCCTTTGGGTCAAATGTGCTTTATAGTGTCATTTTCTGAGAAATCAAACATATTTTTAAAAATCCTCCGAGTTATTGAACCAGGGTACACGCATGAGTGTTATTTGGAGATTTCTTAAAATCAAACTAAGGACGCATCTTCTTGTCCCCTAGTAGACTTAGGGTTCCTGTGCATTGATTTCTAGACGGTAGAAGTTCATAGTGGCACGAGGATTTTCAGTCCTCTGCTCTTGCCAGGAACCACATTTGAACTGTCATGTTTATCATGAATTTTCACTTTTTTGACTGAAAGTTCATATTTTTTGGTATGGAGCGAATCAAAACAAAAAAATACAGATTTTCCTTTTAATAAGTAGTGGAAGGGCTAGCAAAGAAAAGGGATTCAAAATGCAAGTACAATAAATAAAAAAAGAAGTTCAGTAATCAATCTTTTCTAAGTCAAACACTACTTTAGGAGTACTACCCACCCATTTACCACCAATGTGGAGTAGCATTCTTTTGTTGTTCAATGCTAATGCAACGGTGACCTTTCCTTTGCGTTTATATACTGAAAGTTTTTAATATTCACCCTGAAATTGGAAACAAATTCCCGCTCTAGTTGGTTTTCAGGATGCTTGTACTTATGACGCCATTTTTCTAAAGATTTCAACAATTCTTCATAATCTATATGTTCAGTGACCCCCGGTACACGTTTGTGAGGCAATTTTAGTTATTATTAAAAACCATTCTAAAAAGGAAAAACAGAACCTTTTAAAAGGCTTTCACTTCCACTATTGGGGGCCCTTGCGGTCAAATGTGCTTTATAGTGCTATTTTGTGAGAAATCAAACACATTTGTAAAAATCCTCCTTTTTAGTACACGCATGAGTGTTATTTCGGAGATTTCATAAAATCAAACTAAGGATGTCTCTACTGGTCCCCGATAGACTTAGGATTACTCACAGATTTTTTAGACTACCCACATTGATTGGATTTGACAACTATGAATTTTATCCTCAATTGACATCCAAATAACTATAATGCTTAAGTTTTCGGACTTATATATGCTCGTTTCCATAATATATATGCTATCTAACAGTATCCAAAAACAATAGAGTTTATTTCACAAGTTTTCTTTGACTTCTTGAAAAATGCCTCCAAGGGTGTACCCCAGTCTATTCTCTTTTGACATTTTGGGACGGAAAAACGTTAATTCATGAATCTATTTCCCTAAACCTTCAGACTCTTTGAGAAGACACATGGTTTATTGGAATAATATTCCATGATTTAATTATACTTTTTTAGCCTCTTTCTTATATATTTTGTGTGTGAAAAAAACGTTTATTTCACATGAGTCGGCGTCGTGTACCCGGGTCTTCAAAAATGGAAATACCTTCACTTTTTGGAATCAATGTCATCTGTTTATCAAATATGTATATGCGAGACTTTTGACTAATTTGTGGTGAATAATGGTGTTCGTAAAACTCTGAATTGATCAAATTGTCTCATAATGATCCAACGATGAAAACGTCACACAGACGTGTACCCGGGTCTTGTAAAATAGACTGTCTCATGAACTTTTCGAACTTGTGATCATTATTTACTTGGGAATGTGATTTTTATTTACTCGAAATGTTTTCCAGACCAAAAAGATACTTAGGATGACTCACGGGTTTTTGAGACTATCCATATTGATTAGATTTGACAACTATGAATTATATTCTCGATTAACATCTAAATAACTATAATGCTTAAGTTTTCGAACTTATATATGCTCGTTTCCATAACATATATGCTTTCTAACAGTATCCAAACACAATAGAGTTTATTTCACAAGTTTTTTTTGATTTCATGAAAAATGTCTCCGAGCGGTGTACCCCGGTCTATGATCTTTTGACATTTTTGGGACAGAAAAACGTTAATTCATGAATCTATTTTCCAAAACCTTCAGACTCTTTGAAAAGACACATGGGTTATTGGAATAATATTCCATGATTTAATTATACTTTTTTAGCCTCTTTCTTATATGTTTTGTGTGTCAAACAAACGTTTATTTCACATGAGTCGGCGTCGTGTACCCGGGTCTTCAAAAATGGGAATACCTTCACTTTTGACTAATTTGTGGTGAATAATGGTGTTTGTAAAACTATGAATTGACCAAATTGACTCATAATGATCCAACTATGAAAACGTCACATAGACGTGTACCCGGGTCTTGAGAATAGACTGTCTCATGAACTTTTCGAACTTGTGATCATTATTTACTTGGGAATGTGATTTTTATTTACTCGAAATGTTTTCCATACCAAAAAGATACTTAGGATGACTCACGGGTTTTTGAGACTATCCACATTGATTGGATTTGACAACTATGATTTATATTCTCGATTAACATCCAAATAACTATAATGCTTAAGTTTTCAAACTTATATATGCTCATTTCCATATATTAAAAATACTTTTTAAACACTTTCCAATGGTACAAAAATTATAATTTTACGAACTATATATTAAAAGTTGTAATCAATTTACTATATTTAAGTTTTTCATTGTGAATCCAACTCTATTTATTCTTATCCTAAATTCTATTTGTATTTTAATCAATTTAAAACTCTATTTATTATTTAAAAAATAAGGTGACATGACACTTAATGAGCGCGACAAATGGCGTCCAATGAGGACGCCAAATGTCGCGACCAACCCTAATTATAATTGGTCCCTAATTCCAATTGCAGTAGGTTACTTTTATACTTTAACCCTAATTCTAATTGAATCGCTAATTCTAATTGCAGTTGGTCACTTAATTAATACGTTAGTATAGTCAATATTTCCTTTTATATGTTACTTTAATATAAAATATTAAATATAGTATAAATGGATCTTATTTTAAAGTACTTTTTAAACACAATCCAATGGTACAAAAATTATAATTTTACGAACTATATATTAAAAGTTATAATCAATTTAGTATATTTAAGTTTTTCATTGTGAACGCAACTCTATTTATTTTTATCTAAATTCTATTTGTATTGTAATCAATTTAGAACTCTATTTATATTCAAAAAAAAAATATGTCATGACAATTAATGAGCGCGACAAATGGCGTCTTATGAGAACGCCAAATGTCACGACCTCGTGAGCTGGCTTTTGTACTTTGCTTTATATAAATGGCGACCAAATTCTAATTGAATATCTTATAACAATCCTAAATCTAATTGAATCCCTAATTCCAATTGCAGTAGGTTAATTGAATCACTAATTCCAATTGCAGTAGGTTACTTGAATACGTTAGTATATAGTCAATGTTTCCTTTTATAGGTTACTTTAATATAAAATTTTAAATATAGTATAAATGGATCTTATTTTAAAGTACTTTTTAAACACTTTCTAATGGTACAAAAATTATAATTTTACGAACTATATATTAAAAGTGATAATCAATTTACTACTACCTCCGTCCCAAAATAGTCTGAACACTTTCTTTTTATGTTTGTCCCAAATTAGTTTGAACACTTCTTTTTTTTTGGCATGGTCCCACCATTAATATATTATTTCTTCTACACATCTTTGGCCCACACTCTACCTTTTATCAATAAAAAGTTACCTAAGTTTCTCTCTCCTCTAATAAAAAATACCCCACCAACTCCTATCACATCTACTTTTTAAATAAAATAACATTTGATAACCACACTACAACTTATCACCCTAAACTACGTGTCCCAATAAGTGTTCAGATCTTTCTGGGACGGAGGGAGTAGATTTTAATTTTTCATTGTGAACCCGACTCTATTTATTCTTATCCTAAACTCTATTTGTATTTTAATCAATTAAGAACTCTATTTATATTTTTTTTAAATGACATGGCACTTAATGAGCGCGACAAATGGCGTCCACCAATGAGGACGCCAAATGCCGCGGCCTCGCTATCTGGCTTTTGTATTATGCTTTATATATTAGTTATATTATATGATATGATATGATATGATATAATATTGATTATGGCCTCGTTTGGTTTTCGGCTATTCTACTGGCTGTTGGCTTTTGGTCAAACAGCCAAAAAATTGCGTTTGGATACCGGCTGTTTTAATGGCTTTTCAGCCAAAAGCCAAAAGCTAGTTTTAGTAGCTTTTTATCCTTGGCTGTTGGCTGTTCAAGGAATAATTTCCCAATCTACCCATCACCACTTCTCCATTTCACTCAAACCCATATCAGAACAAAAAAATCAGCCGAAAATTTGGACGAAAATTAGAACAAAAAATAAGTCAAAAACTCGAAAATTTGGACGAAAATTAGAAAAAAAAAACAGCCAAAATTAGAACAAAAACTTTAAACCAAAATTAGAACAAAAGATGAATCGAAAATTCCAAAATTTAGGAAAAAAAATCGAAAATTAGAACAAAAATAAAAAAAATCCAGGTCAAAAAATCGAAAATTCATAACAAAAAATCGAAAATTTAGAAAAAAAAAATAAAAAAATTACAGCAAAAAAATTTGGTACCGAAATGCTCCTAACGATGAGTAGATTATTAATCTTGTTTTTTTACCGCAAAAGGAGTAGTGGAATTCAAGTGATCTGAATTTTTTTGGAGTTGAGATGAGAGTCATGAAGAGAGAGAAATGAAGGTGTGAGAGAGATTATTTTTTCTTTTGGTGAGAATGTGAAAGAGAGATGTTGAATGACGGTGAAAAGAGTAATAGTTGTAACAATAATTGTCATTCTTTTTTTCTTTTTTTTTTATGCAACAATAATTGTCATTCAAAGCCACATATAAGTTACAATAAGTAATAATATACGGAGTAAGTAATAGATGAAGAGAGTAATGATGTTGATGTTAATAATTACTAGTAATAATAATACCCTTCAAAAGAAAATAATAATAATAATAAAGGTTATTTTGGTCATTTTACAAAGTAACAGCCAACAGCCAACAACTAAATTTACCAAACATGTTTATAAAACCAACCACATAAAACACTCAGTCAAACCAGCCACATGAAACAGCCAGTCAAACAAGCTAATATAAACAGCCAACAACCAACAATCAATTACCAAATAGAGCCTATTATTATATTATATGATATGATATGATATGATAGGATATGATATGATATTGATAAATGATAGTATTAAGATTTTACTTTAGGGTACAAAACAATTTTCGTTTACACGGGTGTTCCGTGTTCGTCGAGCAATTTGCCGATCGGTGTTCGCTGAGTCTGCTGACCCTAATATTCCCCATTGCCGCACCTATCTCAATTCTCACCCTAATACACGGCTGTTCGTCCGCTGGCTAACCCTAATCTCTCTCCTCCCACTTATCTCACCCAAAATGCCGCACGGCGGATATGGAAAACGCGGCCAAGTTGCCGGACGGAAGCCCAAAAGCAGTCATCAGCCGAAGGGTGTTGGGGGGGTTACCAAAAAACCCAAGGCCGCATCTCTTAAAAATCAAGTTCGTTCCATTGAGCGTTTGCTCCGCAAGGTAGCTCTACTCTTTCAATCTTCTGTAATAGTAAACACTTAACGAAAATAAAAGAAAAAATGTAATGAATTTTGGTTTTACATTGATCGTATTAATCTTATGCAATTTGATATGACCTTGCACTTTGACCTAGCTGAAAACTGTCCGGCAGTCGTTTTTAGTTTGAGGCTGGAACTTGAGCCATCCGGTTCATGTATAAAAGTGGCGAGTGAAGCAACCTTATGCTTTTTGCTTAATGTAACCGGTAGAGGTTTTGGAGGACTGCAAATGTGAAATAAACTATAGTTATTGTAAGGATGTACTATTGCTCCTAGAATAATCGTAGTGTAACCAATGTATTCAGGAGGTGTTTGGCTGTAGAAATTCCACTAAATGATTAATTTGTTCATTCTAATCTTCTAAAGGATCTTCCACCTGAAGTCAGAGCAGCTCAAGAGAGGAAGCTAGAAGGGCTGAAGAAGCAGCAGGACCTTCACAACCGGTTGGCTGTGGAGCGCAAAATATTTCTCCGAAACAGAAAGATCAAATTCTTTGGTGATTATAGTTCTATCTTTCTCCTTTGTCACGTATAAATTCAGTTATGTACATCTTATAGTGCTTAGAATTGATTCATAGAGAGGAGAAAGATCGAAAGAAGACTGAGACGTTTGGAGAAGCACCTACGTTCGTCATCTGGTCAAGCACAAGAGAAAGAGAATTCTGAAGAACTTAGCCGTTTGAAAGAAGATTTGGAATATGTTAGGGTAAGCTGTCTGTGTTAATTGTCAAAAACAGTAGTAATAGGTCATAGGTGTAGAATGACTGCGTCTTGGGGTAAATTTATGGAAGGGTACTTTATTGCAACTCATTAATTTGGTCGCTGTTTTCTGGACAGAGACTTATGTTAATGGAAATTGGTATAGTGCATTGGTTGAGTTTGCAATTGACGATTGCTGACTAATTTTTATTTTTATTTGTTTTTCCTGGTGTTCATACTTATCTTTTACTCTGTGTGGGAGTGGGTCACTGGGTTGGAATCTTGAATTAAGATCAATTACTAGTTTACTACCTTTGAAGGCTGGGGGGAGCAATACTCAGCATCAAATTGTGATGAACTCAGATGTCAGATCGCAGTAAGTTAAATTCAGAGGACTAGCAGAAAATTAACAAGCAAATTAGGAGAAGAGAAAAATCTTTGTGATTGTTAGATAAATTGTAACAGAGGAATACAGCTATTGAGCATTCGAGAGTCTCAATTCTCTCCAAAGTAACCAAATAACAACTTTTTGAATGGATTCTCTCTCTGCCCTCCCTTTTTAATTCCCATACCACAGCAATCCTCACACATTATACCAACTCGTGAGTATTTCCTGACATCTACTGTCACCTCATTTCTTCTAATAGAATTTCTGAGCTCTCCCTAAATAGCCCTTATTCTTATGTCAGCCAATGTAAGTTGAATTTTGCATATGTCAGCTTCACAGTGGTCTTAGGCATGTTCATTACAAACATCTGAGACAACAAAATATGAGCACCAGCCAATGTATAAAAAAGCCAATGAGGTGATAGGGGTCCTAATGTGCCTAGGTGCGCCGGAGACGCGCCTTGTTGAGCCTTATTGAAGTGAGGCACAACCTTAGCTCTAAAAAGCGTGCCTAGACGAGGAGTGAGTCTAGGCACTAGGAAAACACAACTGATAAGCTGGGCGCAGCCACCAACTGATAAGCTGGGAGGGGTGCGCCTCAAGCCGTGTCCGGCGAGGCACTAGGTGCAGCACCTTGGCCACTTCATGTGGACCCGCATGAGAAAGAGGGGATATAAATGATAAAAAAACATCAATTTTCCCAAATAAGACTTATCTTGCTTTAACACTCTAATTCGACTCAAAACCCTTCAAGTAATTGCATGATTTTGCTTCAATTTTAGCCCTAAATCAAAATCCCTAATTTGCGATTCAGTCCAAATTGAACGTCGCTGACCACATGCAATGTGACAGAGATTGCAAAAATGGTACTACTAGTGGATGCCGCTGTAATTCTTACCTCCTGTGGCCGTCGCCGTGTTGTTTTTCTTCGTCGAGTACTCTTGCTTCTCTCTCTTTCTACGCTGTTCTGTTTTTCTTTCTCTTTTACCTCTCTGGCTGTCCTCTCTTTAAGGGCTGGTAACAAATATCACAGTTAATTTTCCAAGTAGATAATTTTTTACTTAACCACAGCCCAGCGCTCTACAGTAAAGTCTGACCTTTGCTTTTACTTTTAGCTGATAGCTGTTCTGTCATGTACTTTTAGCTGATAACTGTTCTATCATGTACTTTTAGCTGATAACTGTTCTATCATGTACTTTTAGCTGTACCTTTTATTTTCCTAGTGTATTTTACTGCTGAGCTCTCATTTACTTGTAGCTGTCAGTTTTTTTTTCCTACTATTTTTTTAATTCCTTATAATTTATTCATTTGTAAAACCTCTACCTGACTTAAAATTTATACTTTATGGGGATCAAAGAAACTTTATTACATTTTTTTTTCTGAAAAAATTTGAAGGTGCGCCTCGCCTTTGTCTTGTGCCTAGGCTCCAAGGACTCTTACGGCCCGTTTGGTGTCGTTAATAAATTGCGGTAATGGGAATGAATTTTAAATGTAGGTTACAAGGGAAGCATCCTTAAAATCTCCATGGGGAGACAATTTCAACCCCCAAGTTTGTGTCTTTTCTCCATGGGGAAGCAATCTCACCCCTAATTTTCATTACCACTCATTACCACCTAACAAGGTGGTATTGGATGGGAATGAAAATTCAAGAAGAAAAATAGACACTTTAGGATAAATTAGCATTACCATGGGAATGAAGTAATGAACAATGACTTTCTTCACAAATTTACATACAAATTCATTCCCATTACCACCATTTATAACTAACTACCAAACGGGCCGTGAGTGCCTTGGTGCGCCTTGCGCCTTTTAAAACTAAGGGTGCAACTAAGATAAATTAAAAATACTTTGTGTAAAAAACTTGCCTTGGGTGCACCTCGATGCGTGTTTCTGTGCCTTGAGTGTGTCTCTTTGAAATCGCCCCGCCTAGCACAAACAAGGCGTTTATCTCATGAAGAAAGAAAGTTTATACAATATTGGCCCCGCCCTTAAACAATGCATGTATTTTCTTTTAAAATCCTTTTATACTTGTGAGCTGTTCTTGTTGATGTAGTAAGGGAAATGCTCCTTTGAGCTCTGTAGTCTGTAAAACACCCATTTCTTGATTCCTGTTGAAGTATCTTGCACCTACCAGTTTGTTGTCCTGGGAGAAATTCTTCTGTTTGCTTCACTGTAGAACTTTCTGTAAGTGGAGGAAAATGTGATATTGGCATGGAGATAGATACTTTTTTAATAGATGTTCACAAAGTAGTTTCAAACTACAGCTTATTCCCGTTACATTAGTTATGCTTGGCGATAAAATAATTCTGTGGGATTTATTTTTTATTGCTTATTCATTTTATCTAACAGTATGACGCTACGTCAATAATAAATAGCTTTTGCACTATAGCTAACATGAATAGCCTATTAGCTTGCCTTGCATTTTTTTGCAAAATGCCAATGTTGTGCCATCAACAATCTTTTCTTGGAAATATCTAAATCAGTGTTACCTAATTCCCTAATTCACCCGCGAATTGCGAATTGAGAAAAGCGAATTATGGTCGGTTTTGGTTCATTTTTGTC
The DNA here is from genome assembly GCA_947646795.1 of Beta lomatogona. NCBI lineage: Eukaryota > Viridiplantae > Streptophyta > Magnoliopsida > Caryophyllales > Amaranthaceae > Beta > Beta lomatogona. The sequence continues at coordinate 885,214 of CANSNZ010000744.1, read as the reverse complement.
CCATTTTGGGCGAATTGGCGAATTCAAGAGGCGAATTAGATAACGAATTAGGTAACACTGATCTAAATAGGTTCTCAACTCTAGTTGTACCAGTCTTACGCATATTTTGAGTTAATTTTTTATTTCGCTTGGAAATGTTAGTAGTCTTCTGATTATGTAGTTCTTTTATTCTTTTCTGGTTAAACCGAGTTTATTGGGTTGTTATGCAGTTTTTCCCCAAGACAGAAAAGTATGTATCTTTGTATTGTGGAGATGACAATGCCGACTTAGTGGATAAGAGGAGTAGATTAAGAGTGCAGATTAAAGCAAACCTGATTGCTGCTGCAGCCAGTGGAAAGGACTTGGAAGGTATGCCCTTTTTTAATTTCTCTGTAGCAGTCAATGCTAATTCTCCTAATCAGTTGTTATAAGTTGATCTCACCTGGAGTAGTTGAGGTGGTCTTAATATAACAATGGCTTATTGGAATAAGAAAATATACAAAGAGGCTCTTCTAATGAGTCAAAATGTGTAGAGTATGTCATGGTCTTATTTGGAGTTCTTCTAAACAGTTTCCATGACAATAATTTTGTGACAACCTTAACCACCAACAAGAACTAATGCACCTCACAATTAACATTATCATAGTGGATTCTGTGTAGTATACATTTTATAGGAGTGCATTTTTTCCCCCATTCATAAGATTGTGTACATTACCCTTCTAATATTTTGATGTGTTCTTTCTCACTTTCCCAGAAGGGGGGGTAATGTTGGCTCAGAAAATATGGGTGACGTGACTTGCTAAACCTTAGAATTGCCTCTGGTGGTGGTTTTCAAGATAAACCTCTCTTCCAGTGTTAAGTTAGATTGGTAAACTTAGAAGGCAAAATGTGTAGGGTTAAAAGTTGAAGGCACTGAAAATTAAAGTCCCAGGGATTTCAATGCTCTTCTCCTACATCGCTGTCTAGAAGGGTGCCAAAAAGACTTCTGCACCAGAAATTAAAGGAGTAGTTTGGACTGATATGTGAAACAGGTGCATGTTTGGACAGCTTACACATGTCCAACTCCAACTGTCCAACCTACAGGCACTAGGGAATATGAAGTGTAATAATGAGCATTTCCCAAGTCAACAAATCATGGAATGTCCGGTGTCTTTGGTCCAGATGGAGAATATTCCTTTAGCAGCCAGCTAGATGATGAATCACGTGTCTTGGAGTTTTAATAGTGAACAAAGGACCTTGATGGTGTGTGCCAACTTGTGCTGTTCAATCCGCTACGATAGGACCCACTGCCACTTGGAAGCTACATGACATTGCAGGTAGGCCTCACTATGGGCATGAAAGACCACAAGCACCAGTCACATGAAGCAAAATTTTGTTGTCTCTTATACTCCCTCTGGTCTTTATTAGTTTACCCGTATTCCTTTTTGGGATGTCCCTTATTAGTTTACCCATTTCTTTTGTTTCTATTTTTGGAATGAGACCACTAACTTTTCATCACACATACATTCAACTTTATTATAAAATAATAGTTGTGCAAAAGAAACGGGTAAACTAATAAAGACCGGAGGGAGTAATTGATTATTCAATTTTCCTGGATATACAAATTATAAGGATGAGAATTTTAGAAATCCCTCTTTGCCTCAGGCAAGTAGGCCTGCTTGCTTGGGTGTGACCTGGATTCACCCTCAAAAGTCAGACCCTTAATTTCTTCTTTAACCTCTCTAATAATAAGATCTTGATATGGTGTCTTGAGGAGAATGCGGGAAAGAAATGAGTAAATATTCTAAATTTCTCTAAGTTCAAAATTACCCTTGCCACAATTTTTTCTTTTGAGCAGGAGCCCTCAATGGCTCAATCAATTGCACAAGCTTTCTTCAATAATTGAACCCATGTTGAAAGCCTCTAGCAAATGGATCCTAATTCATGAATTGTTTACTATGCCAAAGTTAAAGCTTTGTCCGTCTCTGTACAGGAAACTAGTAAAGAGTTGATTGCCCACATCTCGTGTAACGTCATTAGTTGTTGATTGCAGTCACCGGTGACTGTTTTCCAAGTCAGCCAAGTTATATGTCACTGCTCTTCATCTCCAACATACTTAAATTCTATATTGGGTAGTTGGATTAGCTAGACGACACTTCTTACCTGCCCACTCATTATCACTATCCAATGTTTTATTGTCTCCTTGTTGTCTAATCTGCTATTTAAGATTTTTCAAGTTTCAATATAATAAAGTGCTGCCTCTTTTTTTTCAACTAAAATATTTTGGTAACTGGACTCTATGCTCCCCCTAGAAAAAAAGAGAAAATAAAAAGAACTTTATTTTGTTGCTTACATTTTTTTTCCTTATTTTGGTGTACGAGTTAAGAGTAATGGAAGGACTCGAACTTTGATATAAGTTATCATTAAGGACCTAAACTTTCAAAATTTATCATTAAGGACCTATAGTTAAGTTTTTGAGTTAAAACTACTAAAAGTAAAAGGAAAATAAAAATATTTTTTCTTTAAAACGAATAAACCACTGCTAGATTTTCTCTTTTGTATGTCATTCCAATTTCCACCACCACCAATCCTAAATTAAATAAAATCAGCCACCACTCTTAAAATTATTGCTCCGCCACTTAACCTACCCTCCATCGTTTCCTTAATAACAACCAAACCATCTGCAACACTATAAATTTTTTATTGGGACAATAGAATTTGCGATTTATAAGAAGTTAGAGTTAAAAAGGTTTTAGTATCAGTATTTCAAACATATAATAATTGTGTCAACCATGTTAATGTAGCCATATTTACAAGGTAAGTTCTTTTCTGCATTTCCATCTTCTACTTCTTCTATTAAAATGGTATGTCAAGAAATTAATTCAGAGATAAACAACTTGAAAAAAATGATATTCCTTGATTTGCATAGATTGACAACAGTTAATTATATACACAAGGCATTCGTAATCCTAGGCTACAATTAAAGAACTCAGCTGTACAATTACTATATTCAAATAATAATCAATGTTTTATTAACTTATAGGAAATATATACAGTACATATATTCTATCACAAATTCGCTAGTATTTTGAAATATCCAATGTCTCCTTACTACAATAATTTAGCAACGGCTTTTTTGTTTTAAAGAAAAAAATATTTTTATTTTCCTTTTATTTTTAGTAGTATTAACCCAAGAACTTAACCATAGGTCCAATATGATTACTTTTGAAAGTTCAGGTCCTTAGTGATAACTAATATCAAAGTTTGAGTCTTTCCATTACTCTTCTCTTTGTTGTACTCCCTATGTTTTTTTTTTTTTTTAAATATTTTCTACTTGTTTGTGCGCGTTTGTTAATGCATTTTTTGGACCTTAAATATCTTTCATTACATATTAGTAAAAATTATAACAATTGTATATTAATAAAGTACTCATTGAGCGAATCAAACAAGACCCCATATGATTTTTTTTTCTTATATTAGCCATGCCTTTGGCATCCCCCTCCTTGCGGTTAAGGTAACAACTTCGAGCATGAGCAACTCCCATAGTGTGACGGGCGGTGTGTACAAGGCCTGGGAACAAATTCACCGCCGATTGACCCGAACGAAAGGCGTAACAATCTGGGCACTGTCTCGGGGAGAGGCTGTGAAATAGACATGTCTGTAAAGACCCTATGAAGCTTTACTATTGGATGGGAGGTGAAGAATGCCCCCCTTTGAGAGAAAAAATTTATGAGATTTTCTCTAATTTGAATAGTGTCAAGATTCCAAGTGAGAACGATAAAAAAATACAAAGGGAGTAAGTTATAATGCTAGTAGATTATTTTAGGTCACTTTGTAAATTAATCCAAACTATTGGCAATATGTTGATAAAATTCGAACTAGGGAGTATCATTAAAATTGTTTGCATTTATATTTAATAAGCAACCTATAGTGTACAAAGTACAAATTTTTATGATTATCAAGTTAATAGGATGGGGTTTTTATGAACTCTTTGCTATTTACTTGTCATTATGTTTTGAACTTGCATGTGTTGGCGTAGGAAAAGGCAACAAATGGTTATGTTAGAACGTCGATTGGAATATGGATGGACTAGTCAGGAGGATGAACTTGCATGTGTTGGCGTAGGAAAAGGCAACAAATGGTTATGTTAGAACGTCGATTGGAATATGGATGGACTAGTCAGGAGGATCATGGTATCAAGTACATCCCTTGTTGTATTATGAATTATGATAGTAGCAATTGCAAAACCCACAAAGGTTTATACCAACAACTAATCTAAGTGGTAACTCATTTAAAAGGCTCATCTAGCTTAGAACATGGAAGGTTCATATGCAGTTGATCCTCATGAGTGGAAGGAAAAGTGTGAGTCTCCTGCCCACTATACGCTTTAAACTAAGCAGACGCGATAGATGCTAAAGAAGAGGAACTTACAATATCCATGATGCAAGGTTATTTTGACTCATGGACTCAAAGAAGAATGTTTTGTAGAGTTTTATAATAGAAAAGCTTGACAAATTAGGTTATACTTGAAAGCAGAATGGTGTTAGAAGAAAGTTTGAAAGGAAAGAAAAGCGTGGAACGCCTTTGAGAGCCTTTATTGCACTTTCCTCTTTCTTCGCTCTTTATTGTAATGAAAGTGAACTCGTTTACATGGTTTAAAAATTTCAAAACCCGGCGGCTAAGGTTTTGAGTGGCCCAAGAGGCATTACAAAAAGGTCTAATGGTTGTTGCTGGATCTTCCCGTCATTGATTAACTTTTGCTAGGCCACTTTGGACACACCCATGCCACCTATTATAATGGTTATGGTTTTACACTCCCCTCCCCCCTTTTTTCTGTAGATTTTCAAACTTATGGCAATAATCGAGCTGTTAGTTGCCTTAGCACAATGCTGGTGCTAAATATGAAGCAGCAGGGGTTGGTTTCCAGGAGAGGTCAATGGTAGAGATAAGAATATATTTGCAGGGTCTGATGAGAAAATTGTTGCCTAAGTTCTCACTGGTTCTGTGGCTCTAAACACTAGAAAATTGATATCTTTGCTAACTTTAATATCCTTGAACCAAATGCCCTCTTGGTAGCTTATTTGCTCTTTCCTTTATTATGCACATCATTACCAAGAAGGGATTTTGAAAGGTAACCCCTATTTCTTTTTTTGATTGTCATGATTAGTTTGCTAGCAGATATTACTTCTCCTAGTGTTAATTTTGTATAATTTCCTGTGCATCAATAGATCAAGAGAATTTTAGTGGCGTTACGTGTGTTGGGCTCCAAAAAATATTGGATGCAACAGTTGGTACCTCACTATACTTAATTTAAGAATTTGTTAAGAATGGCTGCCATGTTTTTTGGAAGGTTCTCCCGGCAGCCATATCTTGTAGCATATCTTCAGAGTTCAGCTGTATTTTGAAGTATTTAAACCTTATTTTTTTTCTCAATTTCCAAACTTTCATCATCTTTTTTTTTTTTTTTTGAACTTTTCTTATATTTTCTGAACTTTTCTTCTTTTTTTTCCTTATTTATTTTTAGAACTTTCAACATTCCTGTACTTTTCTTCAACTTTTATAAACTTTTATAAACTTTATTTTTTCTGAACTTTTCTTTTCTATTTTATATTTTCTGAAATTAAGCAAAAAGTAAGGTGCAGAGAATAAGTCCTTATTAGCTGAATTTTGTGGAATAGTGATTAATGTAGTATCTTTTGGAGTGCTAGCACTTTTATTTCAAAAGATACCTGGTCTGATATCTCTTTCACAGACTTTCATGTATGCTAATTTGTAATTCATTTTAGTGGTTTGTTTGTGAAGAGTAAATTTTATTTTTTCATTTTCTAGGTTCACATTCTTTCTAATATGAACCTTTAAGTTCAAACCTAAAACTATCTGTTTTGTTTGCAGAGACGGGTAGTGAGGATGATGGGTTAGCAGATCTCAGCGATGATGATTTTTTTGTGTCAGGGACCTCAAGTGATGAAGCAGATGCAGATGATGAACTGACAGATATAAGTGCAAGGTCCCCCCCCTTCTTCTAGAGGCTTCTGTTTCCATTACCAATTATGTATAGGAAGCAGGATGTCCTCATTGTTGATGCTGTTTTGGCACTATTCTTTTGCATCATTTGGCTAGTATGTAATCGTAAAATATGTGTGTTGTCAGGGAACAAGCTTCTAGTGCTTCTGGTAAAGCTGCATCTGGCTTATCCAGTGATGAGAGAAATCAGGTTCTCAACCCTTTCTGATATCATCATATGCATGGAGAGAGTGTTTTTTTTTTTTTAAGGTGATTGACCTGTTGTACTTGCTTGATGTTAATGCAGAAGCATAAGTCAGCTCGATCATTAATGCCGCCGCCTCGTCCTCAGAAATCATTAGCACGCAGGAATTCCGGCACTTCCAGGAAGACGGTAAACCTTAGGGATATGAGTTCTTGTAACAGAGGGTTCTCAAATTCACAGACGGGCCAGAGTAGCAACATGAGTTCCAATTCTGATGCTCCCAAGCGGCGGAGAAAGCGTAGACCAAAAAAGAAAAAGCAATAGGTTTTTTTGGTTATTTTTTCTAACTTAATTACAAGTTCAAGCTTTTATTTACTGAACAAGGAACGTAATAGAGGTCTGACATACAAGTATGTGTTAAAATATATATGCATTGAAGGAAGCAAATGCAGGTCTCACATTAATGATTAAATAGATTCAGGCTGATGTGCTTTTACTATAAACATGGGAAACTATTTGTATGAGAAACTAAAAAACAGTAAAGGTTACATGAACTGTAAGATTGTAGTTCAGATTTTCTCGGCTGCCTCGGTTTGATATCTCCGAATCCTAGCTATCACTAGAATTTTACAGCCTGCTGTGATATTCTTTTTTTGCCTGCTATCGTTATCCTCTTATGAAAGGAACTAGATTTCTGGGAAGTATTTGTGTTGAATGGAAGTGATGTCTTCTCATGCATGGCATTGAAAATTGTTCAATGGAAAAGGAGTAACAGGGTCACGAGCTAACTATTTGGATAACTATTTCGATTTAGTCACTCAGTGCCACTTTTAGGGCGAAATCATAAACTAGTTTTTCAAACTTTGAGGTGATGGGGCCTTTTTCTGGATAAGTAAATTCCACGAAATAATTATGTTAATTTTTTTGATGGACAAGGGGTTACAGGGTCACGAGTTATCCATTTTGATATCAGGGAAAAATAAACTCATGATTGGTAATAAACAATTATTGTGAAAAGTTTGGGTCGAGATGTTCGTTGTTGCAGAGGAGAGAGAACACTAGTAATAATAATGGATTATATAATTTATTAAGTAATGATAAAAGTGAATAACACATTTTAAAAAGGTTAGGTAGATATTAAAAACACACAAGCTTCGTCTCATTTATTGCAACACACAAGCACGACTTTTAAAAGTGAGCTTGCATCTCATTCCAAAAATTATGCTCGCAAAAGAATCACAAGAGACAAACTAGGCAACTATTCATTAATGCGTCAGGTGTACTATAAAACTTAGCTACAGTCTGCAAGTGTACTTTAAAGTGCTATTTTCGCAATCAAGAAAATCATTTTCAATTGTGACGTGATTACAGAGAGAAAGTTATATAAGCATTACATCCGTAAATGGCACATACATTTTATTATATTGGACCAGAACCTCGTCAGCCAGGACACAAGGTTTCCCGCAAATAATGCCAGTAACACTATGACAGAGCAAATTTGTAATAATTTATGCACAAGGAAGGAGGTAAAGTCGTTATCATCGTATCAAAAAGATTCTTGTTTAAAGTCATTTTTCAATTCTGAGGTGATTACAGAGATAGCCCAGTTCTGGTCGAGCCTCCATCCATGAAGAGAATGTAGTCTCAGCTGCAGAAGCACTGTAAAGGTAAGACCTGAACGTTATCAGGAAAAAATACCTCCTGCAGTTTGATTCAGCGAGAGTTACTCAGCATCGATGACAGAACAACATCAAAAAAACTAGAAAGAAATTATAATTTTGAAAGAAAAATCAGGGACAATGGATTCCACGACGAATCATATTTTAAGAGCAAAAGGTCGATCCAAACATAAATATTTAGTTGGGTATTATAATATATGGGTTTTGGTAATTTCACAAGTCAAGATCATAAATGGTTTGATTTGTGGGTTTCAATATATACTGGCTCATATAATATTATGTATCATATTTGGGTCAAGAGTTTCATCAGGGTTTATTTCTCTTAGGGTTTATGTTAGTATAATAATCCTATATAAAGGGTTATTGTATTATTTTAGGTGGGGGGATATTTTAAGATATTAAATTTTGTGTTGAGCTTTTTGCTTGAATACTTGGTGGAAATTCTCATTGAGGTTCAAATAGGTTGTTAAATTAACATTTAGGATTGTTGCTTTCTAAGTTCTATCCATCTATTCCACCAATATAATCACCTATAACCCTTCAATCCCACAAGACCCATATCAATTTGGATGGAGGGCGTTAAAAGTGATAAGGAAATTAGGTTTGCAGGTGCATGCATCACTCACTAGAAGAGAATGGAAGCATAGGATCCATGTAAAACAACTACCAAAGAGAATATATTGACTCATGAGGCTATGACGTTGTCGAGCACTTTTGTCGTCATGGAAGAGGTTCTTGACATGTAAATAGAGATGTGATCTTGCTTTGAGGATAATGATAAAATCCTTATAGTTTTGTAGAAATAATTTGCAACCAGTTGATCCCACTTAGTCTTGGTGATGGTGGGATCAAGTGCAGTGTCATTGATGTGATCCATGACTTGGACCTTTTGTGGATCGAGTCAAAGGAATAAAATACCATATATTGCTCATGGTTTGAGCAAGGTGAAGGGAGGTATAGGTTGGCAATGGTAACGTGGTAGCACAATCTTTCTCTTTAAACACCATCTTGTGTGCTCACGAAAAATATAGAGGGAAGGTGACATACAATTTGTTAGGGTAAGAGGACTGCATGGGAGACGGCCGCGACAATCCGGTAAAAGAGGAGGTACTAGGTAGGTTTTAGAAGAGAAAGATAAAATAGGTTAGGGGCAATGGACCAATCGCTAAGATCACCATGCTAGAGTAGGTTTCGATCTGTAATGGGGGAGTGATTGCATAGCACATACAAGTTTAAACACTATAATTCCTAAGTAAACACAACTGAAGAATATACTCCATATAGCTACGAAAATATACATCAACCAATTATTTATCTAGTACCTATCTACTATAAGTTTTGACTTTATATTTGGTCGACAAACAAGAACTAAAAATTTTTATTGTACCCTTCAAAATTTACCCCTTTACGCTGTAACATTCCGTCAACTTTTGTTAAACTTGTTGAAATTACAAAAATACCCTCACTTCATAAAAAAGGAAAAAGTCAGATAAGGCAGTTACCTTTAGTCCTCCTCAAACATTCCAGCCCCAAAATTGTGAGCGCTCTAAGATTGCATGACCATGCCATCTAGGCTCCACTACCAACTTCACGAGCTGAGTCCTTTGTTTGTCTACCAAAATTTTAGGCAACTCCTCATTACCTTATCATTTTAACATAGCTATCCGTTCTTTTTTACATAAGAACTCTCTTGGATTTTCCGTACTCTTAATACAAGGATTATACAAGAAAAATCACATAATCTTTTTAATTATAATGGGATTTAATCTTACATGTTTTGAGCCTTTAAATAGGTTCATTAATCAATTCTTTAGGCATCTTTATTGGATTCTATTTTCCTAGGTTAGTTTTGTTATACTTCTCTTTGGTTACGATTCATGACTGTGTAGTGTGACATCTTAGCATCTAGTAAGTTGGTGGGCGTTATGAAGCTTCCTAAAACAAAGCATCCTGCTCCTGACAATCTTAATTGGTTACATGATGGTGATAGGCTACAAGTCAAGAAGCAAGCTTTGATGAACATTCTCCTTGGATACACTGCATGACAGTTTGTGGTGTGACATCTTACCTATGAGCACTCGTTCTGTACTATTGGGTTGTCCATAGCAGTATAGCATGATGATGTCACCAATGTTTGTTTGGTGAAGAGTCTGGTTGCATCCATTGCACCCTAACAAAAAGCTCTTGCTATAGCATTGTTGCTTATGCCTAAACTTGACAAGAAGAAAATGGAAGCTAATTTATTATTTCTGAGGCATCGACATCCTTTTGGAATTGGTGACTACATATTCTAATTCTTGATTAAAGGACTAGTTCAAAATTGGCCTTAAAAGAATTTGCACAAGAAGAACTAGGATACTTTCCAAATACTCTTTGATGAGGGTATTTTGTGCTACTTCGCGAGCAAGTGACTTAATCACTTGACTTCCAAATGAAACTTAGGACAAGTTTTCTTTCGGAAGGAGGGAAAGATGATCAAGTTCCCTTTTAATAACTATTTTTTATATTAACACTCCTGGTTTTACCTTACTCTTTGAAAGGGTTTTACAAGTGAACTTTAATTTAATGTTTATTCTTATCGGACATAATTCAGTTGTTTTGGGCCTTTGAACATGCTCCATGTTATAGGATTTATTATTTGACTACTTTAGTTCGTCAGGTAATTCTTTAGGTATGTTTACTGGGCTTTTATTTTCCTAGATTATTTTTCCTTTTCCTTTGTTAGTGGAGGAAGCAAGAAAATTCTAACTATAGTAAATAGACCTAGGGTTGTATAATCCAGGTAGATTGACATTAATTGCTATTGAATTGATCTTCGGGTCTGCTTATTTTCTAAGTGTACTTTAGTGAACACTTTAGCATTTCCCTCAATGCTTGCGCTCTTCGAAACCCTCTAGACCTTGACGTTTAGAGTTCTATTTGTTTATTTTTATTTCAGTCTTTTAATTATATTTGTTCTCTTCAGAAATTTGAACCACTTCACAGAATTCACAGAAACTTGAACCAATTTCTGTCATAACTGAGGGGTTATTGTGGCGTTTCAAAAGTGTGTCCAAAATGTTGAAATAGGAAGCTCAAATTCAGGAAATTTCATATAAAGTTTTGCAATTTGGGTTAAATAAGGGCTCAAATAGGGAAGTTCAGTTAAAATCAAAGAGGCTAAGGCTGTTGGGGGTGCGTGCTTGTATGGGAGGAAAGGAGAGGGAATGCTTTCTCTAAATAATCAATAAAAATATAAAATAGATCGAAATATCATTGATCCTTTTGAATTTGTTTCTTACAATCAGATGTAATTGTCAAATCTACAACGATAACATGTACAATTTCCCGTAACATGATGCGCAAAACTGAAATGGTGAAAAGGGTAATTCTTCCCATAATTTTTTATAAATTTTATTTTTTTGACAATAGTGAAAAACAAAGATAAACATAGGGTAAACATAAAATAAAATAAAGATATTACTTTGAGATGTCTAACCTTAATGCCTTCACACCCATATCAATAAGGGACGCCTGTTGTTCCTCATTGCCATCAGAGGCTTGCTTCAATTCCTTAGTATAGGAGACAATGTCATCACGTATATGTCCAGCTCCTGCACATCTGTAGAGATAGAGCATACAAAAAGATGTAACTGAAGGGACCAATAAAAAAGAATTGCACTCTAATCAAGTTCAGTGGCTTAAACACACAGCTTCTTGCATTTAACATGATTGCTAGCACGGACAGGCACTTTCAGTGGCGGAAAGGAGGTTGGAATACTTACCTTAGTGAGCAAGCACAAGAACTCCATACCAAGCTAAGCTTGGTCAAGTGGAAAGGAGAGAACCTTCCAACCTTAAGGTCGGGGGCTCAATCCCCAGTAAGGGCACTTTGGAAGAGGGGATCTCCTTACCCTTCCCCACCCCCCCCCAAAAAAAAAAAAAAACTCCCAAAATGCCTAGGCCACTATCCACTTTGAGAGGTTCCGGCCTGGTAAAACTTTTTACAATTACTCACCATGGTGCATAGGAAATGAGGCCCTTAGATTTCCAAATAATTTATGTACATCTATTTCAAAGGATTGTTGCCATGTCAAAATTGTAGGAATTGACATTCCTAGTTTCTCAAAACTTCCACAACACATGAAAAAAACATAAGGTATTCACCCTTCCGACGAATAGCTCGCTCTTTCTTTGTAAATTCTTTTTGAAGGCAAAATGAGACGGAAAAGAAGAATCAACAACCCGGTTATATCAGATTATAATATGGCAGTATTACTATGGTTCTCATACTGAATATTAGTGCTTTAACTTATCCTTTGAACCAAAAAGCGCCACAAACTATTGTGTTTTTTTTTTGTTTTTCTCCAATAAGCAATAAAAGTTAAAAAAGACTCGAAGCTGTTTATTTCAGTACTAAGAAAAGGGATGGAATCAAGAAAGCATAAGGAAAGTAATCCGGAAACCCACCTAATTCTGTATTGTGTTTCGTTCAAGAGGGAAAAGGAATGAAATCAGTTTTTTTTTGGGTGTGGTACCAGGGAGTAAAAAAAGTCCTCCCCTCTCACTAATTATCTTGCTTCCACACATGTGAGTCATGCCGCTCAACTTCTCTCATCCTCGACCATCATCAAAGTACTGAAAAAATCCCATTACCACCGCCGCATCACCACCTAAATCCACAAACACCACTTAAACACAGCCTACTGCAAAACCCCCCCTTCCCCAATGTTGACATGGATCCACCGTGACAACAATGTACATGATCAACTTCAGCCTTGGAAACTCTAGATCAAGAGCTTCTATGTGTTGCAGTATCTCTCTCGGATTATCTCTCTTAGTTGGTGGTTGTATAAGTATCTGCCATCTAGCGGTTGCAAGCATGAAATTAAAACTCGGCCATTTCGTTATAGAATGCCGGCTTATAATGTTCATGGGTGTTGATGATAGCGGAGCTGATGATTTGATAGGTCTTAATAGTAATGGTCAGGTTGGTCATGGTATAATGGAGTTTGAGATTTTGATTTTAGGGAGGATCCCCTTTATCCACGAATTGCGAATTGGCTAATTCCAAACTAGAACGTTCGAACCAATTCACAATTCGCATACACCCACAGCGAATTATGTGACTATTTGGGGGAACTTAAAACTCTAAAGAGGGGACAGGGGGTGAAAAAAACACAATCATATGCTATAAGGGTAACAGGGGTCTCGATAACTTTTCATTTCCTCGGAACCCTCACAACAAACCCCCCTCAAAGAGTGTGTCACCGTTGTAAAAAAGGAAGGCTAGAGCCTAAAATGTTAAATCCTTGACCTATCAGGAAAATTATTATCAGGAAAATTAAAAGTATCCCCTCCGGTTTTTATTGGTTTACCCACTTTCCTATTTGGGTTGTCATTTATTAGTTTACCCACTTCTTTTTTTAACTATTTTTGGAATGACCCTACCAATTTTATATTATTATCATTACAATAAAGTTTACCCATTGTCCTTTTCTCTCCACTTCTCTTGGCCCACAATATTAACTTCAATACAATATGCAATAATTTAATACTTTCTCTTCCCTTCTATGACCCACAATTTCTCCTAAAACTCAAAGTGTCTAAAGAAGTGGTAAACTAATAAAACAGGAGGGAGTACATCTTGTTCCGAATTTCACACTAAATTCTAGCCATGGAGAAAAAAAGAACACAAGAACCCTTACATGAGAAAGCTCTACCTTGGAAAATCCATTTATTATAGTGGGATTCCCCTTCCCTAGAATTAACTAACTCTTCACATCATTTAAGTCCTCTTACATAATCAGATTGTATTGACCCTATTACCCTTGCTTGTTGTGCCTACAATATTGAACCTCATGGGAGGATGCCTAGGTGGGCAACTAGATGTAGCACATTATCATGCATTAAAACTATCTCAAGGTTTCCATGAGGATAAACCGCATCAACAAAGCTTAAGCTTTGAAAGAGTATTCTTCACTTCTTCCAAATAATGATGAAGTAACAAAATAAAAGTGTCTCAATACTTATTTTGGGAACATGGGAAGGTCATACTTGCCAATAGGAGTCATAAGGGTGTGCCTACGGTGGCTTGGGAAAGCAGATGCCTAAGTCAATACAAGCATGTTGCATGGAGCAACTCCGCGTTGGCTTGTTTCACCAAAGGCAAAAAAATTGGTTCGCTACTCACTTGCCTACACGTTCGTGTTCAAAATAGCACGTCCATGTTCAATATAGCACCTGCTGGTATAGTAATCCAATGCATGCACGCGATCCAACTCATTGATGTTGCTTAGTTTATGCCCAAGTACATATATGCATATGGCCGTTTTAAGCTATTATTCTCATATCAAGAGAGAAAAGCTACGAGGGATCTTTGATAGCTTTGTACACAATTATTTGTCATCTTTTATTCCTAGTGCAAGTTGGGTGCTTTATCTCCCAATTCTTGGGTTCCACATAACATTCCTTATGTCCCTTTTCTCTGTTGTTTTCTTTATTCTATTATTCTTTCTATAAGTCTCTTTCAAGGACAAGGATGCCAATGCTTTCAATGGCTTTGATCATGAGGGTTTTATTCCCCATTTGATGAGTGGCTTTAGGGTGCGTTCTCTTCACCTTTAAAAAAAAAAGTTTCAGGATTTACCAGGTCCAATCAGGTCTCATCAAGTGTAAAATAATGTGAAATCAGGCTGATCAAGTCCAGTTAGGTCTAATAAGTTCGTTCAGATAAGTGTAGGTGAAGAGAATCCAACCTTGATCTTCATATTTACTTTATCCCTTCCTTTTGCCTTTGTTTAAAGGTGGGGAAGCGGGACTAATATAGACTTGAAGAATTCACTGAAGTTGGGAATCATGTAAACTGTGTCCACAAGACTAAGAAATGACAAGTCAGCTCGAAATGACACACTTTTCTCCAACTACACTCACTTCCATTAAATCTTACCTTTCTATGATATCATCAACATCTGCTTTGCTCCTCGGTCCTTGAGCAAGAACTCTTATTAGGCTGAGTATATCCCGGTAGTCACCCAATTTGAGTGCCACTTCATCAGAAGCCCAACATGACATGTCATCAGGCACTGAAAGTGGGGATGATGAAACTCTTAATGCTGGAACATCAAGTCGCACATTTCCCTCAGCATATAGTCTAACACAAATAATCGCCATTGCATAAGCCACTCCTCCAAATCCCGTATGCGAAACAAATAAATAGCATCCAGCCGACCTGCAAATTAGAGACAATCTATTTTAGCATCCAGCATTGACAGCTTTTGAAAAAAATTAAGGTGTCAAACAGTCCAATAATTCCCAATGTCCAATAAGTGCTCGTCTCAATGACCAACATTGGTGACAAGAAGAATAAATAACAGCCAGTTACTTACTCCTCTTTACAGTACTGGATTGCATCAACATCAGATGACAAAGCTTCCCTCTCTCTGGTTAATGGTATTCTCTTGTATGATACATCAAAGCCTTCATCCCTTAGAGCTGCATAAACTTCTGCCGGAGTCTTGATATCTTCTGTGAAAATATTTTCCCAGTATCCAACAATACTAGATTGATTTACAGTCTGACTATATTCTTCTCGATGCAAAAGCATCCGTCCACCTGATCGAGTAACCTCTGATATTATATCTTCTTTTAGACGTGCTTCCATGTGTTCCACCTTCATGATTTACAGAAGGGAAAGAGTAGTAAGTTGTTAATTAAGGCTTCATCTTTTGTTAATTGATACTAAGGTAGCAGAAACAAACCATTGGACCAGTAATTCCCACATGTTTCAGTGTATCGACTGCTTTGTTCAGTTCCCGTAGAACAAAAGGTGTACCGTTTATATATACCACAGCTTCCTCTCTCAAATCAGTTATCACCAACTTATGTCCGCAATCCACGGATCCACTAGCAGCCAAGAAAGATACCATCTCTTTAGCACCAGCAATAGTAGGAGTTGCCATGCTGTAGACAGGGTATCCATCCACCTAAGGAGGAGAAAATAACATGCAAAGTGAGAAACTGACAAGTACTTTCGAATTTATTAGTACAACTGCAAATTACGATATTCAACCATCTCAGAATCAGCAAACTGGAAGGAGTTAACCCTATAATAAAAATAATTACTATTCTTCGATAAGAATACAGTTGATTAGATAAGCAAAGAATCAATTCCCAAAGGAAAATGAAGAGTCTTTTCACTTCTGAGGCAAAACACAAAAGATGTTATCATCATGATGAAGTATTTGTAAATGTTATCGAAAAACAGAACCTTTTTATTTGTACAAGTTGTTCTATTATTTTTTTCTCAAAAAAAACACCTTCTTCACGTTTTTTTTGAGATTGCACCCTATAAGACAGCTTTTGAATACAGAACCTAGTTGGCACTTGGCATTCTACAGTGAACAGCCTCTTGACCTCAGTTTAGCCTCTTCTTTTAGCACATGCCTCACACGCTCCATTATTCTGGTGTCTTTTCGTAACACGCACCCTTGCTCCTTGTACTTCTGTTGTATTAATTATCATTTCAACGATAATTAATACAATATGACGAACGTTTAGAGAGTTTCAGTGATCTTCTTCTCTTCTCCTCTTCTTCTTCGTTCTTCACTGACTATGCTCTATTCATATTCCCTCCCTCTCCCCCCCTTCCCCCTCCCCTCTCCCTCTCCCTCCCTCCCCCTCTCTCCCCCCCTCTCTCTCTCTCTCTCTCTTTCTCTCTTGTTCTTCTGGTCATCTTCATCTTTCACTGCAGATAATGTGCCTTGCTTGTGAGATCCAAGGGTGGAGAGGAGTATCTAAGGGGAGCGACGGCACTATTTCCTTATGGTTAATGATGATTTAGCAAACACATGCAAGATTGCCAGCTTTTCTTATTATATGGAGTTTGGGATGAAGATATTAGTGCGCCTTAATTTTCATTTTCCGATCTGATATGGATCTTGATGGATGGAAGGTTTTTAGATGATTGTAATGGTGAAATTGATTGATAAAACTTAGAAGGCAACGACTTCTAAGGTTGAATATAATGGCACCAACCTGTTCGAACTCTTAACAAGAATTCTCTCACAAATTTATTCACAAAACATTAACACAAACTTAATCTCATAAAACGTTCTCCTTTAAAATACAGCCCTAGGTCTATCTTTATAGGAAAATAAACTTGTTCCCTACTCCAACTAAGAAAAGGAAATTAAATAACTAACTAAACAAAAATTACCTATTATTTAATTAATGAACTAAAATAGCCCACTAATTAAGTATGAAAACTTTGGATACCCAAGGGCCCATAATAATAAAATCAACATCAGAATACTACTTGCAACCTTGAATTGTAAGATTATCCAAACTCAATAACTAAATAGATCAACTAATTTCATTATCTTGAGTCGACTTGTCACATCTATATCACAATCTTCCCATGTAATTAGTCAATATATTATTCCACACCTGTTGTAAGCATGGTTTTATATCAAGGCTGAACCGGTCGGTTTTTAACAGGGTTTGGAGCTTGCCAAACCAAATCACCCGTGTTGCCAAGGGCCATTAGTTATCAGAAAACATGATTGTTACAAAGCCATTTTGGCCAATACTAAGGTCATTAAGATATTAAGGCTGTTACAGCCAATACCAATGCTGCTTATAATCGATTTTAGGCCATTACAAGTAATAAAATGTTTCACTCTGAGTCAATCGTGAGTCGTGACTGCGATACACTACCGTTTCGCGGGTACACCACGGCAACCAAGTTCTAAAAGCTTGATTGCAAACTGTGTATGAAATTGCTTCAAAATTTCCTATTTGGTATTTTCTTACTCCTTCCGTTCTTTTTTAATAGTTATACTTCACTTTTTGGCATAACCAAGATGGAAAAAGTATGTGAGAGGAAGTCGGAAAGCAAGAGAGAGAGTGTAAAGAGCAGGTGAGAAAATGCAAAGAGTAGGTGAGCGATTGCTAAAAGCTAGAGAGAGAATGTAAAAATCAGTGGGTCATATTACCTAAATAGGAAAAAGTAAGTGTAACTACTAAAAAAAAGGCTCAAAAAAGGAAAGTGTAACAATTAAAAAACGGAGGGAGTATTTTGGTATTTCCGGTTTCATCATGGAAGTCGCGGTATATTTGGTAATAGAAGTAACATTCAAAAGGACATTGAGTGGTCTTCCATTACTGCACCGTGTAAATGTCAAGCTCTATCTATTTGTGATGTCTTACCCTTGCAGTGAACCTATTACACCTTTATTTTACTTTTTGGAAATTAATGCCATACTTTTGTGGGTTTTATAGATTTACAGTGATTCGAATATCTCAATTCCTAAAAGGTATGTTATTGTAGGTTCATCATTGGAGTTCTAGTTTAATTATCTCTATTGTTATCAGAGTTAAGTGATTCCTTGATGACTTTGGCA
This sequence comes from Beta lomatogona, assembly GCA_947646795.1. NCBI lineage: Eukaryota > Viridiplantae > Streptophyta > Magnoliopsida > Caryophyllales > Amaranthaceae > Beta > Beta lomatogona. The sequence goes on along the minus strand of CANSNZ010000744.1, from coordinate 866,987 downwards.
CCATAAAACTTTGGAGATTTATTAGGTCATGTGTACTAGGTTAGAGGTGGTATTGTAAGGGGGAGGGAGAAAGTTGTAGATGATGGAGTTAGAGAAAGAAGTAGAGGAGACACATGAAGAGGGCAAAAATAAGGTTGTAAAATAGGAGTAAAACGTCGTTAAAAATAAATTTGTCTTATAAGGTATTAGCATCAGAAGAAAAGGGAAAGGTGCTATTTCACAAGAAATGTGTCAAAAAAAGGTGCTTTTCAACAAATTTTCCTAGTAAAATAAAATGCCATAAATACTTTTAACTTAGCTTTGATAACTTCTAGAACGCAAAAATGAATAGTACCAACTTGTTCCCATTATTAATTGATTACCCACAGACCACAACTTTGCCAGTGTAACAGGAAAAGAAATTCATGTAAAGGTAGAAAGTAGTGCTAAGGTTATAGGACTTCCAAGACAAGGAAGTTTTAAAGCAAGTAGACAATGGTGGATACTGGAAGAGGGAAAGTAGGGAACCCTAAAAAAACAAGGTAAAAGACAGATGCCAAAAAAGGCACTCTATCCCAAAGACAGATCTAAAGAATCTTCTGCTCCTCACTACACCAAACCCACATATCTAGTTTCAAAGTGTTTGGAGGAGATTTACTAGAAAATAGAGAGGTCCACACACCATCCTAACATACCAGAATCCAGCTGAGAGAAATTAGAAGCCGGGAGAAATATCTAGGAGCATAAAACAGCTGCTTCATACTATTCTTTTTTTTTTTTTTTTTTTCTGGGAGACACATCAAACTGCAAAAGGAGGATTAGGTAAACATGTTGCAGTTGTACCCATATCTGTATCCGGTAATGTCAGCACGAGTACGCTTGCAAAACAACTGTGTCCAGCTCACATAACTACTCAATACACTCAGGCTTCTACCTTCAGAGAGATAAATATGCTAAGGACATCCAACCCAAGGTAAAAAGATAAGAATAAAGAGGTCAACCTACTTAACCCTCTCATAGCAATCAACCGCCCTGGATTGAGCATAAACATACAGATAAAAGAGGTCAACAAAAAGTCAAACAATATGTCTATCAGAACCGAAACTCATAGAATTGAAAACCTTATACGAGAAACTATTTCACTTCATACAAGCATTAACTAAATCCAACTTCTCTCGAGTCTACTCCGCTACCTAATGCTGCATCCCATCTCTGGTAGTCACTTACATGGATCCTCTGCCTCCATTCTCTTATATCAAGTGTTGTGTGCTCATGCAAACTTAATTTCTTCATATCATTTCTAACATCCTCCATGCAAGTACTCTTTGACTTCCCTCGACTTCTTATATAAACTCCCGCTGTCCCGCATTCCAACCTTCCACTATACTCTAGACGACGCCTCACATGCCCAAACCGCCACAACCGAATTTCTCTTCTCTTACCCTCAAAGTCTCCAACTCCAACCCTCGACCGAATATCCTCATTCTAAATTTTATCTCTTAATGAAATTCCACACATTCATCTAACCATGCGTATCTTTGCTACCCCCATCTCCCTAATATAATATTTCCTAAAGCCCAACATTTGCACCCATATAATTCATCTTGACAAGTGCATCTTTGCTACCCCCATCTTTCTAATATGATATTTCCTAAAGCCCAACATTTGCACCCATATAATAACGTTGGTTTAATAGTTGTCCTATAAAAGTTTCGTTTCTACCTTAGAGGTACACTGCAGGAGCGAAAAATCCTGGTTGCCCTCTACATTTAAGCTACCCCCACTAAATCCAATGAGTCAAGTGTTGGTCAATATCCTTATTTCTCTTTAAGAACGATCCAAGGTACTTAAAACACTCCCTAATGGGAAAAATCTATCCATCCAATGTTACCACATCCTTAATTGGTAAAACTACACTCCATGTGCTCTCAAGGTTTAAATATGTGCCTTGATTGTTCCAATTTAGCATTAGCTCCATTACTAGGCTCGTTCACCAATGCAATATCATCCGGATACAACATACACCACTTTATTTCATCCTAGCTTGGCTGTGTTATATTTCATTTATCACAGTCGTAAAAAATCAAAATCTGATGTTACAGGCTTACTTACAGCCACACTTGATAGAAATAAGCAAAGAATATCACACAACTACATGATTAGAAATATTAAGTGATACGAACTCGTATCAAGTAATACACATCAGTCGATAAGTAATGATTTTCCAACTAGACAAAAAAAATATTTATGAGTCGTTCAAGACCAAGTAGAGTCGATAATGTCAATGCAACATCCAAAATGGCAAATATGAAAAGGCAAATTTCCACTTTGCTGCCTTAGATTTCGCATGATTCCACTTTGAGTTTTGGACTTTGGTGACTCGTGTTTTCCCTAATTCCATTTAAGTCTCATATCATTTAATTTACTCTTCCCACTACAAAGACCTGCCCATAACTATATTGGAACTTCTGTTAGGGTAATATGTCTCTGCTATGCCCAGGTTAAATTTGAATTCCTTCCCACCCCATGGCTTCTCTTATGTAACTTAGTCCTTAAACCGAAAGAAAGGAAAAACCCCAATAACAAACAGAGGAAGTGCATCAAAGACATTTGAAGCCCCAAATTTCATCAAAGAAGAGCTCACATGGTGACCCATTGCGAGCATGAAAGTGGAAGAGAATTTTGATATTGAGGCTAATGGAGGTACGGATATCATGCGGTTTACTTTGTAATTAATTATACAATGTTGAAATGGTGTTTGGAACTTTGTATGTTGTTTTTTATGTCAAAATCTACATACGACAAATTAACATGATATTTGGCCCTTGGGTGCATAAACAATGAATATCTTTTCTTCTACTTTCCAATTTTGCTTAATATACGCACTATTGTCTAATGAGTGAGATAAATCTTGGTTAAGTGGGTAAATTTTTTGCAACAACAAATACTTTTTTCGTCCCTGTTTAGTTTTTCAGTAAGCTCCTTGTTGATTTTATACTTCTACTGTTATTTTTTTAAATTGCAACAATTTCCATTTTCAGGTATTTTTATGCAGATGCAATATTTCCTTTCTTGTTAAAGGTTCCGGGGAATTTGACCATTTAATCCCCACTTTACCTACCCCAAATACAAAAAGTGGGCAATTGGGTCAAATTTTACTATCTCTCCTCTTTCCTTAATATTTGTACAAAAAGGCATTTGTTGCAAATAAAAAAACAGAGGTAGTATTATAAATAAGAGATGTTTGAAATTCAGGGTTCATCCTAACGTATACTCATTGGTTGATTTGTTAGTGAAATTTGGATGGATTCCCCTCAGTTTGTTGGGTAAGAGCCTCAATTGCGAATTATTAGCTTTAATCTCGAGGGGGATGCGGGTTACTTGACAATAGACTGTGAATCTGTGATGTAAAGTTAATGAAGATAATTAGTCTTTGTTTCAGTAAGGAGGAACACACACTTGTTAGATGAAGAACATGAGGAACACACACTACTTATTGAAAGAGCTAAGGTTCCTATGGAGGAGTGGAAGTGAAGGCAGAGAAGGACAATGTTGTGGAAGGATTCAATGAGCACATTTTTATCTCCCCGTCTCAGATTTTAAAAATTGAAGTATAAAAAGGATTCAGGGCACCAAAAGTCATTGCCGATCACAAGGGAAAGTTTCAACAAAAAAAGCAGATACTCCCACCCTCCCATCCCAACGTTCCAGAAAGAAAACATCAAAGAGGATTTAAGATACCGAACAGAATATACGATGCCCTCAAACATGTGCATGACCCATATGACAAATAAATAAATCTCTCCGTCCACAAATATACGTCCTTTCAGGTGTTTGCACACATATAAAGAATAAATAGCAGGGAAATATAGCCCTTTTAGTACATATTGTACAAGTAAAGATAAAATATTTTATCAAAAGGGAGAGAGAGTCAATGGAAGATCCCACTTAGTTAGTGCAAAGGTCTACATCACATTGGTTGAGACGATTGGATGGAGTAAATTTTCAATTTAAGGTAACATGATATTTGATGTTTTACGTAGAATAGCCAAAATAGTATACATGACGTTTGATTGTGAAAAGAGGGAGTATTTGACTATTTGCTTTCTCCTAGATGCTTTCAAGAGGTCTTCCAGCATCTCCTATGGACATTACCCGTCTTTCTAGAGTATTTATCTATCTCTCTCAAAGAAACAAAAGGTAAGAAAAAGCAGGGCAACAAACCAGTATACCTTGTAAACATGAGGTGCCCCATGTATTTGTATGTGACTAGAAGTTCGTTGACCAGGAAAGAAATACATTTTAAGTATAGAGCCCCTCCCAAGCACGGACCCATTTCGAGCCTTGATAACAGCCTCCATTAACGCATCTCCATGCTGAGTCTCATAGGGCGATCTCAGATCTTCCTGCATCAGAAAAGCCAAATAAGTCAGATGAATGAGTTTAGGAGGAAGGACAAGATAATTAAAACTATTAGAATATTCACTATGGTTTCCGCTTCTCTTTAAGTATCATAATAAGATAAAGAGACATTACCGGAACAGTAAAGAATCGTCCTGGCCTCAATCTTATGCTCCATTTCATTGCTTGGACTTCAGGTCTTTTTTGCAACCAACTCTTGAAACTCATCTTTGATTCTCCTTGGCCACAAAATCCATCAAACCCTTCACTCCCAAGATACGCAGAAAAGGCGATTAAACGGAAGTAACGCTCTAAGTACTCAGCACCACGATTTAATGCAACCCTTCTCACCCTGGGCTCAACACGCTGTTGATTAAATAATGCCCGGTATCGTAGGACTGCATCACGTATATTCTGCAAAGCTGAACATCTATCAATAACAGCATCTAACGCCTCACGACATTCAACACCATTATCAAATAATCTTGTAATCTTCCACAGTAGCAAGATGTCATTAATGCCAAATGTACGAGTTGGCTTTCTAGTTGTTCCTTGATCAACAGTACTTGAACTAGATGCTGACAAATCATCCATAGTTTCTTCACCGCATGAAGAACTATCATCCACTTCACCAATGGACTCATCACGGAAGATTCGTATAGGTTTACCATATTCTATTCTTAGTTTGAGAAGGCAGGCTATGACAGTACCAGTTGTTGTTCTTCCTCTGCCCATCTGCACAAAAGTTGGAAGGGCATTCAACCACATTTACTCTCCTTCATAGGCAAACCATAAGCACTATAAATGACAGCTTGCATCAACTATGAAAACCTTTTACCTGACAGTTGAAAACAAAAGCAGTGTCCTTTGAAGCTGAGGCAACATTTTTTGCTAGTGTATCAAAATCAGAACTTTTTGGAGCCTTTCCATCAGTTATGGGGATACGTGCATACATAATTGGATACCCTCTAGCTTCTAGACAGCTAAAAACTTCACGTGGCGTCTGAATCGAATCAAAGTTGACATGTTCCCAAGCATCAAATATTTGTCCATCATCAGTTTCATGGATAACCATAATAGCACCTCCAAAGCGTTCAGATTCACGCAGGATATCTTCCTTCAACCGAGCTTCCATTCTTTCTACCCTCTCACAATCAATACCCTGAGCCAAAAAAAAAAGGAACAATATTTGATATCGCAATCATGTTCCACAAAATCCTTTAAAAAAGAGAATAATCAAAGGGACTACAGAGAGTTACTTGACTAAACAGTTTGACTAAACAACTCTAGCCTAAGTATATTTCTTGCAATCTTTGCAGGTTTTGCTCTGTAGCTTAGATAAGAAATCTGAGTTGGATGGACATGACATTTTTGAAATTATAACAATTATCAAAAAGTTTCAGCCATACAGTTTAAGAATGTAGGAGCATATTAACTAGTTACTTTCATGTGAAGTTTTATTAAGACTTCAAAGATTGAAGCTAAAGATGGGCATACTTAAAGAGGAATTGCAGGGAGCTTTATGCACGTACAGTGTACTCCATCATATTCTTATAAGGTCTTTCAACTTCACGAAGCACAAATGGTTTTCCATTAATATAGATAACAGGTTCTTCTCTCATATTGTGCCAGAAAACTGGACGACCTGCTCTTAAGCTACCAATGCGCTGAATGACAGATCTAATGCCATCAATTGTTGGATTTGCCACGCCATAAACGGAAAATCCTGGAACCTCTCTGAAATTTGGGGCACCTTCTATCCTCTCCGGCAAACTCAAGTTTTGACAACCAGGGCAATGGTCACTCTTCAAGACAGTTTGACTGCCCAGCACTGCTCCATTTCTCAGTGCAGCAACCACACTCATCTCGTAAGGACGACCATTAGTAGATTCAGCCATCTTAATAAGCGATTTCTCTGCATTACGATAGCCTAATGCCCCCATTGGATCTCTCCTCAATAGCCTACATATAAGCTAGATTAGAAAAGACATAATACAAATGAATGGGAATAAGAATTTGCATAAGGATACAGATATCATTCATTGCTATCCTCAAAAGATTCCCTAAAATAAGTACCTACGCAGTATGCTATAAAGTTCTGGTCGCGCCCTCATCCAATCAGAAAAACTACACTGAGCAGGAAAACTGGGGTTTACAGCTGTTTCCTCAGTGTGAAGATACACAGCAAAACATATCAGAAAATAATATCTCTCCAGATACTCCACAAAAAAAGACAGTGAAGCCTCTCGCTTCATCTCATCTGGTTGGTGTAATATACTGTTACGATATGTAGCAATAGCTTCTCGTAAATTCTGCAAAATAAAGGTCAAAATATATTAATAAACACTGTTCGAGGTAATACTGTAGTAAATCTTATTTCATTTATACAAGTGAAAAATATTATATGTAGACGAGACACCAAGCAGTGTAATCCATGTACAAAAAGGAGCCAAGAAAAGGATAGCATAACACCTGAAAATTTTTGCTCGTTTATTTTATCATTATATTATTAAATAACTTCAATAAACAAGTTAGTTTCGTCTACTAAGTATTACAACTTGTCAAGTAATTACCCTTATTGTAATTTCTTATATAATAAGTGTCTGAAACAGTGAAACTTATTCGTTTATTCGATTTGATTATCTCTTTTCTGCTATCGCTGATAGACTAGTCGATTAAACTAGTTGTCATTATCAACTAATATATCTTCTAGTCAACTGTGTGTTTAAGTTAACATTAAACCTTAAGTTGTCCAATGTTACACTGTATTTTACTCATTGTCTTAATTAGTTATAAAGGTTATAATGATATATTTCTATTTATTTTCCTTTCATAACTCCAACCTTCAGAAACCTCTTTCTTTATTTACTTCCTTTCTTTTACTTGGCCGAGTATTCCTGTAAATGGCTAGCATAATTCTGATTTTTGGTTCTTTTAATTATTTTTCTCTTTCTAATCCTTCTAATTTAACATGTGGATTTTACTTAGTCTCCTAAAGAGTCCATACTCCATAGTGTCCCACTACTCTTTTGACTTCCACTCCCTTCTTCATCTACTTGAACCTTCTCCTTTTAACTCCCTCTCGGTAGAATTCTAGAATTAGTTAGAAACGCCTCACACAGTATTACCCCCTATCTCACCTCCACTATATGTGTTGCTTAATCCTTCTCCTCCTTCCCTACTTTAATCTTGCATCACCTCTTCTTCTTGGTAAAATACAAGTTCTCTTTAATCATTTGTACTTCATGTCTAAACTCTAAAGCGTATTGATTGATTAGTTTATTTCATGCCTTGGAAGATAAAGGTGTGGAGACTCAAGAGGACTACTCGAAACTCGACGGCAATGTGTCCGAGATAATCTACACTCCTCTAACGATCAACGTAACCAAGGGTGACCTTACATAGCTTAGTACTTTGAGGGTTCATGATAGGCTGGGACTGGGACTAGCATAGTCTTCATTTGATTCTCTTTATATCGTGATGAAGAACATGTTATGAAATATGAAATGCTACATATCTTGCTGAATTCATACTGCTTATAAGTTGTATGTCTTGAATCTTTGATGAATCATATTAAAGTGGTAATATTTAATACGCGGTAGTAAGCATAGCATTTGTGACCAATCATTTGTGGAATTTGTTATTTGCCATCCTACTTGTTTTTGAACATCTAAACAAGTTAATTTAAAGTTTACTACAATGCACTTGTTTACATGCTTAAAAGAGGTGTCAGCGTTGTGCCTGATCAGTTGGGGCTACACAGCTGTACACGAGGCGACCAGGTGCATATGTGCAGGGTCATGTGTGTAGGTTAATTTGAAGTTTGCTCCTTCGCAGTTGGTTTATGGAGGTCTGAGAGTGATGGCAGACAAGGTTGTTGAATCTGTTGCAAGCCGGATGTGCTCTGCTAGTTTTTCGGACATGCATAGTAGTATCGTGATTTTGCAGGTTAGTGTTTGTAGATGTGCACAGGTATGTCTGCAGGCAGTGGGTAACCGTACCGTGAGTGTGGCTTGGCATGGCTAGTCTGGCAGAGGCTGCGGCAATTGTTGGGTCCTGAGGGATGCTGGAGGTCTGCTTGTGTGCTGCAGAGGGCGTTGGTGTTTAATGGTTGGACATGACCAGAGTGTTTTTCTTTCATGTCAGCATGAGTGGGCAGTGGGAGAAAAATATTTTATAGCATTTTGGAAGAGATGCAAGTCATTTGAATATTTAAAATCATGTTCTAATCAAAAGAGCTCATATTTAAATATTTAAATTCCGTACAAACGTCGATCCTTTCTTTTTGTGGTATTTGTGGTGCAATTCATTGCTCTAGATTAATTGAATTGTTTGAATGACTATTACCTGGATAGATTATTGGATGCATGAATAATTCGAAAAAATATATAAATTGTGTTTAAAGTGATATATAATTTCGTACATTTCGGAGAATATTATGAGTTGCAGTCACTATTGATTATGAACTATGAAGTACTGTATTATTTTGGGATCTTATGTGATAATTTTGTGGCAATTTAAAGCCACGAAAAACATTTGATTTGATTTTGAGTATAATGAGGACATTTTGATTATGTGAATTAATGTGGTCGCACTTAATTAAATTGATCAAAGGTTAGACATCCAGTCAGGATCCCGATAGAAGAACATGCCACATTTTGGGTCGGTGACTCAGGGGCGCACAAAGGGTTATTTCTATTGTTGGACCATTGTTGTCATGCCTTAGTTCCAGCCGGAGTTTGCTCTAAGTTAGAGAGGCTAGGGATGGCTTCCCAACTTTGGTTCATGCAAACTCGTGAGCTGGTTTCCAGCTTCTTTCATTCTTCCATCATCTTCATTTCCACGTGGCTAGGTTAAATGGCATTATTAATTTAGAGTATTCAGGGTTTGTTACAGTTTCTACTGCTGAACTTGATTTCTAATTATTATTGTCATGTCGATGTTGAGTTATTTTATATTTGAGCATGCTTTTGTTCTCTTTACAACTCCATATATTTATTCCTTTTTTAGTTTGGCAATATTTATTCCTTCATTGTTCACCACATAACACTGGAAGAAACAAGCTTTCAGACATCAGTAATTTCAATACTTTCATCATATTCATCCAAGCCATGAGGTTTGAACAACAGAACCAAGCTACATTTCTGACTCATCTAGGTGTATTTGGGGATAAAATTCTACTCAAAGAAGCTCAGTATAATTCTTGCAATAATATTCATGATGCAGATTCTTTATAACAGTGAGAAACCACTTAGCACTTCTATGAGCTTTGTCCTGAACTTATTATTTGAAGTTTGACAGGGTCGACAAAGTTAGGCTGAACGAATACTGGTGGCTTGTAAAAAAAAAATTAAAAAAAGGTTGGTTGCCTCAGGTGTGGAAGTTCGTTCCAACATCTCAGGTTACTAACTGCAAGATATGGACGCTAGACACTTTTATGACAAAGCCTCACCTCTTAGAAATTCCAGTTTTCATTTGCACGGATGTAATATAGCTGCAGTCGACCTTATAGCAAGCAGCCAGTGTCCTTAATACTATATATATACCAATAACATGATCATAGGTTCTCGATAAAGCTTCCAATACTCCGTTTAAGCTTGGTTATGTCAATGAAACCAAGCATGGATTGTAGATGAGAGGACGTGATTAGTTACTTATTCGTAACCCTCCTACTGTCCACAGCAACACCTCCACTCCCCTCCCCCCAAAAGAAATAACGGGATATTCTCATTGGTAACCCATAGCTTTGGAAGTTCTCATTAGTAACCAAAAAATTTCTTTATACAAAATTACCCTGTACTTGTGCATAATTCAAAGTGCGGCCTTAAAGAGGGTTTTCACGTTAACCCAACTGATAGTTTTGTTTTTGCCTAATCAAGGTTCACCAAAAAGAAACCCATGTTCTTTCTCCTCCTTCCCTCTGTGTCACCATCAGACAAATGCCAGAAACCACAAGGAGAAGCAGACGCATGGCGGCAGACACCAGCCTAAACGAGAAACGGCAACGGTGTGACTGAGAAGCAAACGCAACTGCAGCATCGGCCGTAACAGAAGCCATAAGGAGAGAGAGAACTTGTGAAAGGAAGTGAGTGAATCATGGGTCTCTTGTGCTACAACATTCTGAAGTATTTGATGGATGTTTTCCGGCAATTAGGTTGCTCGTAATGGTGGTTTCCAGCGGTATTTAGCGGCAAACAATTGTGAATTGTTGTGCTTATGGTGATAATTGACGAGATCCGGAAATAGAGAAAATCAAATGGAAGAGAAATCTAGAATTCCAATTCAATGATCTCCGGATTGGAAGCCCAAAACCCCATCTACTCTATTTTTCCCTCTCATCATAGCTCCCCCAAGCTCAGTTCCCTTATCTTCTGCTCACTTTTAGTTATGCAAAAGTACAGGGTTATTTTGTATGAAATAATTTTTTAACAAAAAAAAATTGTTACCAATGAGAATTTTCCAAAACTAAGGGTTACCAAAGAGAATTTCCCAAAAGAAGAAAAAAAAACAAAAAGAACAATTAAATAAGTAAACACATGAGCACCGACCTCTTGAAGGTTGTATACTTATGTTCTAGCCGTGTTTTGTAAATGGTTGACACGACCTTCATATCTTACTAATATACTCGACCCTCAGTTGAAATTGACATCTTCCTTTCGGATGTCCCACAAAGTCCTTAACATTACTCTTTCAGTGAGTTTCTCCTCGTCCTTTCTGAAGTTGAGCCCCACCCACCCAGCCACCCAATTTCTTCTCTCTACTTCTCCGCTCTTCTAATCTCCATGCAAAAACGAGATGTTAACTCTATTAAGGAACAGGGGAGTAGTCATTTGAAACCTAACAATTGAGCTTGAAGTATACTTTAAACAGTTCACGTTCCTATTTTATGAAGATATAAGCATTTCAAAGTTTTCTCAAAGGCAAATGTGACGCTATTCACAGGTGTTACGAATTTAATGACTAGTGTAACTACACTTATGTTCTAATGCAACAGTCCATAAATGATAATGCAGCTTGATCTAGAATCCACATTAAGCAAACTCAAACATTGGATATAATGCAAATACAATGGAATTTTGAGGGTATGGCTTTGCTTATAAAGGTTTTGAAGTTCCATTTTTTTTAGGCTTTTGTGCAGCAGGAGTCAATTTTTAGCTTGTGACTGTTGCTCGAATTTTTTTCATTTTGTAAATAAATTGTTCTATGATAGCTTGAGAAATTGGGCTTTTTTTTATCCTTAGCACTTCTTTTGTATTTGGGTGACACCCCTTGGCGCTTGGAGTCTATCCAATCAGTCCTTTATCACTCATCAAAATAAGATAGTAAATTGGACCAAGTAGATAAGAAAGTAGTTGCGGAAAAACCTGCATAGAGGAACACTTATCAATCACTTTATCCACCTGCCTTTTTCCTTCCACGCCACCCTGAATATACCATTCATTAATAGGAAAATCAGAACGAAATTCAGAGAAATCTGAAATTGACTTACACTGCAAAGAAACAAAAATGGGTTGTACCTCTAAAACACGGATCAAACTTCTAATGACAGTGTACTCTCCTCTACGGATTGCCTCCTCTGAACTAAGCAAGTTGTCAGCACCACAGCTCAAATCAGAAACTCTTCCAATAGAATTGCTCCTTGGTATCCCTGCTGAACGTAAAAGGTCAAAACTTGCAGTTTTTAGCTATATACTTCCTCCATTTTTTAATACTTGCAACATTTACCATTTTAGAAAGTTCTCTATTACTTGCAACGTTGACATTTTTGGCAATATACTCTCTTTCTCTCTCCAGTAACTCTCTCCAGTCTCCTATCCTTGGTCCTCATGCACATTTCAACGTTGCGAGTACTAGAAGACGAAGGAAGTATAATAGTATTCATGTGATTGCTTTGTATTTGGTTTGGATCCAATCCAGTTTGAAAATTATCAGATTCAGATTTAACATAGATTTGTGTTACATCCAGTCAGATTCAATACGAATAATCAACGTCGAATAGATTAATATCTGCCAGGTCACGCAAGATGGGGTACATATTGCATGGGTTCCATACTTTATGCAAGATGAAGTCATGACCCCCAAGTTCTGGGCATTGCGGATTTGACTTTTTTTTCACCCACCGCATCTATCATTTGAGCATTGGAAGCTGAAATTGAACCATTTCGACATGGCAAAGAACTTCGCACATGCCGGATATTTATCCCCTACTCATGATACCTCATGATCCTTTCAAACCAAAATTTATTGGCCCATTGCTCGCAAATTGCAGCAGCTTCAACAAAGCAGTTATGTTCCATGATTCCTTCCTAGAATTAACCTGACGTCAATACCACCCCCCCCCCGGCCTCCAATTCCTGTATTTTTTTATACATCTCTGCCCAAGAAATAGGAGATCTCAAGAATAGCCACTCCGGAAAGGATATCTACGCATTGGAGATTTGATTCCTCACTTCCATGCAGAAGTAAAACACAAGTCCAAAAGGTGCAAATACCTACTATAACAGAATACATGAGCTATCTGTGATTAAGGCGGCCATAGTGGTGCAATTTGAATTTTTTATTAAGCAGAGCCGAAGGCAATCATCAATTCACCGTAAGCAATGCTTCTGGAAGACAATGCAACCCACAGAAACTGGAATACAAGAGCTCTAACCTTCATTCCTGTGAGCTAGTGTAATACCCCGAATTTTAATCTTATTTTATTATTTACTAATTATGTTTATTAGTATAATTACGTCCTAAAAATTTTCGAAACTATTCTGATGAAGATTATCTTCTAAAATAAGTATATTTACCTTAGTTATTACGAAAGTGATGTTTATTATGATAGATGATTTTATAATATGGTTTATGAAAATAAAAAAAAAGGAATGAACTGATGTTCAAACCCACGCTCAACCGACCACCACCTCCCTCTACTCCCTCTTTACTCCCTACTCTAAGCTTCCCTATGGTGAACCACCAACCTCCATCTATCCACCTCCATTAATGTCTCCAAATTTCTTTCTATAAATGCTTGATTGAGCTTTGAAATCTCACAACAACAACAAAAATCACAAAGGAATTCTTCTCTCGCCTCTCCCTCCTGTCTCGCCGGAGATCCCCAAGCTCGCCGGAGCTCAGTTCTCCCCTTTTTCCTCCGCTTTCTTCTCCGCTTCATCTGCTCGTGCTGCTGCCATTGTTGTTGTTGTTTGTTGTTGCTGCTGCTCGTCGTTGTTGTTGTCGATGCTGTGTTGCTGCTGTGGTTGTCGTCAATGCTGCCGGAGCTCAGTCCCCACCTCTGCTCGCGTCTCTTCTTTCCTCTAGATCGTGCTGCGTGTTGTGTGTGGTGGTGCTGCTGCACCCGTTCTCGTTCTTCTGGTGGTTCCACCATTCCCGGGATGTTGTTGCCGGTGCTCTGTAGCCTCGCCGGAGCTCCGTCTCTGTTCTCTGTTTCGTCCCTGCTCCAAGTGAGCAGAGGTACTACACCTCTCTCTCCTTCTCTTGTTTTCGTCATAATAAAAAAAAAAAAACAATGTTGAAATTATGGATTCTGAATTTGAGTACTGATTGTTGATTTCTTGATTGATTGAGTAGTTGTAAGTATTACAACTATGCTAAATTTTGGTACTACTCAAATTAATTTGTGAGACTTGATTAATATTAGTCTTTAGAGGAAATTAGAGTTGGATGTGGATTATGCTGATTTGATGAAAATGATTAAGTTGAAATATTGTTAGTTTTGGAATAAATTTGTGATTATAAGTTATGAACTTTGTCTAATAGAGTTTGTTAGATTCAAGTTAATATGTGGGTCTAAGGTAATTACTTGAAAGACAATTCGTCTATAGTTTTGGGTGTTAATCATTTATAATTAAGTTAGACTTTCTATGTTGATTGATGATATGAATTTGTAGTCAAGTTGTGTATTAATATAGCTATTTGTAGTTATAACGTACTCCTTGCTTGTGGGTCAAACACTAATTGATTATGTGAGAATGATTTAGTTGTGTGAAGGTTAGGTGCATGGTTCAGTAAGTAAAACTCTAAGTTGGAATGTTATTGGTTTATGATTTACGTACTTTGTGTTGGTATTTAAAAGTGATCTAAATATCTGGAATGGAGTAGATTCTAACTATGAGTTGTTAGTTGTGAAGGTCTTAAACCTAGTAATCTAATGTTCATATTCTAATTGTAACTAGAATGATATTCTTGTTACTCTAACAAGATGATTAACTAAATGAAAGTCTATAACGAGGTGCATTCATGAATAATTAGTTTAAAAAAGGAGTAGATGGTTCAACTAGACTGTTAATTCTACTAAAGGAGTTTACATTATAGGTTAGAAAACTGGTTCATTGGATAAATTATAGAAGTGTGAATAACTAATAATGGTGTATTATAACTGATGTGATTTATAAAAGAGTATTTATAGAGTTTGACCTAAAAATTTGCAATCAAGCTTTACTTATCTGGGAGGTCTATAGTTAAATCTGAAGTGATAAATGAACTCAAGTGACGGTTGTATTTATGAAATGAGTTAATGAAACCACTATGATTGGATTGAGATTATGATGAATGAAATATGTTCACACTGGATTGAATAATGATAACGTAATTGTATACGTGATTTATGTGATGACGTGAATTAAAAGATGTTAATCACGTAAAGTGAAATATCGGAGGGAAATGATGAACAGGTTGCCCTGTATGAGTGGTTCAGCGGCCCCTACAGGTTCTCGGGTTACTATGCTGATTATTCTATTACTGTCTTCCTTCTATCTTGTTGTGATCCAAGTAGAAGGGGTGTGCACACTAGGGACTCTGTTATTATGGCCATTATGATATCCGTAGGTGGTTACAGGGGATTGACCCCGGCCTACAATGTTGAAGTAAGTGGTTACAGGGGATTGACCCCGGCTTACTGGCGTTCTCTTTCCTCTCCTTAAATAATTGGATTAATTAAGATTAATTATGTAATTATTCATTGTATATATATCTACATGTGATTGTATGGATTACGTGAGAGTCGTAGACACCAAAGCATGTTTTAAGAATATTTTATGGGTTAGTACTCAGCGTTGTGCTGATGTGTATGTCAATGTTTTGTTTTGTCACCACTGTGGTCTGTCACTTGGTGGGTGGCAGTGTTACAATAGTTTCAGGTTGAAGTTCTGGAGCATCTGTTCCAAGATAGAAGCAGTTACGTGCTAAGAGTACAGCTATGATTGTTTTATGTTTCCTTTGAGGCGAAGACGTTCCACTTTGTAATAGTTAAATAATTAATTGATTTAGTTTCATTTCTAGTTCTGGTTGAGCAATAGTGCTCCTGATTCTCTTTAGCTGGTACTCCGCGAAAGCGTTGAGTTTTGGGATTTGGTATATTTTATTGTAACAGGTTTTTCAAACATTTTTCCATTTTGGGTTGTCCAATTTACAAAGGAGACTGCCGAAATTTTCAGAAAATATTAATCTATTATTAAATTGTTTCTTTCAAAAGTGACTAATCAAAGTAATATCCTTGTAAGTTAATGATTAATGTAGCCTTGTATTTTCCCTTAGTGGAAAGTACGGCGGTAACGCGCCGGCTAAGCTAAGATCTTCCGCTGCGAGAGCCGGGGTGTTACAGCTAGAGCCTCGGACGATTGGAAAAATCAGTCATACCATATAAGCAAATATTAGACTTTTGGGAGATGGCATTGGAGAGAAATGTTAAGATCGTATTGTACAAAAGCTAAACTGGGTTCAGGTCCCCCTTGGACCAGACCAATAGCATCGGAAGGATTGAGAACTTGGCCAAATTGTTACGTAACGGCCATCATGTAACAGATTTCAACTTGCCCTTCGGTGAAATGCCGTTACATAACGCCACGATAAAAATCACGGCCTTCTCACCTAGGGGTGTAAGTGGGCTGCGAAAAGTCCAGAGTCCACACTTGTCGGACTGGACTGGACTAAAAAATGTTTGGAGTGGACTCGAACTCAAATTTTCGGACTGGATTTGGACTCACCCCTTTGATGTCCAATCCAGTCCAAAAAAATTATATATATATATATATATATATTCTAGGAAAAATTGATTCTAATAATCCCTATTCTCGCCACGACATTCGTTACGGAACAATGACTCTCCACATTAGAACATTCTTTTTTTAGTTTTTTCACCAAATACCCCCGAGTTTTCACGAAATTCACCGGGTACCCCTCGAACTTTTGAAAATACACCTGGTACCCCTCAGTTTCATAATAATACACCCAGATGCCCTTAATTAACCCTTATTTTGTTGTTTTCAACCCTAATTAACCACTAACCTAACCCTAATCCTAACCCCTAACCCTACCCATAACCCTAACCCAAACCACCCTCCCCACCACCACCTCCCCCGCCCCCCACACACCCTAATCCACGGTAGCCCAGCAGCCCCCTACCCTCGCTCCCCCCCGATTCCGAAAAACCCACCCCCCACCCTCCGCAGCCCTTTTTTCGTCACTTGTTCATCCTTTCCCCTGTTTTTTGAGAGAGAGAAATTAACATCAACAATGGAGGACGAGGGGTTGTTCGCGGAAATTGATCGACGGGGGAGGGGGTGTTCGCGAAAATTGATCGATGGGGGGAGGGGGGTTGTTCGCGGATATTGATAGACGGGGGAAGGGGGGCTGTTCGCGGAAATTCATCGACGGGGGAGGGGGGTTGTTCGCGGAAATTGAAGGGGGGGTGGCGCAAGGGTGGGGTGCTTTGGGTTGCCGTGGATTAGGGCTGCGTGGGGGAGGGGGTTGCGGGGGGGGGGTGGGTTGTTCGCGGAAATTGAATGGGGGTGGCGCGAGGGTGGGGGGTTGGGCCGCCGTGGATTAGGGGCTGCGTGGGGGCGGGGGTGTGGGGAGGGGGTCTTTGGGGTAGTGGGGAGGGGGTGGTTGGGGGGGTTTAGGGTTAGGATTGTGGTTTAGGGTTAGTTAGAAGTTAGGGTTTAGTTAGGGTTAATTAGGGTTAATTAGGGTTTAATTAGGGTTAAGACTAACGGCGGTTAACGCCGTTAGTCATTAAGATCATTTGGGTGTATTATGTTGAAACTGAGGGGTACCAGGTGTATTTTCAAAAGTGCGAGGGTACCCGGTGAATTTCGTGAAAACTCGGGGGTATTTGGTGAAAAAGAATTGGTCAAAAGAAGAGAAACGGAAAATATGCATTGCAACTAAAAATACACGCACGCACCGAAAGAGGGGGACCAACATTATGTGGAATTTCAAGTTGGGTAATGTATATAAAGTTAGAGTTTATCTATATACATGATAGGAGGGAGCATACATGTTTTAAGTAATTACTTATTCACCATATATGCAACCCAATCATATGATAGGTTTGGTCAAATATCATGTTGTAGGAAATAGACTTATTAAACTTGGAAAATGCAAAGTTGAGGTAATAAATTCATTTTACTCCTCCATAAAAGTAGTATTATACTCCGCAATTTTCTTGCTTAGACTGCCTCATCCATAAAAGCTAGTTTGACCTTAAAGTGATTGAATCTGCTTTCCTTAGATTGATGTGCTTATACTCAACCTAACCCAAAGTAGTATAGATCAAATTAAATCCTTATCCATTGGTAAATTGAAAAACCGCGTTTAAAGAACAAAGAGATTGAAAAGGCAGGCATTGAACTGATGAAGGAAAAGAACTACGGACAAGGTTGCCTTTGAGAAAACAGTTGTGTTGTCGTGGAAGCGGCTTGTAATGGATAAATGGAACGAATCTTTGGTCAATGCGGCTACCAAAAATTGAAATTAATTGGATCTTCTATCACATTTGCATCTTATTAGTTCAAGAAGTATTCTTTAAACATAATATGACGGATTACGACCAAACCTGACATAATACGAGTGGGATATATGTTTGGTTGATGAATAATTATTATAGATATCAATTAGTTAGTAAAATATTATTGGCCAATTTTGAGAATAAAATGATGGGAAAATACTGTTTTCACGCAGTGAATCACCCTTACGCAACGTCCGGCACAGCGAAAGGATGAGATTTTTATCTTAGAGTTTGTAACAGGCTTTTTCAGAATGGCAGCTTCAAGATTCAGTACAAGTCCCGCTGTTCCATATTTGGTGAAATCTTCATTTAAGATATTATTTACTTACTGTTTTAATAAGTAATATAATTTTACCTAATTGTACCGAAAAGGAGATACAACGGGAAAAAAATAGAGATCCTAACATGGCAGAGCAAACAGGATCAGTCAGAGGAAGTAGGAGTTACCAGAGGCTCCAATTCTGTTGAGGTAAATCAAGGTAGCAATCACCATTCCCGTTGTTGTTCGCCCACGTCCCATTTGACAATTAAATATTACCGCAGTATTGAGGTCCACTAGAGTAATTTTATTAACCTGAAAGCCACTTTCAAATTAACAACTTCAAACAAGAAACATGATATCAAGCAGCAACAAAAGAATTCGGCAGAAGACACTCATACTAGCAAAGCAATGTAAATTGTAATAGACAAAACAAAAGAGAGGGGGGGGGAGATTAATAAACAAAATTGGAAACAAGAGAAACTTTACAAAGTAGTCCAATTAAACCCGCCAAAATCCTGCACACCTCGCAAAGTCTAATAACCTGTTGAGCAAATCTCCTACACCTTCATATCTCATTCGACACGCGCCATATATATAAGAGTATTTTTAAAAATAATAACTTAGATTGGTAAAGATGAAGTGCCAAACTGGAACGGAACCCCACACGGATCAACACGTCGAGCTTTAAGGCAAGGCGCCAAGACCCCTTGGGAGTAGGGAGGGAGATTAATGGGAATCCCCACCCCTATAGTGTCTCTAGTGAGGTTTGATCACACACACCTACACACACACACACACACACACACACACATATACGTATATATGTGTGTGTTTATATACATTGAGCATTTTGAGAAAAACTACCTTATTATGGTGACTTTTATGAAAAACTACCTTATGAAAGTTGTCTTTCTGTAAATAATAAAAAATAAAGGGTTTTTCTATGATTTACCCCTGTGTTTTTTAAAATTCTATAATGTACCCCTAATGTTTTTTTATTCTACACTGTACCCCTATGTTTTTTAAGTTTTCTACATCGTACCCCCACGTTAAATGAACGTAACGTTTACCGTGATCTTTGCATTTCTGGGCTTCTCTCGCCCTCCCACCGCGCCCACCCAACCCGGCCCCCCCTCTCCCCTCCACCCCCGCAACCACCATGACCGCCCTAGATCCGCCCCTTCGCCACCTGCCCTCCGCCGCTAATCCTAAACACTCGCCGCCTGCTACCCCGACGTTTCATTGTCGGTGGTTTGGGTAGTTCGCTCTTTGCCTCCCCTGTCACGAGACCCATCAAACCACCACCTCTTACGTCTCTTATCGGTGCAAAGGTTGGTGGTTCGATGGCTTGCCCCATTTTCGCATCTCTCTCTTCGTTGGTGGGGAGATCTTCGTTGGGGGATACGGGAAATCGAAGGGGATGTGGTGGGGGGGCTGGGGGGGAAGGGGGTGGGGGGTGGGGGGTCATGGGGTTGCGATGGAGGAGATGGCGAGTGTTTAGGATTAGCGGCGGAGGGCAGATCTAGGGCGGTCATGGTGGTTGCGGGGGTGGAGGGGAGAGGGTGGGGGCTGGGTTGGGTGGCTGGCAGGTAGGAGGGTTGAGAGAGAAGCCCAGAAATGCAAAGATCACGGTAAACGTTACGTTCATTTAACGTAGGGGTACGATGTAGAAAACATAAAAAACATAGGGGTACAGTGTAGAATAAAAAAACATTAGGGGTACATTATAGAATTTTAAAAAACACAGGGGTAAATCATAGAAAAACCCAAAAATAAAAATGAACATTGAAAAAGAAAAAGAAAAACTACCTTACAAAAAAAAAATGTTGTGGGCTATGTTACCTGGACTCGCCTAGGAGTGTCGAGTATGGGTATGGATCCGAGTGTCTCGTACGGCGCTTCCAAAAAATCGGGACTTTGTCCGAAATTTGGACACGGGTACAGGTATGTGAAATTAATATTTTATAATATAAAATTTAATAATTAATCAGCTAATTTATGTTTTATGATTGTCTATTTATAACGTTGAAATAAAAAATATAAGAAGAAAAAAGGGCACTAGCTACTGGCCTACTGCTATGTTATCTAAGACAGAACAAAGAAGGTAATTGAAAAGTCAAAAGCTCTACAATATTTATGAAAAAAAGTAATATTTGATGACAGACCTTTCCCACGTAGTCTTCCACTCTACTCCTTCTCTCTCCCCAAGTCAAAATAAAGTAAAAGACTAAGTACGGTGACCTTTTGTTTTCCGGTCTTTGTTTACTTTCTCTCTCTCTTCTGTATGTTCTCTCATCTTCATTTTTGTCGGTGAAGTTGCCGGATCATCAACGGCGACACAAATTCAACCAGTAAACGCGCCTTGTCTTGACGTGCAAAAGCCCCACTCTCAGTTTATAATCTGGACGTTTTCACTTTCAGTTAACAGATCTAGGGTTTACTACTCAAATCCTAGATCTGAAAATTGAAGGTGATATCGTTATTATTTGATACAAATCAATCTCCAATTCTATGAATTTAAAGGTATGGCGCAAATTTGGTAATAGATCTTGGTTTTTTCTTTATTTGTATTTCTCTTCCATTAGATCTAGGGTTTCTATTTCTCCCTCTTCTACTCTGGCTGTGTCCGAGTGTAAAGTGAAGGATACGACCCGTATTTCGTACCCGTGTTGGTATCGTGCCGTACCGAGTAAAGACACTGGTATTTGGCAAAATTTGTCGAGTCCGGGGTAACAAAGGCTGTAAGTAACTACCTTAGAAAGCATTTTTGCATATATGTGTGTGTTTATATACATTGAGCATTTTGTGAAAAGCTACCTTATTAAAGTGACTTTTTGTGGAAAACTACCTTATGAAAGTGCCTTTTTGTTTAAAAAAGAACTACCTTACAAATGTTGTGGTACCTCCCTTATAATATATTTTTGTGGCAAAGTGGTAAGTTTTGCTCATTTTTGTTTTCTTTGTTGGCTTTGAGACTGACACCGTGACAAGTGACTTTCAATGCCTGCTTTTCTTCCTTCGTTTACCTCCTTTTCTACCCGATTTTTCACTCTATCCTTATTTTTCTTTCTTCCTCTCTCATTGAACTCTCCTCATGTTCTTGTACTTCCACCATAATCATCGCACTTTATTCTGTATTTCATCCCCGACCATTGTGTTTGTCTTGTTGAATTTGCATAATCCATTCACCAGTTGGTAATAGAAGGAGATGAAGTATGATGTATATTAGCGGTAAATTTACAGTAAAGCATGCATATATTGAAAATTTCAACTAAAGTAGATATATAATGCTGAAGATATCCATCCAATAAACATTTTACCCACTTGATCCATTTGACATGGATATGGACAGATGAGAAAGAGGCAATGGATATGAATATGGATGTGGCATGAATTTCGATAAGGAAATGGATCAGATTATCTCAAAAGAAAAAAAAAGAATGACAGATGTAGCTTTGCAATTGTAGATGCAGAAATTATTGGAAGCTATGCTATATAGCAATGTACACAATTCTAAGGGACAAGAAGTGTGAAGTGTTACTTGAAGTTAAACAAATTGATAGTCCTCTACCAATTTTTCAACTACACAGACACGCATATATATTATATTTATTATTTAGGAAAAGCATATCTATTCAAGTATTCAAATTGATACTCAAAAAAAGAGATTGAAAGTAAAGAAATATGTAGCGAACAAAATGTTGTTGTACTTCACGAAAGGACTGCCTGATTGGTTTTTAGCTTCTTTAAGGAAAAAAACGATAGATTTATAAAGATTATCAAAAACAGTCTTTATTAGAAGTGGCAAACGAGTCATTTGGTTGGATACAGGTGGGGTCATTTCAGGTAAACTTCATCTTCAGGTTGAGCTCAGGTCAGTCCGGGTGCATTCAAGTTCAAGTATGTTTCTAGTCCATAATATTTCAGGTTCAGTCGATAAGGGTTAGATAACTCGGGTTAAATCGGGTCAAGAAAATCAGTTCGATTTAATATTGGAAATTATGGCTTATCATTTGTTCGAGTGGTCTTTGGGTCATGTTCCGTTCAAGTTATTGTATTTATTTATTTGTGGTTGTTAATATTGCCATGAAAGTTTATGCTGTTTTTTGAATTTGTATTAAAAAAAATTAGAGTCGATATTTGATTTATTAGAGTTGAGATTAATACTTACTATCGGTCATGTCTGAGTTTATATCAGGTAGCGTAGGATTGATTTTTAGACACTTGAATTACGAGTTGACTTCGAATCTGACTAATTCCATATCTAATTTGGGTCATTATTATTTTGGTCAATTTCAGATTAGGTAGATTTCATTCGGGTTATTTCGGGTACGAGTTATTTTCAGGTTTGACCATCTTGGTCGGGTTCGGATAATCATTCTTTTAATCTTTTGGGTCTATTTTAAGTCAGTAAGAGTCGTATTCAGATCTCCTTAATTTCGGGTCAGGTTTGGCTCGGGTTGAACTATATTGGTTTTTGTTTCGACTTCAAGCTGTTGTTTTTCGGTCAAAAACAGGTCGGGTAATCGGGTGTGAGTGGTTTTTGCCCGCCCATTACCAACAACCTTAAAAAAATTATTATTATATACAATTATGAAAATGAGTATGTGAACGTACCAGAATATGTATATATCATATACTTCCTCTATTTATTTTTAGATGCAACATTTGCCTTTTTGGTGAGTGGATTAAAATAATCAAATGTTGCATCTAAAAAAGATAGAGGTAGTACTATATCATACATCTATATAATAATGCCTCTCAAGGGCTCATGCCTACGATAAGGTTTATGTAGTCAAATATACAGTCTAAACCCTGAAACCAAGAGCAGAGTGAAAGAGACAAGAATAAAAAATACCAGAATATCAAAATCAGATTCTTTAGGTGATTTCTCATCAGTAACAGGAACTCGTTCATAGTTAACAAGAAAACCCTCCATCTTTAGCTCCTCATATACCTAACCCAAGGAAATTAGTTCAAAATATGGCATACGAATATCTGTGCTGTGCAAAAACCAGATATAAACAAGCATACCTCAAGTGGCGTCTTCACAAAATCACAAGTCATTGGCTCCCACTGGTCCACCATTTGGCCATCTGGCAATTCATCAGTGACAAGGGTCTTATTTCCGTATCTACAAGCAAAAAAAATAAGTTGACTCAAGCAGACAAGATGAATTGACCAGAAATCATTGACACCATTCAAAAGAGTATGAATTGGGACAGATTTACCACCTTGCAGCTTCCAGCAAGATATCTTCCTTCAACCTAGATTCCATATCTTCCACCCTATCCCTGTTAATTCCCTAATTGATTCAGGAACATCATACCCAGACTGAAACAAATCAATCTACATATACTTAGCAAGAAAGTCTACAGGAAAAAAAATAAAGATGCAAGCGATGATGCAGACAAAAATCTTAACTATTACCAAAGTGTTTCTATCCTTAAAGTCAATAGCAATACTAGAAAATAATTATACCTTGTGATGGTGAATATTAGAGCTGAAGAAAACGAACAATAGATGTAAAATGGTCCGCTAAACCAAGAGAAAGAATACATGGAAACCTAGACACCTTTGAACCAATAGCATCACGTTTAATTATGATTTCAACTAACAAATATAAATAGATACATGACTACAAGCTACTTACCCCATTCATTTCTTAAAA
Source organism: Beta lomatogona (assembly GCA_947646795.1). Lineage (NCBI taxonomy): Eukaryota > Viridiplantae > Streptophyta > Magnoliopsida > Caryophyllales > Amaranthaceae > Beta > Beta lomatogona. Next base: position 842,882 of record CANSNZ010000744.1, on the reverse strand, counting down.
ACTTCCTCAGTTCCAATATGATTGCATCATTAGGGTCGGCACACATATTAAGGAGCTCATTGAAGAGATAGATGGAGTTAAAGAGAGAGAACAAAGAAGACCCACGTAATAGGAGAGAGATAGAGAGATCCCATTACCAAGTAAGGTAATCATGCATTCTACATAAAACTTCCCAAAATGGAAAATGATGCAGTTATAAGAGAACACAGGAAGTATGTCTTAACTTTGAGCTAAAATTTCTTAAACAGCTCAAAAGCATTTCAAAAACACATCATTACCAACCAAGATGTTATCATTGTTCATTTCTCTTCTCTACATGTTTCATCCGTCTCCATAATCTCTCAACCATCAAGGAAGCACTTATAATAACTTGGTTTTAGTCTTCATTTTAGTAGCATTTAAGTCTCATCATCATATTCAGTGCATTTTAAGTTCATTTGACCATAACTTGAGTAGCTTTTGAACCATTATATTATATTTGATATACTTCGGCTCCTAGTGTGATTTTCAAGTCTTTGAAACCGATCTTGATTAAGGAAGGCCAAGGTGGTTCGTAAAAGTCATAGATTGCGGATTCCGAAGGCGATAAATTGAGTTAAGGATCAATGGAATTAAAAGGATGATGATTTGCATAGTGTGCGGACCACACATGTTTTCCCTTGACCGCGAAATGTATTGTGGGACCAAGCACATCTTTACTTGCCCGCGCAACTTTGAAGACAGAAGGATGAAAAGATTTTGCCTCGACCGCACGACTACCCGTGCACGACCACGCACGGAGGCGCCTCCTGCCGAATTTTCCGCATGACTTAATTTAAGTCGATTTTGTATTTAAAAGGATATAATTAGGTTTTCTAAACATTATTTTGAGAGTTCTAAATTATTATCATAATTAATTAGTTAATACTTAGGATTTTTAGAGAGAGAAACTTGTAGATCTAAATTGTTCTTCAAGACTCTACCTTTCTTCCATTAATCCAAGTTATTAATTTCTTCTTATTTTCTCTTTGTTTTCTATTATGAAATTTAATTATTCTTCTCTAGTTTGTTTATTTATTTCAATTATGCTCGAGTAGTTCTTTAATCTATGGTTAAGTTAAATCCTAGTATAAATTAATTCATGATTATACCTTTAAATTCCCAAATAAATTGCTTAATTGTTCTTGCTTAATTGATTGTTCATATTCCAATAATAGATTAGGGATGACTAGTATTGTTATAATTCCTTTGTCTTGATGACAACGACAGTTGGGTTTTGACGGATTTAATTATTTCAATCAAGATCATACAATATCTCTACATGAATAAGTAGATTGGATTGCTAAGAATTTAAGTGTGATGTTATGCTTAATGTCTCTTTCTTGCATGAGTCTATGGGGATAGGTAAGAATGCATGTTTAGGGAAGCTTTGGTACTCGAGAAAGGTTTATGGTATTTTTAGGGCGCATTACTCCTCGTGAATATTTAATCTGATTTAATTTGAGGTAGGAATTGTTATTGTATTGATTCGTACTAGTGGGGATACTTAACTTTAGAGCTTCTATTCATTAGATTACTTTTGTTTCGTTTGTTAGCTTATTGTATAAGAATCTTGATCTCCTTTAGTCTCACCATTCTCCAAGAGCTAATCAACTTCTCTCTGTAGGATCGACCCTGACTTACCCTACTACATTATTAGGAGGATTAGTTAGGTCATATATTTTTGTTAGGTGCGTGACACGCCTATCAACTTCCACTTGGAACAAGAGTAAGCGTGAAAGAGGAGAATCGTCATATTGATCACGTCAAAAAAAGAAGGCAATCAACTAATGCTATGAAAAGACAAGTTGTTCACAAGTATGAAGAGAAGACCCTTTCTCAACTAACACACGGAGTAGTACAAGAATCCTTGCTAAGAAAATTTGCCACAGATTTAGATATATTATATGAAATAAATTCAGAAAAAGTAAGGGACCTAAGAGCATTTTCTTTTATTCTTTTGGTCCTTGCTTTCCAAGTGGGAGTTATCTCAATGGAAACATACCGTATACTCGAGATTGGAGAAAGGCCTTTCAACATCACGCAAAACAAAAGGTCGGCCATTGATGTAAACCACCTGTTACCAAAACATACTCAAAAAAAAGCCAAAGTAGAAAGCAAGATTAACAGTCAAGAGAAAATATTTAGATGAGAAAAAAGGAATCAATTTACTCTTCACGCAACTTGATATTTATTATTTATTTTCTTGCTTTTACTAAGACATGATCACCCAGCTAGCTACAGCCTACAGATGCATTATCTGAATCAAGTTATCATCCTTAGGTAGATTTTCATCAAATAAGAGAGCTAAACATTGATACAGAGAAGCATTTAGAACCTGCAAGACTTCACGCGTGGCCACTTGTGTTCTACATGTCCACAAAAAATCAAGAATAGAATTTTCAATTCTTTTTCTAGACTCTTATTTTGGTGCTTAAGACTCCCCTAAACCCCTACCCAGCGGTCTTCATTCAAAGAGTATATTGTACATAGAACACAAAAACAGATAATTCTCTTTAATAAATGGCACTCATATTTTCTTTAATTTCTGGTCAAGGTTGTTCTAATGATAGCATGAGCGAATATATTTTTCATTCTAGGCTTCCAGCCTTCTCACAGGTCATAAAGGTCACACCCTGTTGGTGTCTTATAATCCATATTTACTTGTTAAAAAAAGGTAAAAACACAAAAGAACATATGACTCCATCATCCGATCTTTCTCACAAAACCACTTAATTTACATGGATAGCACTATTTGGACTCCCCAAAAACCACGCTACCTTTTCTTTTTCCTTTCTAATACCATGAAAAGAACATATCAAAGAAGTTGTTGACAAAAAAGTGTCTTCTTCACTTTGGCATTATTACCCCTTTCTTTTGGATCAAAAGAAACAAACTACGAGAGATTCCAGAGGGTAACCGCCATGATTATAGAACATCGTATGATCCATCGTATAAGCAGTGCAACCGAAAGATTTTTGAAATCCAACAAGCCTCATTATTACGCTAAGTCTCTAGGACGACCACCCTAACCCAAGAAAGTCCACTATTGAATCAGTAAGTTCCAATAAACAACATCTTACACCATAAATATCTCAAAAGAAAACTCCCCCTCTTTGACCGTCTCTCACACACTCTTCCTAGTCCATATCTCTATAAATCAACTTTGAAGAGCATGTAAAATTTAGGACTTAAATTATCATTGATAAGTACTCCCGTTCGCATTCACTATCATAACTAATGTGACTACGAAGCTAAAAAAAATAGTACAGGACTTCCTATGGGCTAACAATGATTCTGACAAGGGCCTAGCCATTGGGTGACGAAGGAAGATGTTTGTCGTCCCGAGTATGCTAGAGGTCTAGCATTGGATCCTTAAGTTCAATAAATAAAGCTCTTAAGATAAAGAAGCTTCGAGTTTACAAATGAAAAAAAATTGCTATGGGGAAAAACAACACCATCAAGCTCAAATACAATGAACACCTCAAGGTGACACAAAAAGGCCGATAATATACTTCACTCAATCCAGAAGCAAGAACCTTTGCAATGACTTTATAGATACAACCAATCAAGGTGCGGATTTAACTTCCTCGGCCTTCAAAATACCATCATTTGTCTTATAAGATGTATTTATTTTATGATAGATCATCCCGACATAAACTCATATTGGTTATTTGCAATGCTAGTACAATTTCTTAATCTACACTATATCACTCTCACCACCTTTATGGTAAGCTAATAAGCGATATCCCCTAATAATTTTGGGAGCATCGATTCTGTTCATATAAATTGGTATCAAAGTGCATTCTCTCCAACCTTTTAATATCATGTTTGTCCTCCAGATAATGTTGAATAAGTATCTTAACCGATCGATACCGACCTTCTCAAAGCATCTCAAAACCTTAATAGTGATGTCAAACAGTTTCATGCTCTACATAGTCTTCCCTCACTCTACTTATACAATTTCTTGGTTGACTTCCTGCTCTCCAATACAGATGTCTCCTTTATCTTGTCTGAAGATGACTTGAGCTAGATCAGTAAATCCATATATGCTAATAGCTATGGTGCTCGCACTGATATACAGTTGGCATACATCAGTATAGAATAAAGAGTTGGACACATATAATGCCTAACAAAATCATCGGACTACAACAAGATTACAAGTTATCATCATAGATCAAAGAAAAAAGCTAAACAACACTTACTGGTTCCTCACGAAGATTTATCCACAATACATGAGTTCTCTTTATGTCTGCTCGTGCTCCAATGTGTTTAAGAACGTTTCGAATACCATCTATGGTAGGAATAGCAACCCCGTGAACTTGTAAAGAATCTGCCTGTTGATGGTTACACCAAAAAGGAGATTTAAAAGATCCTCTAAAAAAAAGGAGATTTAAAAGACATTCTAATGCGCGAGAGTATATATACTTGAAATTTCTCATCTTAACAAAAAAATATAAAAATGTGAAAGGAGACAGAGAAGAAGAAGATCATAATCATTACTCTGAATTCTGATTCCTCATATGAAGATTCTGCTAGGGAGCATAAGGAGTTCATACATAAAGACTCACCCCGGCAAATACTAAGAGGTTGTATTTTCATTAGACACTTAATGTACAATGCATAAACAAATATTTATTTAACCATTATTAATCACTTAGTTTATGTTACTAAGACTCGAGTACTCGTCACACACATGTATGTATACAAGCGTCATACTCGGCAATTTTATTCAGGAAAAAAAAACATGTTATTTGTCCAAAATAAAGTGTGAAAGTGACCACAGGCCACACACATGTTAGAATGACATTGATTGAACACAATGCAGTAAAACAAAAAAAGTCCAAGAATAATATTCTACCTCCATTCCAAAATAAGTTGAGCACTTTCCGTTTTTAAAAGATAGAACAAATTCTAAGTTTATCACGGTCCCACTGATATAAAATATTAACATAACAAAAGAGTACATATTTACTAAATTTGCATGCTCCCACCAATTGTTATCACATTTGCATGCTTTACATTTGCTATTTGTTATGACAAAGTGAAAAGTGAAAACCAATTTTCGCATGCAGAATAACAAAATAGTAGTCCCTCTGAATTCTTTTATTTTACCCACTTGGAATCTTGACACTATTGGCACATAATCTTCTAAATTCTTCTCAATATATAAGAAAAAATATAGTCATGTGGGGTCTTGTTTGATTCGTCTCATTGAGTACTTTATTGGTATTCAATCGTTATAATTTTTATTAATATGCAATGAAAGATATTTAAGGCATCAAAGAAGTGCTGGCAAACGCGCACAAAGGATGTGTGTAAAGTAAAAAAAAATACAGATGAAGTATATATTTACTACTAGTAATGTTCGCTTTTACTAACAGCTTGTTTGGTTTGTTTTTAGTAAAGGAAAAGAAGGGAAGAGAAAAGAAAAAGAAAGGAAAAAACTTCAATTTCCCATGTTTGGTTTAAGGTTTCTCTTTCCTCCCAAATTCCTCCAATTTTGGGAGTAAAGGAAAATGAAAATTTTGTAAAGCGGCTTTCCTTCCACTTCCTTCCATTTCCTATCACTTATAATGTTAATTTTGAACCAAACTCTCGAAATTAAAATGTTTTCTTCCAAATCCTTTCTACCAAACAAGCTGTAAGCAAAGGCAAATGTAGCATGCTAAAAAAAAGGATGACCATAACATCTTACCCAAGTTATATTTATAATTAACAAAATGCCGCTTACAAGCGATTAAGGAACCCTCTCTAATCAAACCTCACGTAAATACACACTAACATGTCAATGTCACAGGTGGAACATAATTGATACACCACGAAAATGAAGACATCATATTTATTCTCCTTCATCTCTTATGGCCATTTTTCAAGTGGAATTTGAAGAGATCAAACTACAAAGTGCATAAAATACTTCAACTTTCCCACGGTTCCACAAGAAGTCAAGCATATACATAAAAGTAAAGAATTAATTTGCAAAAACTCCAAAGTTAGAATGTTGTCGTCATAAACAAAGGGGTGCAACTGAATTAAGTTGAGCAAAAACGTTTGCATGGGTATGTCGGTATGGTTGGTGGTTTTTATTTCATTTTCATAATTAGTTAAGAATTATATAAAAATGACACAAAGAAGTGTTGCCCATTTACAGATAGGGTAAAGACAAAGGGCTCATTACCTCAAGTTATGGAGGAGCAATTTCTCTCCAAAATCAAGAGAAGTCAAGTGACACTCGTAAACTAATATTGCTAGACAACTATACAAAATTCTCAAGAAATGGAATGTGAAACCTTCACAAGTGGGAGCTAAACCCTCATAAATTCGTTGGCTACTTTCCTTCCAAGTGCACCACCAAACTGTCAAGGCGTGATCTTCTGAAAATTGGCAGGCCAAACTTCTTCCGTCCTTTTTCAGGTAACATATATCTTTCACAGAACAAGGTTGGACAGAGCTGAGCCCAAACAAGTTTAACAATAAGTGCCAAAGAGAAAGCACCTAATGACAAAAGAGGAAGAGATGATTAACAGATTCCTCCTCCTTTTAGCACAAACGGCAACGACTAGTAATGACAAAGGTTTTTCTCTTAAGAGCATCTTAATTTGGAATCTTCTCTTCACTGCTATCTCAGCGGAAAAAACACGCTTTAGGCAGAGCAATTCATGGGCAACTTTTCAAGGAAAAAACAGAAGCTCTCGATTCCAATGATGCCAAGTCATCCCATCATTCCCCTCCACAAAAACCTCTTTAATAGAGAAGCAATATTAAAACCTTAAGACTAAGGGGAACGTTTGTTTGGAGGGTTTCAAGAAAGGGTAAAGGAATGGATAGAGCAGATTCCCTTTTAACTTGTGTATGTCACCATTTTAATGATATCCTTTACCCTTTTTTCTTTCTATGTGATCCCCGAACTCTTCAAAAGTGATCAAACCTCCCCCCCACCCCAAAGTGCCGCCTCCACAAAGATGAAGACTTAAGACTAAGAAAATGAAATGAGAAATAGAAAAATAACTTCTCAGATCCCCATCAAGGCTAGGGCTAGGGGTCTTACTACACTAGGACTGAAAGATAAAGTAGACCTAATATTGTACAAGATGTTTACATCTCGATCATTTCGGGACCCCCAATACTACATCTACATGTTGGTGAAATAAGTTTACATTATGAGTTTAGGAGAGTGGGGAATTCTAATGACAAGACATGAATCCCCTTAATACTATCTTCTGTAATCCCCAGAGAACACTCAAATTGAGAAACAAAAGCGGAAAGACTAGAAAAATGATCCGATTCCAACAGCCTTGGCCTAAAAGAATTAAAGACTTTCAACTTCATAATCCATAATCCATAATCCATAATCCATATGATATACATATACCTAAAGAGAGACCCATATGATACCTGACGATAATTGGGGGCGCCTTCAATGTAAGGAGAAAGACGTTTGTTCTGACAGCCAGGAAAATGGTCGCTCTTCAATATAGTCTTCTTCCCAAGCACAGATCCTCCTCGTAACTTCATCACTTGTTCCGGCTCCTTCGGTATAGACATGGCGGAGATGGCGTCGCATACGAATAGATCGATATACCTCAGGCTCTTCCTTTCAAATCCAAACGCCTCTTGATCTCAGATACTCAACTTCACTGGAAGAGGATGAGCGATTAGCGAACACCACAAAGGATTAGAATTTACAAATTTAGAACCGGAGGCCGGGCCAGCTTCCGTCTTTCTTTTTCTTCTTTGTTCCTTTTTATTCCTTTTTTTCTTTTTCTTTTTTATTTAGACTAAAAAAGGCCAATCAAGATTAAAGGTGCTAAAAGCCAACCCGACCCGTTATTAACAGGTTTGGGTCGAGTGATGTAACCCGTTTACATAAATGGGTTGATACGGTATGACCCGCCTAATAAACTGGTTAGGTTAGGGTTGGGCCTCTAAACCCGTTTGACCCTTTTAACTCGTAGACGGTAAGTCAATTTCTTTTTTCTTTTTTTTTAAAAAAAAAATTTGGCCTTTTGGTCTTTTGGGCTGAAATATTTAATAAGCCCAAACACAATTATGAATATTCCAAATACCCAATCTCAAGCCCAAGTGACCCAACAATCAGTTCGTTGAAGATTGAGCATTAGGGCATTTGAACATGATGTATTGATGTTGATTTGAACTTTAATTTAAGTGGAACATTTAAGCTTTATATATTTGGTTCATGAAATAATTAAGTACTAATTTTGAACTATGGTTTGTAAAACTTAAACAATCTTTGCTAGGTTGATATGACTGTGAAAGTGTAAATGATCAGCTTTGATTCCTTCGGGATATGTAGGCAGTTATTTTTATTCTTTTTTTATTTATTTGTGAAATTAAACTAAAGTTATCGAAAGTAAGTTAAAGTCCACCTCTCAACAAACAAATCAACCACTACACATTTTATAATAAGAACTATGCTGGCTTTGATTCCTTGTTAATTTAAGGATGCATAGGCGTCTTAATTTTATATACATTGAGAGCAAGCCGTGAAATTCAAAATAAAAATCAATGTTATGACATATGAACTTTATACATTTATATTTGTTTCTATGTAGATTATTATGAACGTGTAAATTATAAGGTGAATTATGAACTTTGAATATTTACAATTGTTTTAAATTTAATTTACTATGAAAGTGTACATTGTAAGAGTAAGATGTAATAATAAATAAATAAACAAGTTATGATAAAATAAATGCTATTACTCATCAATTCATCATGTATGTTTATATTACTATTACAAATATAACTTTTGAAATAAGAACGCTAATTAAGGACTAAATTATATAATGAATGCTATATATTAATATATCATTAACAATAATACATTACTCATCAAATCATCATGTGTGTTTATATTACTAATACAAATATAACTTTTGAAATAAGAACTCTAATTAATCTAAAGTTCATGGGTCTGAAAAACTTTAAATTATTAATTTTGAAAATAATATGAGTGTTTTTATTATTACTAGGATGCGTGCGTAAATTTAAAGTTTGTGCTTTAATTTTTAAATCTAAACGTAACTTAATAATTTTTCATAGGGTTGCGAAATATCACATCACCCCTTTCCTTTATATTAAAGAGTTATGCACGTGATATATTAAAGAGTTCATGATCAACACATACTTTTTCATGATCTTTAGGCTATAATTGTAACACCCCCGCCAACCCGGACCCTTTTTCATTTAATAAAACTCGAGATGGGGGAAAATCCACGAGGGTTCGAATCAACGGGCGTGCTACCGCCGCACTTATCTCCTTGGAAATAAATGCAAGGCTAGATTAAAGCATACTAAATTCAAATAAATTAATCCTTACAACCAAGTAAATCGTTCATTAAATATTACTAATTATTTAAGTGTTTCAGAGTTCCAGCGGAGGCTAAATCATAAGCTAAGTGGATGACAACTCTAAGTGATCTCCCTTTTGTTCCCCCGTCGATCACCCACCTGCACAAATACATTGAAAAGAAACAAGAGAGACAAGCTCCCAAAAATCAGAAAAACTGAGTAATTCCAACTCCATCCCGTAAAAATACTTAAGTTGAAAATATATTGTAAAATAGTAGATTAATAGGGTTGAAAAGCATAGTACACATACACATGTATATCCAATGAATAATAGCATAATTAATTCAATTAATCAAATTATTTAAGGAGAGGAAAGAGAACGCCGAGATGGCGGGGTCAATCCCCTCGTAACCACTTACTTCAACATTGTAGGCCGGGGTCAATCCCCTGTAACCACCTACGAATAACATAATGGCCATAATAACAGAGTCCCTAGTGTGCACACCCCTTCTACTTGGATCACAACAAGATAGAAGGAAGACAATGAATGAATAATCGGCATAGTAACCGAGAGAACCCGTAGGGGCCGCCGAACCTCTCATACAGGGCAACCTTGTTCATCATTTCCCTCCGATATTTCACTTTACGTGATTAACATCTTTTAATCAAGTCATCACATAAATTACGTACACATTTACGTCATCTTGTTCAATCTAGTGTGAACATATTCAATCCATCATAATCTCAATTCATTCATAGGGTTCCAATAACTCATTTCATAAACACAACCGTCACTTGAGTTCATTTATCACTTCAGATTCATAATCATTTCATTATCACAAGTTCTTATCAATTCCAACTTTCATAAAGTCTCGATATTAATAATAACAATAATAATAATCATGATGATATATAGTAATAATAATAACAATAATAATCATAATCATAATAATAATAATAGTAATAATAATAACAATAATAATATTAATAACCATAATAAAGTTATAGTAAACATCTTTGTCATATCGTACATCGTCCATAGTCATGATTCATAATCGAAATCCATAGTCGTTGTTCATTTTGTCCTTCATATTCATAATTCGCTTTAAGTCGATAATCCATAATTATAGTCCATACTTATAAATTTTATAAGCACATAATCACGTAATCAATTCATTTTATACTAACGGGATCTATGTTTAGATGGACATCGGAGATTACCTCGTGACGCGTGTCCAAAAGTCAGATTCACGAACCGATTAACACTCTTGATATTCCTCGTCTACGCAATCGGAATCTACATTAGACGTTAACGAAATCTAAGTTAGTTACCTAAATAACCCCTTTTTATATAAAATAAACAATTTAAATAATTCAAATAACTTAAAGAATTTGTAATGATTATAAGAGAGTTTATAAATCAAAGTTTATGGTTTTTAAATCGATAATGAAATCATTTTAAATTACTTAAAGATTACTTCAACTTAATTTTCATTAACTTAAACCATTATTTTAACATAGAAACTAACTTTATTATACTCATTTTATTTAAGAAACATTTTCAAGTTATAAAAGATTAACTTAACTAAAAATACAATTAAGTGGGCTAGTTTAGGAAAGTCATGGGTTTTAGTTTATAATAAAAATAAATAAACTTAAATTGAAAGGGAAAAGGGGGGGTTTACTGATTCTTTGAATCAGTTTCATTCACCCCAAAAAAAAAAAAAAAAAACGAAAGAAGCAAGGAAAAAGGAAGGAAGGAAGGAAGAACAGGGGAGCGAACAGGAGAGAAAAGGAGGAAGGAGGTAGGCAGGGCGGCTCGGGCGGTTTTCGGTGGTGGTTTGACGCGGTGCGGCGGAGGCGCAGGTGTCGCGAGGGAAGGAAGCAACGAAGGGGGAGGGGGTTTGGTCAAGGCGGGAGTTCGGGTTTCGGGTGGGGGCGACTGGGCGCGGTCTTGGTGGTTCGAGGGTGGTGTGGTGGGTCAAGGAGGTGCGGTGGTGGTTTCCGTAGTTCAGGGTGGTTCGGGTGGAGCGGTGCTGCGGTGGTCGTGGTGGTTCGATGGTGGGCAGAAGAGTGTTGTTAATGGAGGATTGAAATTTCATTTGCAATTTTCAAAATCAAAAATCAGAAATTAAGGAAGGAGATAAAGGATTGAAGCAAACCTTTTGAGATTGTTTGCTTGAGCAATTGGATGTGTTTGGGTTGCTATTTATAGAGCAAAATTTCTGAATTTGTGGAGCTTAGTCAACCTCCATTAATGGAGAAAGCATGGTGAGGTATGGGCTATGGTGGTAGCTCTTTGAAAATTTGCCCCTAATATCCGAAAATTGTGGATTGAGTTTCAAATATTTACTGACAAAGCTGAGATTTTGTGTTGAAAATCTTGATTCTTGTGTGCTGTGAATCAGACGAAGAAGAATGGAGGAGAGGAAGATGGAAGATGGAAGATGGTGATCATCATTGATCACATTTTCTTTCTTTTTTTTTTTTTGTTTTGTTTGTTTTGTTTTCCTTTTTCTTTTTGGCTAAAAGACATATGGCTATGGATTTGTATTTGTATTTGGGCTTGGATTACTAAATTGGATGGACAACTTGAATGAATAAGAATGCCCACAACTAAATACACCTTTCAATTACCATATTAAAATACTTTGAAATATTTAGGAATAAAATACATTTCAATTAAATAAACTCGTTAAATAATTCAAACCTAAATGAAATTATTATTTTAATAAACATAGTTATCAAATAAAATCGCATTATCATAAAATAGATTTTTAAGTGGAAATAATATTAAACCTTAATAAATATTAAAATAATCTTTGAAAATTTGGGGTATTACATCTACTCCTCCTTAAAAACAAGGTTCGTCCTCGAACTTTAAAGTTAGATATTTGATATTAACGAAATAGTAGTTTGGCGCTTTGTTAGTATTACATTCGGTCCCCCTTAAGGAGTTTCGTCCCCGAAACTCGATAATCGTACCTCAGAAAAGAGTTCAGGATAACGCTTTCTCATGTCGTCTTCTGTTTCCCAAGTTGCTTCCTCGGTTTGATGATTAGACCATAACACTTTGACTAACTTTACCGCCTTATTCCGGGTGTTTCTCGTTTTGGAATCGATGATTCTAACAGGACGTTCTTCAAAAGTGAGGGTCTCATCTAGTTCAAGGGTTTCAGGTTGGATGACATGGGAGGGATCAGAAACGTATTTACGGAGTTGAGACACATGAAAGACATTATGAACATTGGCTAACTCTGTGGGCAAGGCTAATCTATAGGCGACTTCCCCAATTCTTTCGAGTATCTCATAAGGTCCGATATAACGAGGACTCAACTTTCCTTTTCTACCGAACCTCATTACTCCCTTGGTTGGTGAAACTTTCAGCAACACTTTCTCTCCAACCGCAAACTCTAAATCCCGTCTCCTTTGATCAAGATACAATTTCGTCGATCCCGAGCCGCTTTCATACGCTCTTGAATCAACTTCACCTTGTTGGTAGTCTCTTCAATCATTTCTGGTCCCAAATTCAACGACTCGTTCACATCGCTCCAACATATAGGACTTCTACATTTCCGTCCATACAATGCCTCATAAGGTGCCATTCCTATGCTCGAGTGATAACTGTTGTTGTACGAGAACTCAATGTACATCAAATGATCATCCCAATATCCTCCGAAATCCATTACGCATGCTCTCAAGCATATCCTCCAAGGTCCGAATGGTTCTCTCCGTTTGACCATCTGTTCTTGGGGTGGAAGGCCAGTGCTTGAATTTCAATAGTGTACCCACGGCTGCCTCAAGTCGCTTCCAGAACTTAGATAAGAATCTCGAGTCCCTATCCGAAACGATGTCCTTCGGAACACCATGTAGCCTAACGACTTCATTAAAGTAAGCATCGGCCAACTGTTTCAACGACCAAGTATCCTTCATTGCCACGAATTTTGCCGTCTTAGTCAAACGGTCCACTATTACCCATATTGCATTCTTTCCCGACCTCGTATTCGGTAACCCCATAATGAAATCCATAGAGATAGATTCCCATTTCCATCCTGGCACTTCCAACGGTTGCAATTTTCCTCCAGGCTTCATATGCTGTATTTTCACCTTCTGGCATGTTAAACATTTTGCAACAAAGTCGGCTACTTCTTGCTTCATTCTTGTAACACCCCCGCCAAGCTGAACCCTTTTTCATTTAATAAAACTCGAGATGGGGGAAAATCCACGAAGGTTCGACCCAACGGGCGTGTTACCGCCGCACTTATCTCCTTGGAAATAAATGCAAGGCTACATTAATCATTAAACTTACAGGGACAATACTTTGATTTGACACTTTTGAAAGAAACAATTTAATAATAGATTAATATTTTCTGAAAATTTCGGCAGAGTTTCCTTTGTAAATTGGACAACCCAAAATGGGAAAATGTTTGAAAAACCTGTTACAAATAAAATATACCAAATCTCAAAACTCAACGCTTTCGCGGAGTACCAACTAAAGAGAATCAGGAGCACTATTGCTCAACCAGAACTAGAAATGAAACTAAATCAATTAATTATTTAACTATTACAAAGTGGAACGTCTTCGCCTCAAAGGAAACATAAAACAATCATAGTTGTACCCTTAGCACGTAACTGCTTCTATCTTGGAACAGATGCTCCAGAACTTCAACCTGAAACTATTGTAACACTGCCACCCACCAAGTGACAGGCCACAGTAGTGACAAAACAAAACATTGACATACACATCAGCACAACGCTGAGTACTAACCCATAAAACAGTCTTAAAACACGCTTTGGTGTCTACGACTTTCACGTAATCAATACATGTTCATATCATTCATAACCATATCACAACAACATATCAATATTCACATAATCCATACGTTCACATGTAGATATATATACCATGAACAATTACATAATTAATCTTAATTAATCCAATTATTTAAGGAGAGGAAAGAGAACGCCAGTAAGCCGGGGTCAATCCCCTGTAACCACTTACTTCAACATTGTAGGCCGGGGTCAATCCCCTGTAACCACCTACGGATAACACAATGGCCATAATAACAGAGTCCCTAGTGTGCACACCCCTTCTACTTGGATCACAACAAGATAGAAGGAAGACAAGAATGTAATAATCAAGGCATAGTAACCAGAGAACCCGTAGGGCCGCCGAACCACTCATACAGGGCAACCTGTTCATCATTTCCCTCCGATATTTCACTTTACGTGATTAACATCTTTTAATTCACGTCATCACATAAATCATGTATACAATTACGTTATCATTGTTCAATCCAGTGTGAACATATTTCATCCATCATAATCTCAATCCATTCATAGTGGTTGCATTAACTCATTTCATAAATACAACCGTCACTTGAGTTCATTTATCACTTCAAAATCATAATCATTTCATAGCATCGTATCATCATAATCATCATAAAACATGTCATTTCACGCAATCCATATGCGAAACATATCATTAATCATGGAAAGTAATCATAAGCATGTCTCATAACTTAAAGTACTTTTAAGAATAACAACAAAAACATAGCAGTATTTTCGTATCTCAAATCGTTTAAGAGTCATTCATACTTTCAGATAATTTCAGATTTAAACGGTATACTTAACATATTAAGAATACGTGAACATATATCATTTCTTAGTATATAATTCATAACCCGACATTCATAAGAACAAGATTCATCTTTTCACATTTTTCGATTACTTAAGAAAACATAAGACATATTAATTCCATATTTATAAGGTATATAATTTTCTAACAACATTAGAGTCAGGAAAGATAGATTGCCTCTTATTAATTCGTAGCATTCCAATTCTTTAATTGTTAACTAATAACAAGTATTTCTCATCTAGCTAAATTATATAAAACTAACTCAATCACTTTTCTTAGATAAGAATCCCTCATGAGTTCAATTACAACTCTTTGATTTGGAGACAACAAAACTAACATATTCAATTCTATATTAATAACCTTTTAAGATCAACCATTTCTCTCCAAATACTCTTCAATTCCATAACTCCATTCCAAGATTATGTTCTTATTGTTACACTACTTACTTGCTATAAACCTTTGTAATGACAACCTTGATTAGGAATTTTATTCTTTGCTATTAACAAATTACAATTACTAATTAAGGCCAATCTAATTGATATACAAATTCATAATTTATGTATATGTAACATCATTATCCTTAATCTAAAACTGACCTAACAATTCATATCAATTGAAGTTTTAATTGATAATCAAGGCCACCTCAAAAACAGTAAATAACCTCCACATAATATTTTAACCAATTCGATAATCAGGATTCAATAGAAAATCATCAACTAACTCCAAGCCATCATATAATCAGCTATTCACCATTCCAGAAATAATATTATTTAGACAAGAGGTATAAATCAGAATAGAAGAGGAGAAGAGGGATATAGCACATCACATAACACTATTAGGAGGGAGTAATACCAAGTAGAAAGAAGGGGGGGCAATCAACAATAGAACAACAACAACAAAAAGAACACAACAGCAATGTTAACAACAAGTACATCACATTAACGTCATCAATAACATCGGATACGGGATAACAACAATGAAAACACAGGATTCTAGAGTTCATAACTTCAATAGAAATCTTTGATTTGGGGTGAATAAGAGAGAAGAAGAGAAGAGAGTAGTACCAACAACAACAAGGGCAGCACAGGACAACCAACACATGGCGGCAGCACCACCGTGCAGCTCACCACGACTGCCAGCAACAGCAGCGCGAAAGGAGAGAGAGAGGTGCGGGCAGGGGAGCTCGAAGCTCCGGCAGTGGTGACGGAAGTCACGGAATTCCGGCAAGAAGACGAAGCACCGCACTGCAGCAGCAGCGACCAACAACGAGCAGCAGCAACGACGGTGGATAGAACCACCACCACGAACCAGAGGAGAGAAGAGACGCGAGCAGAGGAGAGATTTGAGCTCCGGCGAGCTTCGGGTTTCCGGCGAGACAGGAGGGACGAGAGAGAAACTGGGTTTTGGGGTTTCACGGGGAGAGAGGAGAGAGAGAGAAATGGGTTGTTGAACTTGTGATTTCAAAGCTCAATTACTGAGCATTTATAGAACAAAAGTTTGGAGACATTAATGGAGGTGGCTAGATGGAGGTTGGTGGTTCACCATAGAGAAGCTTAGAGTAGGGAGTAAAGAGGGAGTAGAGGGAGATGGTGGTTGGTCGGTTTGGAGAAGCTGATGTTCAGCTTTCTTCATTCCTCTTTTTTTTTTTTTTTTTTTTTTTCTTTCTTTCATAAACCATATTATAAAATCATCTATCATAATAAACATCACTTTCGTAATAACTAAGGTAAATATACTTATTTTAGAAGATAATCTTCATTAGAATAGTTTCGAAAAATTTTAGGACGTAATTATACTAATAAACATAATTAGTAGCTAATAAAACGAGATTAAAATTTGGGGTATTACAATTCTAGGCCACCAAAAATGCTTTTTCAAATCCTTATAAAGCTTATCTCCTCCTGGATGTATGGAATACGACGAACTATGGGCTTCCCTTAGAATTCTCGTCTTGAGTTCCTCATCCTGTGGCACACATAATCTCCGTTTATATTTTGCAACGCCATTGTCGTCGATCTCGAACTCCGGTGCTTGACCACATTCCTTCATCTCTCTTAACTTGCTTAACCACTTATCTGCAGCTTGTTTCACCCGAATCTCCTCAAATATGTCCGGTCCAACAGTAAGAGCATTCAACTGAGCGTTCACATACCGGGCTCAACTATTTCCAAACTCAATCTCTTGATCTCTTCACACAGTTCATCTGCCATAATCAACACGTTTAGCGAATGAGCACTCTTCCTACTCAACGCGTCAGCTACTTTGTTCGCTTTTCCCTCTTGATATACTATCTTCAAATCATAGTCTTTTATAAGCTCGAGCCAACGTCTCTGTCTCATATTCAACTCCTTTTGTGTATACAGATACTTCAAACTCTTATGATCTGTATAGACTTTACACTGCACTCCATACAAGTAATGTCTCCAGATTTTTAGTGCAAACACAATTGCTCCTAACTCCAAGTCATGAGTAGGGTGATTTTGCTCATGTGGTTTGAGTTGTCTCGACGCATAGGCCACTACTTTACCATGTTGCATCAAGACGCACCCAAAACCTTTCTTTGAGGCATCACTGTAGACTTCAAATCCTTCTA
This sequence comes from Beta lomatogona, assembly GCA_947646795.1. Lineage (NCBI taxonomy): Eukaryota > Viridiplantae > Streptophyta > Magnoliopsida > Caryophyllales > Amaranthaceae > Beta > Beta lomatogona. The sequence goes on along the minus strand of CANSNZ010000744.1, from coordinate 825,321 downwards.
CTCCAGAGGGCAATGTCAATACTGGGGCTGTTGTAAGTCTCTTCTTCAGCTCTTGAAATGCTTCCTCACACTTATCATCCCAATGAAATTTTGTTGTTTTCTTCATCAGGTTAGTGAGAGGTTGGGCCGTTCTCGAAAAATCTTTCACAAATCTCCTGTAATATCCAGCTAAACCCAAGAAACTCCGTACTTCGGTGACGTTCTTAGGTTGAGGCCAATCGGTCACGTTGCTTGAATCTTCGATGGATCTACGGAAACGCCTTCTTTTGATATCACATGACCCAAAAAATGAAACTTTTTCCAACCAAAATTCACACTTCGAGAACTTCGCATACAATTGCTTTTCTCGAAGAATCTCCAAAACTTTCCTCAACTGATCCTCATGCTCTTCTCTATCCTTCGAATACACCAATATATCGTCGATGAACACAATCACGAACTTGTCCAGATACGGCTGGAAAGTCCTATTCATGAGGTCCATGAAAGCTGCTGGCGCATTAGTGAGTCCAAAAGGCATAACAGTGAACTCATAATGGCCATATCTCATACGAAAAGCTGTCTTAGGGATGTCTTCTTCAGCGATTCGTAGTTGGTGATAACCTGATCGTAAATCGATCCTAGAAAACACTTGTTGCACCACCGAAGTTGATCGAACAAATCCTCGATCCTCGGGAGCGGATATTTATTCTTTACCGTGGCATTATTCAACTCCCTATAATCGATACACAACCTCAAAGATCCGTCTTTCTTCCTAACAAACAATACCGGGGCTCCCCAAGGCGAAACACTAGGTCGAATGTACCCTTTATCCAACAATTCCTCCAATTGCACCTTCAATTCTTGCATTTCTGCAGGCGCCATTCGATACGGAGCCTTGGAGATAAGTCCGGTTCCGGGGACTAAATCGATCTTGAAGCTCACTTCTCTCTCGGTGGCATTCCCGGAAGCTCTTCAGGAAATACATCCGAAAACTCCTTTACTACCTAGGAATTTGAGTCAACTCCTCATTTTCCACGCTTACATCCCTTACTTGGCATAGGTAGACTGGGTAGCCTTTTCTAAGATAGGTTTGAAGGTTCGGGTGAGATTATCTTGACATCAGTGGGGAAGGTTATGCCTTTATAAGATATCCTATTTCCCTTTGGTCCTCTAAGAGATATTTTCCGGTCATGACACTCGATTTTGGCTTTATACTTAGCTAACCAATCCATTCCCAAGATAACGTCAAAGTCTTTTAGGTCAAAAAGGATAAGATCGGCCGGTAATTCGAGTACCGGCTATGACTACGGGGATACTTTCGAAAAGAGATTTACAAGAAACAGTTTCACCGGGTGGGCATGGCTATATTGGCTCGACAAGACTGGGTAGACTTGAGGGGATATTTATTAACAAAAGTGTTAGAAATAAAAGAATGAGACGCTCCGGAATCAAAGAGTACATAAGCGGGATTTGAGTTTACGAGAAATGTACCCGTCACAACATTGGCATCGGTGTCGGCTTCGGTTCGGCTCATGACATTGATTCTTCCATTGGTGTAGCCTCCATTGCTATTCTTTCCATAGTTTCCATTTCCACCTCCAAAAGAGCGGTTGTTACGGTTCCCGTTACAAAGGCATTTCCTCCACTAGGGCGGTTGTTATTGAAGTTTTGAATTCTGTTTCCACCTCCATTGTTACCATTGTTCCCATTTGGTCTATTTTGAGCTTGCTTCTTGGGACAGTGAACGATTTGTGACCTACTTCTCCACACTCGAAACACTTGATTCTTTCACCCCGACAAGTGAACCCTGGATGGCTCTTGGAACATTTCTTGCAAAGAAAGTTCTTTTGGTTCCTATTTCCTTGTTGGGTCCGTTGTCCGAGTTACTGTTGTTGCGGTTGTTGTTGCGTCCACCATTGTTATTGTTGTTTCCACCATTGTTGGGCCTTTTATCGTACCCTTGGCTGTTGATGTTGCCGATAGGTTCCTTTCTTTTGTGTCTCCCTAGCACCTCTCTCACGCTTGTAAGATTCTTTCCAAATTCGAAGCTTTAGCATATGCTTCCGCGAAAGTGGTAGAGGTGCTACCTCCCATTCGAGTCCGAAGATCAAACCTAAGTCCGTCTTCAAACTTCCGAGCCTTAGTTCCTTCATCCGGCACTACGATCCGGGCAAAATCGGGCATACTCATTGAATTTCTGAGCGTACTCTTGCACGCTCATGTTATAACTCTGGTTAAACCTACTAAACTCATTGTACTTCTGCCTACGAATGTGCTCGGGGAAGAATCGAGCCTTAATTGCTACCTTAAATGCTTCCCAGTTAAAGTTCTCTTGAGCTTTAACAAGAGGGTCCTACACTTTCCCACCAAGTATCGAAGCATCTTCATGCGAGATAAAAGGTTGCTTGATCGACCTTCCGGGCCTCGAGGCGTACCCGTGGCCGTGAAAATCTTTTCGAAATCTCTTATCCAATTCTCGAGAAGTAGTGGGTCTTCTCTCCCAACAAAGGTTGGTGGTTTCAAAGCGGAAATCTTTTTCGCCATTGCGGCTTGCGGATCGTCTCCATGGTGGTTGTTGTTAATCGGGTTTTGAAGGACTAAGCCAAAGCTCTGAGCTAGTTGCTCAAGAGTCCTAAGTCGTGCTGCAACTTGTTCGGGAGTTTCAGCCATCTGGTTTTCTTGTCGCCTTGCTCTAGATCGCGTATAAACGTATTGCATAAGCTACCTGCGTTATTCACATTGTATTTCTACGATTCACATCGATTCTTATATAAAAGCTAATTCACATAATCATGGTTCATACCATTCATTCATTTCATACTCAATTCACATATCAAAAGTTCATCATTCATTTCACAATCAATTCACATGTCAAAAGTTCATCATTCATTACTCCAAAAGTGTAATAACATATCGTTCATAGTCAAATAAGCATTAGTTGTACCATCCTTAACTAAGTTAACACATTAATCGATATTTTACGACCTTAATTAGAAATCTAAGGGTCAGGGTTAGAGATATGGGTTTCTAGTCAGCGTACTCGGACGGATCCTCGTCTTCACCTTCATCTCCGTCTCCATCTCCATTGAGATTTATAACGGGTGAGGCAGGGTTGCTTCCTACTTCTTCATCGTCACTATAGTTGGGCTCCTCGTCATCAGTGGTTAAGTAGTCATTAAGCCACTTGGCCCTAGCATCGAGCATTCTTTTTTCCAGGTAACTTAACGTGAGATACCACTTCCCTTTCAATGTGTATCGTTCATAGTTCGACTTTCCATTTTTCAAAATATCAGAGTATTCGCTCTTGATTCCGGCATATGGACCATCGTCGGGGAGAGTGTGAATCAAAATATCAGCCTGTTTAGGCGGCGTGAGATAGTCTGAATGCCCGTGGCCTTCGTTGAGGTGGTAACACTTCATTGTTAAACGTAGCCTGTAAATATAAGCTGAAACAGACTCTCCTACCCTCATCCTTAGAAGGTAAGGTCCTTGACGAGGGTTCCCGTGCATTTCTCGGCGGTCAAACGTGTCTTGGCCATCTAATAAAATATCATAAACAATTAATAAGTACCTTTGGCGAGTACTTTCATACATGTACATATAACCCATTCGTACCCATACTAAATCCTTAAGTCAAATTTTAATCCTAATTCATTTTTCTTAAATAATTTATTATTTTGACCTCCTAAACCAATTTTAAATTCTACCTATTTGATTCATTTTATATTTTAATAATTTTAATCTTTCCCTAGTTAATCTAAACTCCGCTCTGATACCAATTTGTAACACCCCCGCCAACCCGAACCCTTTTTCATTTAATAAAACTCGAGATGGGGGAAAATCCACGAGGGTTCGAATCAACGGGCGTGCTACCGCCGCACTTATCTCCTTGGAAATAAATGCAAGGCTAGATTAAAGCATACTAAATTCAAATAAATTAATCCTTACAACCAAGTAAATCGTTCATTAAATATTACTAATTATTTAAGTGTTTCGAGTTCCAAATGGAGGCTAAATCATAAGCTAAGTGGATGACAACTCTAAGTGATCTCCCTTTTGTTCCCCCGTCGATCACCCACCCGCACAAATACATTGAAAAGAAACAAGAGAGACAAGCTCCCAAAAATCGAAAAACCGAGTAATTCCAACTCCATCCCGTAAAAATACTTAAGTTGAAAATATATTGTAAAATAGTAGATTAATAGGGTTGAAAAGCATAGTACACATACACATGTATATCCAATGAATAATAGCATAATTAATTCAATTAATCAAATTATTTAAGGAGAGGAAAGAGAACGCCAAGAAGTCGGGGTCAATCCCCTGTAACCACTTACTTCAACATTGTAGGCCGGGGTCAATCCCCCGTAACCACCTACGAATAACATAATGGCCATAATAACGAGTCCCTAGTGTGCACACCCCTTCTACTTGGATCACAACAAGATAGAAGGAAGACAAGAATGAGAATAATCGGCATAGTAACCGAGAGAACCCGTAGGGGCCGCCGAACCTCTCATACAGGGCAACCTCGTTCATCATTTCCCTCCGATATTTCACTTTACGTGATTAACATCTTTTAATCAAGTCATCACATAAATTACGTACACATTTACGTCATCTTGTTCAATCTAGTGTGAACATATTCAATCCATCATAATCTCAATTCATTCATAGGGTTCCAATAACTCATTTCATAAACACAACCGTCACTTGAGTTCATTTATCACTTCGATTCATAATCATTTCATTATCACAAGTTCTTATCAATTCCAACTTTCATAAAGTCTCGATATTAATAATAACAATAATAATAATCATGATGATATATAGTAATAATAATAACAATAATAATCATAATCATAATAATAATAATAGTAATAATAATAACAATAATAATATTAATAACCATAATAAAGTTATAGTAAACATCTTTGTCATATCGTACATCGTCCATAGTCATGATTCATAATCGAAATCCATAGTCGTTGTTCATTTTGTCCTTCATATTCATAATTCGCTTTAAGTCGATAATCCATAATTATAGTCCATACTTATAAATTTTATAAGCACATAATCACGTAATCAATTCATTTTATACTAACGGGATCTATGTTTAGATGGACATCGGAGATTACCTCGTGACGCGTGTCCAAAAGTCAGATTCACGAACCGATTAACACTCTTGATATTCCTCGTCTACGCAATCGGAATCTACATTAGACGTTAACGAAATCTAAGTTAGTTACCTAAATAACCCCTTTTTATATAAAATAAACAATTTAAATAATTCAAATAACTTAAAGAATTTGTAATGATTATAAGAGAGTTTATAAATCAAAGTTTATGGTTTTTAAATCGATAATGAAATCATTTTAAATTACTTAAAGATTACTTCAACTTAATTTTCATTAACTTAAACCATTATTTTAACATAGAAACTAACTTTATTATACTCATTTTATTTAAGAAACATTTTCAAGTTATAAAAGATTAACTTAACTAAAAATACAATTAAGTGGGCTAGTTTAGGAAAGTCATGGGTTTTAGTTTATAATAAAAATAAATAAACTTAAATTGAAAGGGAAAAGGGGGGGGTTTACTGATTCTTTGAATCAGTTTCATTCACCCCAAAAAAAAAAAAAAACGAAAGAAGCAAGGAAAAAGGAAGGAAGGAAGGAAGGAAGAACAGGGGAGCGAACAGGAGAGAAAGGAGGAAGGAGGTAGCTGGGCAGCTCAGGCGGTTTTCGGTGGTGGTTTGACGCGGGTGCGGCGGAGGCGCGGCAGGTGCTGCGAGGGGAAGGAAGCGACAAAGGGGAGGGGGTTTGGTCAGGCGGGGAGTTCGGGTTTCGGGTGGGGGCGGCGGGGCGCGGTCTTGGTGGTTCGAGGGTGGTGTGGTGGGTCAAGGAGGTGCGGTGGTGGTTTCCGGTAGTTCGGGTGGTTCGGGTGGAGCGGTGCTTGCGGTGGTCGTGGTGGTTCGATGGTGGGCAGAAGAGTGTTGTTAATGGAGGATTGAAATTTCATTTGCAATTTTCAAAATCAAAAATCAGAACTTAAGGAAGGAGATAAAGGATTGAAGCAAACCTTTTGAGATTGTTTGCTTGAGCAATTGGATGTGTTTGGGTTGCTATTTATAGAGCAAAATTTCTGAATTTGTGGAGCTTAGTCAACCTCCATTAATGGAGAAAGCATGGTGAGGTATGGGCTATGGTGGTAGCTCTTTGAAAATTTGCCCCTAATATCCGAAAATTGTGGATTGAGTTTCAAATATTTACTGACAAAGCTGAGATTTTGTGTTGAAAATCTTGATTCTTGTGTGCTGTGAATCAGACGAAGAAGAATGGAGGAGAGGAAGATGGAAGATGGAAGATGGTGATCATCATTGATCACATTTTCTTTCTTTTTTTTTTTGTTTTGTTTGTTTTGTTTTCCTTTTTCTTTTTGGCTAAAAGACATATGGCTATGGATTTGTATTTGTATTTGGGCTTGGATTACTAAATTGGATGGACAACTTGAATGAATAAGAATGCCCACAACTAAATACACCTTTCAATTACCATATTAAAATACTTTGAAATATTTAGGAATAAAATACATTTCAATTAAATAAACTCGTTAAATAATTCAAACCTAAATGAAATTATTATTTTAATAAACATAGTTATCAAATAAAATCGCATTATCATAAAATAGATTTTTAAGTGGAAATAATATTAAACCTTAATAAATATTAAAATAATCTTTGAAAATTTGGGGTATTACATCTACTCCTCCTTAAAAACAAGGTTCGTCCTCGAACTTTAAAGTTAGATATTTGATATTAACGAAATAGTAGTTTGGCGCTTTGTTAGTATTACAATAATTTTTAAAAACAGCGATTTCGTACATGACAATGTTCGGAGGAATTAAACGCATTATGTACGGAGCAATAAATTGCCAATTTTTCGACTGTATTTCAACTTGAAGTTATTTGATAGTTGTTAGATACCCGATTTGCACATAGTTGAACGAACTTGTTATAGGGACGATGGTGAATTATGAATGTATGTTATGTAAGAATTTAATTTTATTGTAATTCAGATTTTAAGTAAAAATAATGGTGTTTGTGTTGTATGGAGTAATGTTTTTGAATTGTTTCAAGGTTTTTCTTTCCCTCATATAACAACTTTCCTCATTATTCAAAGATTTGGAATCAATGTTAAATGGAATACTTTTTGAAACTTGTATTGATTGACAATTATGTCAAATAGATAATTATTGACTTAATATGGATGAATTTTTTCTTTTAAATTTATTCTTTATTAATAATTACACGATTTATTGTGTAAGGGTAGGGAGTCATTTCATGCGGACACTGTTTGCTCCCCTTCTTCCCTTATACTCCCTCCGTTTCTTTTTAATCTACACACTTTCCTTTTTGGTCTGTTTCTTTTAAATCTACACTGTTAATTTTTCTATTCTTGGTAACATGTCACATCTACTTTCTCCTTTTTTTCCACCCATGTCATCCACGTTTTAATATTCTAATCCACTTTTTAGTTTATCTCTCTCACTTTCCAGTTTCTCTCTCCACCTTTTCAGTTTCTCTCTCATACTTTTGTACTTCCTCCTTGGTTCCCCCCCAAAGTGAAGTGAGTAAATTAAAAAAAAAACGGGGGGAGTATAACAGAGATTTGTAATAAGGAAAGAATTAAGAAAATATTTTCTTTATTTTTTTTTGTGAGATTAAGGCCATTTAAGTCTTTTCAAGAGGGGACACCATAGCTCTTCCTTGACTTATATGATAGAGATATGGTTATAAATTAATTTTTTTTCTCCATTAGAAGAAATAAATGTCTTTGATACAATATTGGACAATAAACAAATTTGTTGTTATCATAATTATGCAGTTCATTGACAATATTTTGCTCATAATTATGTAATTCACTGACAATATTTTCGCCTAATCTAAAATATCAATATTATTGGACTTTTGGTTGTGATTTATGATGAACGTTTCAACTACAACCCTGTCTAATTAGGTTAGAATAAGAACAATTTATTGTGATTATTTGAGTGACATTATCTTAACATATTCATCGACGGGTGGGGATTTGAATGATATATCTACGTCCTTTGTATATATATTTTTATTTTAAAGTTGTATGCGTTTATCATAAAAAGACGTAGTACGTATTAGGAGCAAACATATTTTTCCCTTTAGGATAATATTTGAAACCTCGATATTCAAATTAATGGTAGAAACCTTATGACATGTGCGGTTAATATTATTAGTATGCAACTAAAAAGATAATGAATCAAAGATTTATTTGTGCTGTGGAAGTGCAATAATAACGTAGATTAATATATTGAAGTTAGAGTTACAATCCCCTAAAAACAAAAGTTAGAGTTACAATGACTTTTTATTTATGTCTTTTTGGTAATGTTGAACTTTCCTTATTACTCATATATATATGTGATGAGGAAATAATTAAGAAAATCTTTTATTTATTATTTTTTGTGAAATTAAGGGTATTTAAGTATTTTCAAGAGGGGACACAATAGCTCCCCCTTGGCTTATATAATAGAGATTATATGGATATTATATCAATTTATTAAGTTAAGATATATTACCTTATGTTTTTTTTTTTACTTTTAAGTATACTTCATCTGTTTCTTTTTATCTGCAACCGTTTTGACTTTCACGCTTACCAATGCAAAACTTCAACTATTAATATATTTTATTGCCGATAATTAAAAATTATAGAAAGTAGATATTTTAAAAATATACATTGAGAATAATCTAACAAGATCTCACATGAATATGTTTTTCCTTAACTATAAATCACCAATAATAAACTAACTAGAGTTGGTAAATAGTGTAAAAGTCAAACCGTTGTAAGTAAAAAGAAACGGAGGAAGTACTACTTTTGTCTAGTGATGTATATTGGTCTAAGATTGGAGCTAAAGAAACCAAACCCAAGTCTCTAATTTTTGTTTCAGCTGAACATTCAAAAATAAGAACAACTGACCTAAAGAAGCCAAGTCTAAATTATTTATAGTATAAAATTCAGCCCAAAATCTTAAAAGCAAAGAAAAGAAGTAAAGGAAAAAAGAAATGGTAAAAAAGATAAGAAAACAAAAGAAGGGAGAAAATAAAAGAAAAGAAGAAAAAGAGAAATACAAAAACAAGAAAGAAGAGGAAATGAGGAAGGAAAAGAACAGCAGCACAGCCCGCTAAGGCCCGGGGCCCGGCCTGTCCAGCCCAGATGAGCTAAGTTACTCTAGTGGTATTTTTTGGGCTTCCTTATCCTTTATTGTTTGTAATTGTGTGTTTCTGTTTGGGCACTGGAAGTAGGAAAAAGGGCGGGAGTAAATCAGCAAACGTGTGGTTGTTTTTTTTTTTTTTTTTTTGAGGGGTCGTGTGGTTGTTAATTGTTATGCTTCTAGGCAACGAAATATAGCAGTGGCAGCAGACAGTTATTGTGGCAGCAGACAGTTATTGTGTAATAGAAGTAACGATGGAGTCTTGTGCAAGGGCTGCATCGTCTGTGTGTGTTTGTTGTTGTTCTTGTCCAATCAAACATAAGCGAGGAATTGATGTTAAAGGAATTGGGGGTCGTCGTTTAGGTGTAGGTGTAGGGGTAGGTGTAGGTGTAGGTGTAGGGGTTGGTGTTGGTGTTGGTGTTGGTGTTGGTGTTGGTCTAGGCGGCGTAGTTCATGATCAGCATCGAAGAGGGGAAGTGGTGCAGGTAAGGGCAGCGGCACAGGGCGGCCTTCTGAATTTGGGAAATATGTTGTTCAATTTCAAGGGTGGTGACCCTGCCGAATCCACCAGGCAGCAGTATGCATCCACCGTCTCTCTCATTAATCAGTTGGAACCCCAAATTTCTGCTCTTTCTGATTCCCAACTCAGAGACCGCACTTCTCTCCTTCGCCAGCGCGCTCTTTCCGGCGAATCTCTTGACTCTCTTCTTCCGGTAGTACTTTTATCTTATCTTATCTTATCTATGACTTTCCTTTTGATTTATTAATTTCTTTGCTTGATTAATTAATAATTATTTCTGCTTACTTTTACTTCTTCATAGGAAGCCTTTGCTGTTGTCAGGGAGGCCTCCAAGAGGGTTTTAGGCCTTCGTCCCTTTGATGTGCAACTCATTGGTATCCCCCTTTCCTCTTCTTTATAGGATTTAAGTAAGCCTCACTTTAATCATATTATTATCTCCATATATATGCACTATGCAGGAGGCATGGTGCTACACAAAGGAGAAATAGCAGAAATGCGAACTGGAGAAGGCAAGACATTAGTTGCCATATTACCGGCCTATCTCAATGCTTTGACTGGTAAAGGAGTTCATGTTGTCACTGTTAATGATTATTTAGCCCGCCGTGATTGTGAGTGGGTTGGTCAAGTTCCTCGCTTTCTTGGTCTCAAGGTTGGCCTTGTTCAGCGTAAGTCTTCCTCCCTTTTCGAGCCCCGTAGGCTTGGGATGTGCTATGCCTTGTTATCATCAAACTGCCCATCAAAACTGCTGCTTCTGCCCATATCCCTATTTTAACGTCCTAAAATTTTCCATTTTCAGTTTCTACTCAAGCTCTTTTTTTTTACTGAACAACATCAATTGTGGTACATAGTCTGTTTTTGTGGGTTTTGTTCATTTTGTCAGTGGACCTTCTGAGCTTTGGGTCCTGTTTGTTTTTCTCTTTGGCCTTTTGCGATTTGCCGCTCAAAGGGCTGCATGTTATCAACGTTATTACACAATTGATGAATTTCTTGTCCATTTCTATTTCACAGAGAACATGACAAGTGAAGTAAGGAGGGAAAATTACTTGAGTGACATCACATACGTCACTAATAGTGAGCTTGGATTTGATTTTTTGAGAGATAACCTTGCCACGGAAAGTAGCTTCTACAAATTACTATTTAACAAGTTATTGCCTCGTTTTGGCCATTTCATCTCTTGTACTTGCAAGATCAACTCTCTCAAATGTTTGCTTTTGCTAAATGTACTCTTGGATGCTGCAGAGTGTCGATGAGCTCGTACTGAGGGGTTTCAATTTCTGCGTTATTGACGAGGTGGATTCTATACTTATTGATGAAGCAAGAACTCCGTTGATTATATCTGGATCTGCTGAAAAGCCTAGTGATCGTTACTATAAAGCAGCAAAAATTGCAGCTGCCTTCGAACAAGACGTACACTATACGGTAGGAAATTGGACTTAGATATACTATAAAATGTTTTGTTCTTCTGTGTAGTGAGAAACTTGGTAGCTGTATGAAATTTAGCGGATGATGGTTACACTATAGGATACTTCTAAACTGATGTCTTTTTAGGTTGATGAGAAGCAGAAAACAGTTCTACTCATGGAGCAGGGGTATCAAGATGCTGAAGAGATTCTAGATGTAGAGGATTTGTATGATCCTCGAGAGCAATGGGCACTATACATTCTCAATGCAATCAAGGCGAAAGAGCTATTTTTGAAAGATGTGAACTATATAATTCGTGGTAATGAGATCCTTATAGTGGACGAGTTCACTGGCCGGGTAATGCAGGTAAGATTGCCTTTTGTCTTTGCAGTACTTTTTAAAACTGAATCATGGTTCAGTTTATCTGTATTCTTTCTTTTGTCCTTCTTCCCCCAACCCTGGTATCCGTCTGAAATGTTTTCTGCGTTTTCCTAAACTCTGCTTGATACCATGTGTCGGTTGAGTGTAAGTCCTGCACGACCCACTTACCTTATTGGCTTGACCATGTCTTTCTTTCCCACCAAATCTGGCCTGAAAACCTCCTATCTTCTCAATGCTGGATGCTTCCTTCCACATGTGAGAAACTTCTAATTATGTTTCAAATGTTTGATGTGGAAAATTCACGGGCATAAAAATTCTAGACGTCACTTACTCCTCATGAGCCCATGACTCCTTGAGGTCAAAACTTGGGAGGATGTGATGAAGAAATTTGTCTGCTATTCTTGTACAACTTTGGTGTTTACCCTTTATCCTAAATCTTGAAATGCTAAACAAAAAAGAGAAAGAGGACTCACTCACCTTACTGCTGTCTATTTCGTAAAAGCATTTTAGATGGTTAACTACTTTAATGAGGAGCTGGTAAGAATTGTCATTTGTAGTCTAGTATACTCCTAGAATCTATATTCTATAGTGTCGGGGGACTCAGACTAAATTTTATGGCTTTGGAATTTAGTTATAACAAGCGTTGTATTCCACTCTCAATCAGAACGGTGAGGAGTGTTTTCTTTAAGGTTACTTCCTTAATAAGATCCTACTGACTGTTCTCAACCCTACGTACAATTTTAATTTTGAAAAAGCTTCTAATCCTACTCAACTAAAAAAAATCTCATGGTAGGATCTTAAACAATTCTAAACTCCTACACTATTACGATCCGATCGCACTTTAAAAAATATAAATTAGCATTCACGTATTTTTTTCCTATTAGATTTCGGTTTCATGTTATTCAAATCTTAGAGAATCGAACTACTACCACCATTTGAGAATGAAGAAAATGATTATTAGTGAGTGTAAACTTTTAATACGAGTCTTTTTCACTATTATAGCATAATAATCGTCATACTTTTTCCTTGGACTTGCGATGTTACGATCCGATCCTACCTATTCGATCCTTTTCACCTTTTCGATTCAAAGTAGGATCTCGATCCTAATAGCATTGGTAGTAACTGTAGTGTGTCCAAATCTAGCCATTCTGGGAGGTTAAGGGTTGTGATGCCTATTGCTTAAGGTCTATACAAAGTACTTATCTATTGTTGCTTGACTAGGTAATGCCAATCTCCAATGTTTAAAGTGATTTGTTTTGACTACTAGCAAAATCATAATATTAAAGATTATGAAATTAATTCACAATTAACAAGAAACCCTAGAGTAATTGAATAAATGATCGATCATATTAGTGGTTTCCTTAAATTTGATTAGAAAGCCACTCAAGCATAATTAAACTAGATTCCGTACACATAATGATAATTGAATAAACATGAGGGTGATTAAAAAAAAAATTTATATATTCGTCTCAATATGCTACCATTTGCTTTTGGCACATAAATTAAGATGAAGTTTAAGGTGGGCCATTTGAAATATATCAGTGTTAGAAAGTTAATGGTATTAGGAGATTATGGGTAATATTGTATTGAGGAAAGAGTAGAGGTGATTAGAATCGTGGTCCTAACTCATAAAGAAAATGAGTTTGAGACATCCTAATGTATTTAGATGGAATGAGTAATTTCACCATTAAGATATCAACATCATAATAAGAGAAACATGAAGTAATATTGAACAATAGATCTTGAACGTTGAATATCAACATCTGGATAAAAAGCAATAAACTTTGATAGGTTGAAAACTAAGTCTAGGGTTTAACGCTCTGATAAGAGAATCAGTGAGAGTTCCCCTCAAAACAATGTGAAATGGTCTATCTATACTTACCTTAAATCATGCTACAACTATAAGTTGAATAAGAGAAGCTTGTGTCTCAAGGAACATCACATAAGACCGTGCTAATAAATCTCGAAGGATTGTACGACCGGATGCTTCAAATACAAGACACGACTCCACATGTTCGCACAACTATGTGTCGTTTTTTCCAACTCTTTAGCTCTTGTCTCAAATCGTGTCTTACATATATTGCTTTAAAGCTTTCTTTTAATACCCTCAAATGTCCGAGCATGTCCAAGGTACTTCATTTGCATAAAATTTATTCCGAAACATCATTTAAGAACCAAAACAACTTAAGGAGTAGTAGAGCCCAAATTATGGTGAAACTAAATATGCATCCTTAATGCTCTATAATTATATTATAATAGCAACTTGTCAACATACAAACTAGTACGCTTGATAATCTGATATGTAATCTATAGCTAAAGAATGTCATGACTTGATTTACTCACAAATTTTTTTTTTCCTGGGAAAGATATCTGAACTTATATTTTATTTGATTGGCGGAAAGTGCAAAATTAATCAATTTGCACACAAATATATCTTCACGCTCTCTAAAAAATGATTGTACTAACATAAAAAGTAAATTTTACAAAGAGGTTCAAGGAAAACATAGCTAATTTATTTTTATTAACGCCAAATAAGTTAAATAGATCGATGAAAATGAACTGAGGTTACTTGTAAAAAGGGATCATGTGGGTTTCTGTGTAATTCACTTGACATGGATGCCAAATCCATGCTTCTTATTGGCCATGGGTTTTTGGCTTAAAACTAAGGTTCTAATTGAATTTTGAGCACGTTCATGTTGAAAATTATGTCGTGGGCTCATGGGGTAAATGTTTTGGGAGATAGATCTTGCAGCATCTTAAAGTTGGGCTCGAAGTCAGGGCTGAGGGTTGGTGAGGCCTCCTTTGCCTACAAAATTCTGTCATTTAGTTAAGTGGAAAGGATCAAAAGCAGCGAATACTATAAGCATATGCTAAAGCGTGAAACAAAATTTGAGACCCTTTTTCGTTCCCAAACCATTAGACATCTACTTGGAAGTGTGCTTGATGAGGAATAAGTGGCATTCTCTTTCGTGCATACTATGCTGATCTGTACCTTCAAATTGAGGTGCATGCAGAGATACAGGTGTTGCAAGCAGCCAAGCATTTGGAGGACAAGATTTCAAGGAGAATAAAGAATATAATGAAGAAAAAATGAAGAAAAGGATGATTTTTACAAACAAATGAGGACCACCTTAGGTTCAAAGTGTAAATAAAGAACAAAAGAGGAGGCTGGCTCACCCATGCAAAATGTGGCTAAGATGACCATGGTGAAAATCATAATTCGAGAAAGTTTAGTGCAATATTTGGAAGCTTTTCAGAGTATCTTGAGCTGTATACTAATTCTCTGGAAATCCTTACTCTAGCTTAAATCATGGCCTGGTGAAGCCTCTGTCAAGCATACATTCTTGTGACAACTTGGATTGCAACACAAGTATGCTAGTTGGAAACCTAAAAGGATCGCATAGTCAAGTAAAGTGGGTGTTAGAAAGGAGGAATTAGAGTAAGGAAAGATATTGATGGAGATGAAGAAGATAAAGTGTCAATATTATGGAATTGTGCTTCCCGCAAACAATAGATCATAGAGCACAACTATCATTAGAGCTTATTTAGCCCAACTACCTTGGAAATTTCAATGATTGAAGGATCAAGATTAAAGAATTGTGTCTGATGGCAAAAGATAGATTTGGCAATAAAGCTAAAACGTGTAATCTTGATGGTTATAGGCCAGGAAAATTTAAATGATAGGGTGATAACTTTTCTTTTTGAATCATTTACTTATGGGGCTTTTCAACTTATGTATGTATTTGGACCAATTCCAAGTGTTAATAGTCTGGTATCCACATACTTGATATTACCCGATTCTATCAAATTAAATTCTAGTATCCTCACATGTCAAGTTTATTAAGGAGCACTTAAAAAGGATGAGCCATTCTTGTCATGCGGCACACCACCTTGGCATTCCCCCTTAACTCAGACTTTCCAACACAAAGACATTGAAAATTCAATCATTAGGGAGTTTGAGTATAGTGACATTGTCACATTCCAATGCTTTTGATTAGCATATTGTACTAACCATTTGAATATGATAGCCTCCTTATGTATTGCAAATGTCAACAAATCTGGAAATGGGTTGATCCCTGCAGCAAATGTCATGTCAAATAGAACTGTCGAGTCAAATAGAACTGTCGAACCACTCTTTACTTTGAAAATGCAGCCATTTTCAAATGGAGTTTCATTTGCATACACATGCGAACAAGAGATATTTTTGCTTCACCAATTGAGGTCCCAAACAAACTTGAACTTGAAAGGACCTATAAGAGGAAAGCCCAATAGGAAGATGGAAGAAACTCCGCCCAATAGCAAAAAAACTTGGCTAAAGACTCAAATTCAAATTTCCACTTACTAAATTAACACATTCCTCTATAAAGTAACTAGCAAGCCGAGCATTGATTTGGAAACCAGAAGAGCAGACCTTTAATAACGTAAACTACTCTCATTAGGTTTGCATGAATTTTTAATTTTCAGTGAGGAGGAGCAAAATGATATTTGTAGGCAAAATATTGATAGCCTTATTCGCCTATTTACTCAAAGACTCCATCATGAAAATGTCAAAAAGAGGAGAAAGAGGATATCTTGACATAACCCATGAGAGCTTGCTAAGATTACCTATATTGGCCATTGATTAACGCTGTACCAAGTTAGAAAAACAAAACAGAATCATTTCCTTCATGTACTTGGGTTACCCATTTTGTAAAGGGTAATCATAAAAATAAAATATATTCCTCGGATATATGACTACAGGCTTGTTTCAAGTCGACGTGCGCAAGACCTTTTTGAATGACCTTTAAAAGGCAATCTACGCACTTCTTGTTGGTGGTGAGATATCGGATATCTAGACATCCTTAAACAATGTGGTGGATTGTTTGCTTTCAGTCAGGTGCTGTTTGGTTTAAGTGGGCAGCATTCGATGAAGAGAAAGGAAAAAAGGAAATCAAAACTCTCCCATAATGCATTTTGTTTGTTTAGGCATTAAGGCATCATTCTTTTCACCACCTTATATCCCTTCATCAGAATTTCTGAGGAACATTACTTTACAGCATATTTTCAGAGTGTATCTATCAGTTGTATATTGTAGTCTTGTGGCATTAAGGAAAACATATGTACTGTAGATGGGTTTGTTGAAGGTGTTGTCTTTGATGCTATAGTGGTTGCATTATTGAGTTGCCGGCATGAAGTATATGACTCTTTGCTAGAGAATGAAGTTTTATGACTTTATCTGTATTAAATGTCTGTATGAATTATCGTAGGGGAGGCGATGGAGTGATGGGCTTCACCAGGCTGTTGAAGCCAAAGAAAGTTTGCCTATACAAAATGAAACAATAACATTGGCTTCAATTAGCTACCAGAACTTCTTTCTTCAGGTATCTGCTTCTCCTAAGAGCATTCTTTTGATGCTTCATTATCTTTGTGTCTAAAATATCTTATAATGATCTTTTCTCTTGTGCAGTTCCCTAAACTTTGTGGGATGACCGGTACTGCAGCTACTGAAACTGCAGAATTTGAGAGTATATACAAACTCAAAGTTACTATTGTTCCCACGAACAAACCCATGATACGGAAGGTCTCTTCATTGCCCACTTCCCCTCTTCTTAAACTTTTTCATTACGTTCACATTGTTTAGGCCAAGAAAGGAGTAAGAGCATAGTATCAACGTCCAAGCAACACCAAGGTTTTGGATATCAACGCAATAATTTTTTATTTATTTCCCCTTTCTCTTTCCTCAACACCAAACAACGCTAATGCTACCTTAGCAAACACCAAAAAATCATTTTATCTTTCCAACTTATATCCATGCCCTGCTATACTTTTCTCTCATGCTACTCTTATGTTAATTTTTTGATGAATAAGCAATACTTCCTTCATTCGGTCTACAAATAAATGTTCGGTTACCTTAAATGAAAATATACCCCACTAAATCCACTCAGCCCATGTGATGTGGGCCCCTCCTCTAACCATCTCTCATTCACTTTCTTCATATTATTGAGAAGTTAGGGACCTCCACTTCTTACTTTTACACCATCTATATAAAAAAGCCTAAATTCCCCTATTATTTACTCTTAATATGCATGCAATAGCCTAAGAGGACGTTATTTGTGGCCGGAGGGGGTACTTGAAGAGATCTAAATAATCGATATTAATAAAACCTACTCCCTCTTGGACACTTTCCTTTTTCGTTTGTCCCACATTAGTTTGGACAATTTCATTTTTAGCATAGTCCCACTTTTGTTTTATTAGTTTTCTAACACCCCTTTATCTCAGAAGTAAAAAAGTACATGGGTCCCCTACTCTCTCTTTCATTAAAAATACTCAACTTTCTCTCTCCTCCAATAAAAAAGTACCCCAATAACTCCTTTAATATCTACTTTTAAATAAAATAACATTTGATAACCACATAACTTATTTCGTTAAAATACGTGTCCAATCAAGTGTTTTAATTATTTTGGGACAGAGGGAGTCATAGTCATCAAACAACTTTATAGATAATTGTTTTAATTATATTTAATAACCGTTTAATAAATATATAAATAATGGCTACTAATTCAAGTTTATAATCTTGAAATAAATAGCTAAATCTTTAATTAAAATTAATTTTAACAATTGTTTAGTAAATATTTAATTAATCATTATTATTGAAATTTAATAATTAGTTGGTAAATATATAAATAATCCTCATTAATTATTATTTCTTTCTTTCTTTTGCGTCTACTAATTCAAGAAAATAGAAGATTTCTTACAAATTCAATTTCCAAGGGATTTCGTTAGAGTTTGATCTAAGAGGTATTCTTAATATAGATACCCAGAAAATATCGAAATATGCAAAAAGCTATTTTTTAATTCAAATTCTATACATATGTAAGTGTAAGAATTATCCTCGTGAAAAAAATAGGCGGGTTATGGAGTTTTTTTTGTAGATTATAAGGTAGTTAACACGGAAATAGGCGGGATCCTTGTTCACTTGGTGGCCTATCCACAAATCTCCTCATGATCAAGTTGAGAGTTGTGACTAGCCTACTTAACACCGATGTGACCCTTCATCTTCCTGGTTTTAGTTTATTTTTCTGTCATTAGCTTAGATGTAGCCTATGTAAAAAAAACACACAAGGAAATGGTGCTTCATAAGTAGGTTTATTGATGACCTTTTGGATGATTTACATGTTGACGTCTTTTCCAAAACTTACCTTTAAAGTGACTAAATCCTGGTATGGAAGGAGGGTGTGCCCAAGACGACCTTGGACTCATGAGGTCATTATGAGTTCCTTTTCATGCCCTTTGGTTTGATGAATTCACGAGCATATTCCAATCATTGATGAATGATGTATTCCAAAAGTTTTTGGTGGTCTTGTTCTTTGACATCCTTGTGTACTACTTAAGGATAGGGGGAGAGTATCGACGAATTAGAAGAGATGTCAACCGGCAACCGTATACGATTAGTGGATATTGGTACTGTCACCGCGCAGCAAGCAAAAGATTGGGGCTTCAGTGGTGTAATGTTAAGAGGTCGTGAATACCGCGATGAGTAGAGCCATTGGGAGCATGTCTTGGGTGCTTGAAACATTAGCTACACACGAGTCCTAAGTTACCTATTTGGGCCTTTTTTTCTTAACCCACGGAGTTGCAATGGAAATGGTTAGGTAAAGGCTATGGTGGATTGGCCCACACCTAGAAGTTTGAACGAGTTGAGGGGGTAGTTGGGCTTGACAGGGTACTATTGCAAATTTGTATCCACATAAGCTTGCCTTGTTTCATCATTAACAAAGTAACTTAAGAAAGATAGCTTTGGTTGGAGCCGACCAACAACCTAAGCTTTTGAAAACCTTAAAAGGCTATGATAAAAACGCACATCTTAGCAATACTCAAAATGTTCCAAACCATTCTACATTAAAGTGGATGCTGCTGGGTTTGGGCTGAGTGCTCATGCATGACGGGCTTGTTGTAGACATGTAAAAAAACCCAAACTACCCAATGTAGGGCAAGCAAATGGTTGAATTTAATACGAAGTATGACAATCATCAATTAACTTGTCAGTTGCAATGAGCTAAACCTATTTTTGGGTTTTAGAAATAAATAAAACTAAGGACCAAGGTCTAAATTAGACTAGATAATCCAACAACTTAAACTAACAAAAATAGGATGAATAAGATAAATCAAAGGTAAAGGAACTAGGGGATCGAGGGATATCGCCAACAATCAATCCGCACACCCAAATCAAGTTAGAGGGAAACACATTGGGGGTTATTGCAAGGGGTGAATCATTCAAACAAAACCCTAATTACTCTCTCGAGCTAATTAGAGAAGCCCGATTAGTCACTCATGGCATGAGTAACTAATCTAGTAATTTCATAACATAATGATTACTCAAGAAACCCGAAATTAAGAAATGCTTATTTTCATGGAAATCCCAATTTAACAATCAAACCAAGTATACCATGAGCTTTATTTTTTAATCCTTCACTAAGGGTTCTCAAATGCAAACTAGGTGGTGATCATTGATCAACAAGCTAAACCCTAATGCTAAATTTACTAACCTAGATTAAGGATCCGTGCACTAATTGAAGACTACACCCCTCCTCCTAGTAAAGAACTACTTACACATTATACTAGAAAACCAAGGCAAAACTTCAATAGATTATTCATCATGACAATGGAGAGGAAAGAAAATGGAAATTTAATAATCCAAGAAAACAAAATCTAATCAAAGTAAAGCATAAAATAAGCAAGATTAGAAATCGAGATAATGAAATCAACAAGAAATTACCAACTTTTATATTTAAATTCTGAAAATAAAGCTCACAAAGTTTCAAAATGCAATTTCTCTCTCTTAGGGTTTTAAGATTTGAATGCTAAACAAAATAAAATCTCAATTAATATTAATGTATGAAAGCTTAACCTAGAATGACAGAGAATTTCCTTACTAAAATTAATTAAGTATAATTACATAATCACCCATGTCCAAAGTGAGGATTAAAAAGAAGTTCTGTAAAATAGTCTGACGCGGGCGGGTTGACCCGACCTGAGCGCTTGGATTGGCGCTAACCCCGGCGTGTCAATGCAGTCACCCGGCGGGTTGACTTGGCAGATTTGTTCTCGAGTTCTGTTGCAAGGTGACATGGGGGGTAGCGTACCCCGGGCGCTCATGTCACCCTGCTCTTCAATGTTAAGGTCCTTTTTGAGCTCTTTGACATTCTTTCGGGCTTCCTCTTCGCTTCCTAGTGTCCAGGCTTTTGCAAATGTAACACAAGCATGCCCTTAAAACCTGAAATAAGTAAATGGTACCCAAAAACATACACCGAGGAGTAATGTTCCACAATTCAAGTGTTAAACTAATTAAAGAAACTAAACTATCTTAAAAGTTCTAAAAAGCCATCTAAAAGTCCTTAAAAAGCAACAATATAAACAAGATATCAATGCACTCTTGCCTTCTACAGCCACATGTTGGGCCCTTGAGGGAGGCTGAAACCCATCAGGCTAATAGCCATTATGGTTGCATTTTTTATCGGGCCATCACTTTGTAATACGCACCGGCTAACAGAGCCTTAAGTATTTGATGGACTAGAGAAAGGTGAGGACTATTTGATGGACTGGAGAAAGTTGAGGACAAATCGTCAACGTTGGTTAGGAAGCTCATAGATTTGAATTCGAAATCCAATATAAACCTAGGGCGTGCTCTCTCTCGTGAATTCAGTTAGAAAGGTGACTTGTAGCCCTCATGTATTTTTCTACAGTGTTAGGAACTTAGGATAGTGTTTAAGCCTCTATTTCAGAAGATACTTTCTTTAAACAGTTTACGAAGGAGATCGGTGAAGAGGGAAAATAATTGAAGAATTCATATTTTGCCAATAGGAAGAAATTCCGCTGAACTCAAACCTACCTTCGCATAGTGGGGGAGTGGTATTGGCTTGGAATGCGGAAGTCGGGAAGACAATAAAACAATACGTGCAAGCTTATTCCAATTGTCAACAGCATAAGGCTTCGTGTGAATCACTTCGTGGGTGTGTTCAACTTTTCAACCTCTTCCATTCCCTGGACATTTTTGGGAGGATATCATAATGATTTTTTTCGAAGGTTTCCCTCGGTCTCATGGGGTGGACACAATACTGGTGGTGGTTGATATGCTCAAAAGTTTTTTCATTTTATTCGCCTTGAACACCTATGGTGACCTGTTGAGGATAACGTAGTTGTCCTAGTTGATAGAATATCGTATGTGATATTATTATGATAATAAAAAGTCTAAGATAGAATTAGGAGATAAGATTATCTATTGTACGACTACTCACTAGGAGTCTGGTTGGATATATTTTAGGAGTTAGTGTTTAGTAAGGTATCCTAACCTTGTAGTATGAATACGTGATTGATTAATGAGAAAATGTGTGACCAATATTGAATTGGTATTGGTTGCCAGAGAAATTTAACATGGTATCAAGAGCCTAGGGAGATTTTAGGGACCTTAATCATGAGATGTGAGATCGAAGAAAAAAGAATCGAGTGTGAGAGGAGAGATCGATCCACAAAAAAAAACCTTTACAAGAGTTTGTGAGGTGAGAGGAAAACATAAACATGACGGGTTCGAAAAGAAGTGCGTTCCCGTTTTGTTGACAGATTTGGTGAGTTCGAAAAGAATGGAGTTCCCATCTAGAATAAAGGTCCGAAAAGAATGGTGTTCTCGTTTTGTTAAACTATTTGGTGAGTTTGAAAAGAGTGACGTTCTCATCAAGAAGACGAAGAAAAACTTGCAGGTTCGAAAAGAATGGCGTCCCTCATATATTTAACAGGTTCGTAAAGAATAACGTTCCTATTTGACTAGCGATTGATGAATTCGAAAAGATTAACGTTTTCATCAAGAAGACAAAGAAAAAAAGTTGAAGCCGACATCACCGATTTTGTGCATCTCGTCTCCAACAAAGACGACGAAGAAGTTCTAGTTCCGAATCTGATGCTAAAATAGAAGATATTTTTTTACTTTTCCAATCGTATCGTTCGTAAAACTGCCGTTACGAGCGGGAGGGTGTTGAGGATAATACTACCTCCGTTCTTTTTCTATTGCAACAATAGAGTTTTCACGCTTGCCAATGCACAACTTTAACTATTAATATTTTTAATTACTTTTTAGTAAAAATTATACAAATTTGATATTTTGAAAGTATAAATCGAGAAGAATCTAACAAGATCCCACATGACTATATTTTTTTCTTATGTAAAAATCACAAGAGATAGTGAAAGAGTGGTGAGTAAATAGTGTAAAAATCTCATTGTTGCAATAGAAAAAGAATGGAGGAAGTAAAAGTCTAGTATTAGGAGATATGATTAAAATTAATAAGATAGAATTAGGAGATAAGATTATCTATTGTACAACTAGGAGTCTTGTTGGATATATTTTAGGAGTTAGTGTTTAGTAAGGTATCCTAACCTTGTAGTATAAATACGTGATTGATTAATAAGAAAGGGTGTGACCAATATTGAAATTGGTATTGGTTGCCAAAGAGAAACTTAACATGACCCTTGACAATAGCTTCCTTATTCATCAAAGAAGTGGTCAGTTTTTGTGCTTCAACTGTCTGGGATAGAGATAGAGCGCTCATGAGCATTTTCCAGAGGGCGCTTCTTAGACTTCATTGTACTCATTTGAAGAGTACAGCCTATCACCCTCAGACAAGTGGTCACTCAGCAATAGTGAACAAATGCTTAGAAAATTACATTGCAACTTAACTTCTTAAATCAGCTGGGGAAGGAAAAAAGAAAGTTGCGGGTAATTTTTGTGATGTAAAGTATGAGTTAGTGTCTAAGTTTGGCGGAAGACACCACGCCATGTGGGTGATAAAATATCGTTGGACTTTCCTGTACTAAGCCTTTTTTAAAACTTCTTTCTACTTTGAGTTATTGCAAAAAGGAAATACCACGCCATGTGGGTGATAAAATATCTAGTATTATTGATGATAAGATCAAAACTATCAGGTAGGGCCTAGCCTTTCTCTTCGCCAATAGAAATACTATGTGTGCTAACTAGCTCTAAATACCATTTGTTCTTGTAGGAAGAATCTGATGTTGTGTTTAGAGCCACAACTGGAAAATGGCGGGCGGTTGTGGTGGAAATATCAAGAATGCACAAGACAGGACGACCGGTGCTTGTGGGAACAACAAGTGTTGAGCAGAGCGAATTACTGTCTGAGCAATTACATCAAGCTGGTATCTCTCACGAGGTAACTTTTATCCAACAATGATGAAGTGAAGAAATTGCTTTAGTATATTGATGTTTTTGCAGTATGCACCTTCATAGACGGTTAAAGTATATCAAATAACAGTGATATGGATTGATAATTGTTTTATGTGGAGGTTCTCAATGCAAAACCTGAGAATGTTGAAAGAGAAGCAGAGATTGTGGCCCAAAGTGGTCGCTTAGGAGCAGTTACTATTGCTACAAATATGGCTGGTCGTGGAACAGACATCATTCTTGGTGGTAATGCTGAATTTATGGCAAGGCTGAAAATTCGAGAGATGCTTATGCCAAGGTACTGCTATTAAATTATGCAGTTCATTGTTATTTTTCTTTTAAAATTGTGCGACCGTCAATTGGTGTATGTAATTGAGGGGGTCATTGCTACTTTGCCTCCATGCTGCTATTGATGAAACTTTTTAGGTGTTATTGTCATGCTGTCATTGTCATGCTGTCATTGTCATTGGTGGCTGTTTGGAGTCAAAGCCACAAACTCTTTTAATTGCGATTTATATACCCCGTCCCCAAATAGATTTCCCACTTTTCCATATATATTTGTCCTTAATACTTTTCCCATTTCCGTATTTGGACTGGGCCCACTTATTAGATTAACACTTCCCTTTCATATATTTTCTTCTATTTTCCCTCCCCTTGGTGACATCAGAAAGTAATCAACTCTTCCAAGTTTTACTTCAAGTTTAATACGACTAAGGCACACCCAAACCCTTCTATAACTATGTGCCCAAAAGAAATGGAAAACGTATTTGAGGACGTAGGGAGTAAAATATAAGTTGTGACATGATAGCTCAAGGGAATGATAGTTTTGCCTATATCCCTTTTTTGCGTCTTATTTTACCTTTGTCTCTATCACTTGTCAAAAGAATAAGAAATGTCGCCAACAAAACTAAAGAAACTAGAATTCTATTTTTTTTTTTTTTGGAAAAGAAATTAGAAGTTCTGACTATGAGTGAAATTGATGAAAGAATCCGCATTCTTTTGCTCTGGTTATCTAACGGATGAATCAAAAAAGTAATTAGAAAGAAATGCTACCTGCTTTTCAAATTATCCGACCACTTAAACTTTTTATATATTCCAAGCAACAAGAGGGAGTCAATATAAAGTTGGTGTTTTAAACTTTTTGGGTGGAAGACAGGAAGTTAATTGGAAACACTGGTGTATTTGTGGACCAAGTCAATCCATTTGGTGGGGGTAAGGGAGAGCTAAAGATAGAAAATTAGTTACTATAAATGGAATAAAACAAAATTGAATAACTTTAAGGAGTGGATGATAACAAAAAGAGGGAAGGTTTTCAGAGTATAGAGGTAGTGTTGCCAATGAAGATAATATACTTTTTTGTTAATACTTTAAATGCAGTGATATGAGCACTTTATACACCCATAGATGGCATGGTGCTCTGTTTTTTTGAAATACTTTTTTTGTGGGTTTCTAGAAAACAAATACTCCCTTCCATAAACATTTGAAGTTTTCTATCCATTTCTGTTGGAAAACAAAATTCATTCTACAATATCATTGCTAACATCACACATATGATAAATAATTAAGAACCATAACTGATAGATAATTAAGTACCAAGGGGGTGTAAGTGTAATCCATGTAGAACAACTAGGGAGAACTAAAAATCTCTTGTCTTAAGTTATTTTCAAAATTAAGAAAAGTCAGGTAATGTAGTGAAGCTTATACTTGACACCACTATACAAAATCTTACATAATCGGAACTTGAAATATTGTCGGGGAAGCTATACCTTCAATAATCTGTTCTTTTATTTCATTTATGTGCATCGCCGAATTGGTAACACAACCATCCTCCACACTTCAACAAGACAATTTTTTTCTGTCCTTTTTGGGCAACAAGAAGACTTCATAGAACAAAGTGGAACCTAAATCATCGAAGGCAATGCTATGATATCAATCTAGGATCATGGCCTCATAGGCCATTGTCTACTTAACATATAAATATCTATACAATATGATTGCGATCTTAATTGAATTTAATCAAATTCTTTGTATATGTGGAAGTTATTAGAGTTACTTATATTTGGACACATTATTTTACGCACCAGGTTCCAGATCACCGTTTTAGAACCTATAGCATATACGTATAATTTTTTAACATGCACAAGAAACTCTATTAAAGCACACCAGCAACAAATAGATCTTGAACATTCAACATAAACTTACTGATCATAGAGAAGAAACATCATTGGAACACATCGCCAACATTAAATTAATATGAATCTACATGTATATACTGAGAAAACATCATCAAAACACATGAATGACGAATTCTTTTATGTTCAAAAATCAAAAGTTTAACCTCAATGTTCTAAACTTTTACTTGTATGTTTAGTAAAGTTTACCTCTATGTTCAAATACTATGACCTTTTCATGCTTCTGGGTGTATATAAAATGATTGCTATTTGGATTACAGGGAGAATTTCACTAGCCTCTGCTTGTAAAAATTGGGTTAGGTTGGACATGTCTTGACATTTGAGACTTGGCATCCCTGTCTATAGTAGGAATGGTGTTTGTCGTTATTGGTAGTTGCGCTGTGAAGGTTTTTTAGTCATGGTGCTTCTAAATTATGTTGGTTTTTGCCAGTCAAGTTTAGTTTTTGAACCTGAAGAAATTTTCTTTCTTGTAAGTAATTATTGCAGGTTATTGCTAATGAGAATTCTGTAGCAGAAAATATAGCATATTACTCCCATAAGAATGGATAATAAGAAACAACTAAAAACCTAAGCACTCAATTGATTGCTCTTTATCATTTGTAACCTTTATAGACGAATACCTCACTTCTTGTGGACTTCTAGGTCCGTTGTTCGCATCATCTTTTCTTTTTGTTGTTTGAACAGGATTTGTCCCCCCCCTCTCTTCCCAACCAAAAATAAGTTTTCATGATTTCCAAAGTCAAAGCTAGTAGACATGTAAAACATATAGTAGTAGTTATTAGTATCATAATTGAACTATATTACAAAATAATGAATTTATAGATAATTTAGCACGTACCTAGCCCGAATTCAAGGATAGTCTTATACTTTATTATTTTAACGGTTGCATTTTTTTTTATTCTACCCCTGCACCAATATGAATAATACAAAAACCTGTGAAAAATGGTAGTGACAAGTGGTCACTGTACAATATAGAGAAAGAGGACCTGCAAAAAATCCGAAATTTGGAATTTGTGTTGCTACATGTACTGTTACAATGCTGCTGTAGTACCTGTAAGATTCAGAGGGAGGAAGGGGGGGGGAGAGAGGGAGGGAGGGAGGGGTTGAGGGAGAGGGAGAGGGAGAGGGAGAGGGAGGGATAATCATCCGCTTCTCACGTTTTGTGAATAGCCGAGGCATTGAGGAATATCCAGAAAGGCATTTTGGGAATCGGTCTGATTCTATCTCTGTTCCTTCCGTTTGAAGAAAGGAAGGATCCCGAAGAATCGAGAGAGAGAGACAATACTAATAATTTTGTAGGAGTTAGTGGTTTGGGCCCTGCTATTCCGGTACCTGCTACTCCCCTGAACATTTATTTTTGAGCCATCGGCTGGGTCTTATGCCATTTACTCCCCCTACTGTAGACCAGCGATTGCTCAAGATCTTTGTATCTGAATCCACCTGGGTAATAAGGTCTGTTTGGTTGGTATTTACCACTGTTTAAGTTCTTTCATGTTGCTTCCACTTGGGAAATGACTCTAAGGTTTATTGTCACTTGTCACTATTCTTGATTGCTGAGTTCCCGTAATAGTCTTCTGTCTGTAATGTTTTAGATTTATATGACTGCTGCAGGGTAGTTAGGCCAGGTGATGTAGGATTCGTTTCCATGAAGAAGCCTCCTCCTATGAAAACTTGGAAGGTTAGCTGTTGCTTGTCTATGACTGTTGATTCTGGTAAAGTTCTTGCTATCTGTTTTATGGCCTGTGGTTCTGAAACGTCCGTAACGTCAGGTAAAAGAAACTTTTTTCCCTTGCAAACTGTCTCATGAAAACACTAAACTGGTTGACGAAGCAGTGCAAATGGCTGTAAAAACCTGGGGGCAGAGGTCAGTAAGTGAGCTTGAAGCAGAGGAAAGACTTTCTTATTCATGTGAAAAGGTAATGAAGTTGAATTTCCTGCTCTAATTTAATATACTTTTTTTCATGTTTTTTTTAAAAGAAAAGTTCTAGTATTTTTTTGAAAAAAAAGTTAAACTTTCTTAAAAAAAAAAAAAAGTATATATATATATATATATATATATATATATATATATATATATATATATATATATATATATATATATATTATTTTTTCGAGTATCTCACGAGCTTTTCGAGTCGAGTATTGAGTTGCTCGACTCGACTCGTTAACATGTCGAGTCGAGTTCGAGCTCGAGTCGAGCTTTGACCGAGTCGAGTTCGAGTAGCTCGCGAGCTGTCTCAACTCATTGCCAGCCCTAGCTTTCCCAGTGACACCGTAAAGCTTTCATAAGAAAATGTAGATAGGAAATCGTAATGGATACAACTTTCCACATTGATAGTTTGAATCTTTTTAAGCTTTTCTCCATTATTTGCAAGATGATGAAAACATTTAGGGTTTCAACTTTGAATTGCCATGAGTATGCAATTTTGTTTTGCTCTTTGATTGAAATAGTATCAATTTGTTCACTCAAGAAATTCCTTTTTTAACCTGCAATATATTAATCTTATTCACAAAATCTTGTCTGGTCCTTCTCATTCACAAGATAGACCACCACTAGAAGTCCTAGCGTCTTATTTACTTAAACCAAAGACATCCACGTTTTGTTGTCTAGTCTACTATATTATCAAATAGAGTGGGCAAGAATTGCAAGCCACCACGGGTCATTCTCCCCTCTTCTTGTAGGCATTCTATCCATGATATTCTCATACAATTTAAAAAATACAAAGGTCATCAACATAAGTTTCAAACCCACAACCCCAAGCATAGAAGATAGATCTTTGCACATCACTCCACTACACTCTTATTGTTAATCTTATCAAGTTTGTTGAGGATATAATTGGTTTCTATTTGAAATCAAGAGTTAAGCTACAATGTTTTAAATGCATAATGTAAACAAAATGACGTACTTCTTTTTCATTTACATCTTTCGGCACCAAATTCTTACCATTGATAAAGTGATAGCAACAATTTTTATTTACTTAAACCAAAGACATCCACGTTTTGTTGTCTAGTCTACTATATTATCAAATAGAGTGGGCAAGAATTGCAAGCCACCACGGGTCATTCTCCCCTCTTCTAGTAGGCATTCTATCCATGATATTCTCATACAATTTAAAAAATACAAAGGTCATCAACATAAGTTTCAAATCCACAACCCCAAGCATAGAAGATAGATCTTTGCACATCACTCCACTACACTCTTATTGTTAATCTTATCAAGTTTGTTGAGGATATAATTGGTTTCTATTTGAAATCAAGAGTTAAGCTACAATGTTTTAAATGCATAATGTAAACAAAATGACGTACTTCTTTTTCATTTACATCTTTCGGCACCAAATTCTTACCATTGATAAAGTGATAGCAACAATTTTTATTACTCAACAAGAATAAGACATAAAACAACTCAGGACACTGCCCTAGCCACTAACTAGTCTCTATAAGAAGCGAGATCTTTCTTGTTGGAATGAAGCTATCCAACATACCTCCACTGAGTTACAGTACTCCAATATGTCTAGCTCCATGCTTTCACTTTTGAACGTGTTGTCAGGTTTACAAGCCTAACAAGTCCGACATGGGAGTGGGTCCAGGACACGTGATGGGTGTTGGTCTAGGTTATAAAGAAGCTGCAAAGTGAAGGCGATCAGAAACTGTGGAAAAGTGGAACTGTAAAACCACAAGGCTGGCCGTATTGTGTAATTAAAGGGTACAAGACTTGCACAGTTGCACCCGACTGTGTACACGAGCTGCAAAGCCTTTCCTATTTCGGCAGCCAACGTAGTTGTAGTTTCCTTATTCTAGTTTGCTTAGGATTGGGGAGAAATTATTTCCTAATTGATTTGTCCATATTTTTAGAATGATAGAATATCAGTTTCTAATTGATTGTCGATATTCTTAGGAAGATAAAATATTAGTTTCCTATAATACTTGTTAAATTCTTGATCTAGGAAGAGTCTATAATATATCATAAGGAAGGGGTAAGAATACATGCTCTATTTGGAGAAGGCATGGTTCATTATTCTTCACGGTACCCTGGAATCTAGTGAGATATTGCAAGCACCTTGAGAGCTTCGTGAAGAGAGGAGATTTGTAATGCTTAGTCTAGGAAGATTGTGCAGGTGCGTCTCTGTGATTATGAAGAGATAGTTGTTCCTCAGATTACTAATACTTTGGTGGTTTGTACACGTAAAATCGTGTTTGTGATTGTCTTCATTTTCTAACCTTATATTGGTTCAATATATCTTGTGTTGATTGTGCTTCCGTTAGTCCTTACACGTTCACTTAAAAACACCTTTAGTTCCAAGTTGAAGCAGGATAGAGAAGTGATTAGTGAGTATAGTTAGGGTAACTTGTAGAACGTCCTGACACTGTTTCTCCTAATTAATGAAGAAGAGATGATTTGTGCAAGAAAGCATTAGAATCTCTTCATGGCTAGACGGAGTGATTTCCCTGTACCTGCTGGAAGGTAGCAGTCCTGAATTATAGATATTAAAATAATAATAATACGCTTTTTAAGGAAAATCATTGATTGATCAAGTGGACATGCACAGGATAATATCATGCCTGATTATCTTTGTGGGTAAATGTCAGGGTCCTGCTCAAGATGAAGTCATTGCAAAGCTTCGCCATGCATTTCTGGAAATTGCTAAAGAGTATAAGACTTACACAGATGAAGAGAAGAAAAAGGTGTGCAATAATATTATGTCTCATCCGTAAATTATCAATGTAAATTGCATTAAATAAACTATACTATATAACAGGTGGTGTCAGCTGGCGGGCTTCATGTCATTGGAACTGAACGCCATGAATCACGTCGTATTGACAATCAGGTGACTTTCTATATTATATTTTGAGATCAGGAAGTACCTGGATTTTTTATTTATTTCTGGATCTTTATTCCTAAACGTTTACTAGCTCACTTGCATCTCAATGCGGGATTAAGATGGGATTCTTGTCCTTTGCTGATACTGTCTCCTATTTCTCTTTATTCGTCTTTCCATGATTTGCAATGCTGTCAAAAAGTGAAATCTTATGCAGTTATGCGAGTAACTTGTCTTTGTCTGATCTAGTTACGCGGTCGAAGTGGCAGGCAAGGGGATCCAGGAAGTTCTCGCTTCTTCCTTAGCCTTGAAGATAACATCTTTCGGATATTTGGTGGTGACCGTATTCAAGTATTTACCGTCCTTTTTTCCCTACTTTATTTTGTACTTTTTCTGGAAACTCCCATGTTTCTGACACTCTTGATTGGTACCTCTAGGGTCTTATGAGAGCTTTCAGAGTTGAAGACTTGCCCATTGAGTCAAAGATGCTGACTAAAGCACTTGATGAAGCTCAGAGGAAAGTGGAAAATTATTTTTTTGATATACGGAAGCAATTATTTGAGTATGATGAAGTATTAAACAGCCAAAGAGACCGAGTTTATGTGGAGAGAAGGCGAGCCCTTGAGTCTGACAGTCTTGAATCCCTGCTTATCGAGTACGCTGAGCTAACAATGGATGATATACTAGAGGTGACCCCTGCTGATCTGTAGAAAATGCTTATTCTTGTCTTATCTTGTTTGTACCATCTTCATGCTCTTCTAATGTCTGATCATCTTTTGTTTATGGACAGGCAAATATTGGTTCTGATGTCCCAAAGGAAAGCTGGGATCTTGAAAAGCTCATTGCAAAACTTCAACAGTGAGATAAACTGCTCTGACTTCATTTTCGTAATTGATCTTTGTAGCAATTATGCAGTTGTTTTACTCCAGTCACTGCAGAGGTGCAGATGCCCTGTACTTCTCTTTGACAAGGTTGTCAATTGACTGGTTTGCTTCACAATTAAAGCATTACAGTTCATGCAAAGATGAGGACATCATAATTGCCAAAATCAGACAGTTTAGATCGGACCTGCATGATTTAGCAACCTCTCACTCACTCTTTTTTGAAATGATTGATTCTGTTAAACAAATTTTCTGAACTGTTAAATGCAATTTCTGTGACTTCTAATGTCTATATCTTGACAAACTAATGTTTGCGTTAGTTTATCAGGGCACTTATGATTAAGAACCTTTTAAGTACTTCCTTTTTTGGCTACTTTTAATTAGAACTTCTTTAGTGGTTAGGTCAACTGGTTGTATCATCCTCTGTGCTCCTGTAGGTGATTCTATTTATTTGACAGTTATTTGTTTTTCTAGGTATTGTTATCTGTTGAATGATTTAACCCCACAGTTGCTCTCAGACAACTGTTCAACTTACGAAGATTTGCGAGATTACCTTCATCGTTGTGGTCGTGAGGCATATCTGCAGAAAAAGGTGTTTTTTTTTCTGCTATCAAAAGCTCTCCAACGCCTTTTGATATGTGTATTCATTATGCATTTTTTTAGTACTCTTTCAATGTTGGTTTTCTTGTTTGTGCTTCACTCTTTCTGTGTATTGCTTAATTTTCTGTTCTTTCGTCCCTCCTGTTGACAGTTTTAACTAGCGTTTAGCCTTTCGATCATGTGTAGTATTTGGTCAGGAAAGGGATTCACTGCCGTGCCCCTCCTTTCCAAATGAAGAAAGGGATGAAACATGAGCTTTGCTAATGTCATTACAAATATCTCCGGAGTCCCATAAATGCATTCATGTCCTTTTTCTTGCTTCCTACCAGATTTAACTTTACAGGATTTGTAGATATAAGGATCTACCTTGAGCTTTATCTCTATCACTCTATGATGTCTCACTCTCAATGTCCCATTTCTCAACGGAGATGCTATTCTCTTTATGGTACTCGTTGGGAGTTGGTCGCATTGGTTTTTAGGCCCTTTGACTGGACTTTTTAACGGGTTAAAGAGACTGGGTGGATAATATTGTTGTTCCTGGAATGTACACTTTTATACCTGTGGAAGCTGGTGGTTCCAACACTCGACCTTTGTTATATATTCCGTACATCACACTGGATAGATATCATATTTATGGAATACGAATCACTTTCAAGATGTCTTGGTGGTGAAATGAAGGTTCGAGTCCTCTTTTGCAGTCTGATGTGTTTCTATAGTTGTATGTTGATATTGTTTCTATTGGCTTCAGGAAATGGTGGAAAAACAAGCACCAGGCCTGATGAAGGAAGCAGAGCGATTTCTTATCTTGAGCAACATTGATCGGTTATGGAAGGAACACTTGCAAGCTATTAAATTTGTGCAGCAAGCTGTAAGCCTTCGTGGTTATGCACAAAGGGATCCACTCATAGAATACAAGCTGGAGGGCTACAATCTCTTCTTAGAAATGATGGCACAGATAAGAAGAAATGTTATCTACTCCGTTTACCAGGTCCTTGTCTGAACTAGTACCATGTGCTTTCAAATGTTATCAGTCTTGAGTCTTCTTTCCTACATTTTTTTTGGGGGGGGTGGGGCAGAGGAGGTTTTAGGTCTCTATCTAGTAGATCCCAATTTGAGATCCCAATTTGTATATATAAGATGATTGATACCCATATCCCTTCCAATTGGAACCAATTGAAAGGTTTTGGGTACCCATTGGAATTATGTTTTTTTTTTCATTTTTTTGGCAAGTACCCTGATAGATACCAAAATGATACAAAAGGATACCTCCACTTCCTCGGGAGGGGAGGGGAGAAGGGGGGGGGAAGCCTTTAAAGATGGAAGTTGTGTATTATCGAGGATTTAAGTTCCCTTACCCTTTAGGAATAACAATCAGCAAATTTAGTGGACACTAATAATGCATTGTAAAAAGTCATTGAAGTCTAAAGATTTCCCTTGTCTAATCTGCAATATTGGTTTTTTTGGCAGTTTCAACCGGTGTTGGTGAAGGATCAGGAGCAGCAGCAGAAGGGAAAATTAGATAGCAATGTAAAAGATAGTAGAACTGGTGATGCAAATCCTAATCCTCTCAGTTCTGTGGAATCCTCATCATCTGCAAGTGTTTAAAATAAATCCTCTTTCTTCCCCGAATTATCTCCTCTGAATTGATTGCTGCTTACTCCTCTGTAAATTAGAACTACTAAAATTGCTTATCTTCAGTTTAATAATACTACGAAGCACAAATGTGCTATGATATAAATGTACAAAATGTTGTGCGTGGGATGCACGCGTCTTGAATGCAAATCTGAATATGGGCTTTAGGAGCACACACAACTCAGTCAAGTGGGCTTCAACACACGGCCCAGAGTTGACAGAAGATAAAAAGTAAATTTGAGCTAATCTTGCCTGTACCTAGTCCACACTAATATTATTGTGGTCCAAAGTCATCCATATAACATAGTGATCCTTCTTTTTTTTTTATATAGTAATTTTTTTAAATTCTTAAAGTTACACTAATCTATTATTATCTTCCATAGTAACAATTTTTTTTTGATATAGTTACCACTTCTTACTTTAGTTTATTACAATCTACACCAACTCCTCTTATATATATGTATTTTTTGACACAATAACCTCTTTTTTCTTTATAAATTACATGTATTAGCATTAGGTTCACACTAATTTAGTGTGGACCAGGTCCATATAAGTTTTTTACGAGATGAATCTGGAGCAGCGCGGGGTGAGTGACGGAACATTTCCTCCCTTAAGTTTTTTTTTTTAAAAAAAAAAACAAAGACTCAATTGTCAAGATAATAAATTTTCATAATCATAAAGTAATTTTATATAGGTATGTTTTATTAGCTTTTTTCACCAAATATCCTTAAATTAATTTTTTTTCCCACCAAATACCGTCCAATCTTTCAAAATTCATCATATAACAATATCTTGTTTTTCTAAAATACTTATTGATGCCGTTTAACCTTTAATTAATGAAATTTATGTTTCAAACAAAAAATAATTAAATTACAAATTGATATACCCTTTTAAAATAAAAAAAATCTAAAATTTGCCGTACACCTTAACGAAGAGTATTTTGTTCCTTTTATGAGTAGCTCATGTATCGTCTGAGAAGAGAATTGGTTGGGGCCCGGAGTTTCTTGTTGGGCTTGTAAGATGCCTCTTAGCTTTCAAAATTCAAAAAACACGGACCTGGTGGAAAAGACCGTTGGGGTGATAGTATTTGGTTTTGTTTGCAGCAGACAGAAAGAGCAAGAATGAAGCAATAGTATTCTGAGCAACACTAACACAAGCTCTTTGAAAGTCATTACGAATTACAACTGTTAAATTATTACACTCCTAAGTCTTTATCTATCTGGCTATCTGAATTGTTAAAACTCTTCGGCATCGGCAGCGGCAGCTACGAATGAACGCCAGGCGCCATGGTTGGCAGCGTCCTCTTCACCCTTTACAGGTAATTAGCTTTATTTTCTTTTTTTTTTTTGAAGGAAGGTAATTAGATATCTTAATTTGGTTTAAAAAGTTGGAACTTTCCTGATCTTGAATATGATGAATCTGACAGATGGTGGGAATGGCAGTGTACACTTTCCTGTTGGCTTCTTTCTATTGCTTTCTGGGGCCGTTCCTTGGCAACCGTATCGCTGAAATTGTAGTCATAACAATCTTTTCCTCGGTGGTAAAACCCCAACCCCAGAAAACTGCCAAGTGCAAACATTTTCAGTTAGTTATTACTAGCAAATAACAATCTCTTTTAGTTTCTAGTAAAGTAGTAATCTTAAAACCATTATTCGTTTCAGGCACTCTCAGTTATGGTTCTATTTATTAGATGCACAGCAACTGATCCGTCCGCCAAAAATAGACATAATGCTCACAAGGGAAGGAAGGTGAAGACGAGTAATAAAGCTAAACTAGTATTGACAAACTTGAATTATGGTTTCATATTGAGACAGATGGTTATGAGGGGTTTTAGGAGGGTGGAGCGTAAAATCCTCAAGACTTGTATTAGGAGGAAGTACCTGCTAGATACTCATAAGCCCATTTCTCACCCCCATCTTCTACTGGATCCCTTGCTTCCTTTTCCCCTACCCTTACCCCTTGTAACCAAAGACGATGATGATTCTGTTTCACCTCACCTTGATCCTAATCATAAACATGAGGATTTCTCCTTTTGCTCCTTGTGCAACTTCCATGTTACAAAACATAGCAAACACTGCAGGACTTGTAATCGCTGCGTTGAAGGCTTCGACCATCATTGCCGGGTAACCAAAGCATCTCAAACCCCATCAACCCTGCCCTGCCCTGCCCTGCCCTCTATTCAATCTTTTTTAACTCTATCTTCTACTCCATTGCAGTGGCTCAACAATTGTGTGGGGAAAAAGAATTACACTACTTTTATTCTTCTTATGATATTAGTCCTCTTGATGGTACATTTCTTCGTCCCTTGCACCTCAATGTTATTCCCGTGAATAATTACTTCACATCAACAACTAAAGGACTTCTTCTATTGACTTAATACT
Source organism: Beta lomatogona (assembly GCA_947646795.1). Classification (NCBI taxonomy): domain Eukaryota; kingdom Viridiplantae; phylum Streptophyta; class Magnoliopsida; order Caryophyllales; family Amaranthaceae; genus Beta; species Beta lomatogona. Next base: position 789,086 of record CANSNZ010000744.1, on the reverse strand, counting down.
TTTTTTTTCGCTGTTTCCTTTCTAATGATTGCAGCTTTCCATTGAAGGAGGAACAGCTATTGCCATATTTGTGCGCTGCTTTGCTGATAAGAAAAATATGGATCAGGAATTAGCAAGGGAACTTCACACCAAGTTTCCTAGGGGAATTCTTGCTGCTATATCTGTAAGAATCATATGACTTCTCTCCATATTCCTAACATTTTATCGTATACTATTTTACTTACTGATTGTTGCTGACATGATCTTGTAGGTTGTGTTGGTTTTGATGACAGCCTATGGTTCAGCAGCACTTGGCCAACTCTTTTTCTTTCATGTAGTCCTCATTCGCAAGGTACTCATGATGACTACTTTTTATGAGTGATACTGAGGCTTCTTGGGGGCAATATTTTTTTAGCTTGACTAACTGAGTCTTGACTCTTGAGTTCTCGAGAATTGCTATATGCCTATCCCCCCCCCTTCAATTCATTAGTGCTTATACCCTGAAAAGAAACAAAGTTTAAGCTGCTACTAGTGCTTGTGTCTTCATAGGTAAGATCTTGCTTGTGTATGTCACACCTTTTTTTTGCTAGCACATTCTTTATACTACCGCAGCTCATGTGCAATGTGGTGTTGTCTTCATAAATCTGAAACTATTTTTGCGACTCGTTAAGATTTATCTATTTACAATTCTAACACAAAAACAACCTCTTGGACACCTATAAATGCTGATACCTTCTCCCAGAATTGATACCAATAGTCTGAACAATGCTCCCTCTTCTTTAAACATTCCAAATTACCTTCTATCTTAGATTGGTCCCAAAGGTTTCTTCCAAAGTAGTCCTCCATGGCTTATAACCTATTAAAATTGGCCATCACCAGCTCCTCTATTTCGACCTGTTAGCAAGTCATGAATCATGTGGGGGTGCTTTGGGATTGTTGGAACTTGGAACCATTCCGAGTTAACCAATAGTTGGGATTGTAGGAGCGTAGTCGAAACTACTGGCATCAAATCTTACTAAATTATAATCTGTCACAAATTCTGCAACCTTGCATCTTTTTCATTCCAAAAGAAGCATGGTTGATGAGTTGTTCTAGCTAAATTGTGTGCATATGATATCATAGATTCCAGAGCCCTGTGTTGGACATCTCTTATTTAGTCTACAGCCAGGCTACTTGTTCATCTGTACCAAGACGTGTAATGTACCTTGATTTCCATACATTTCTTGCTTAGTGTGGAGTTGGACCACTTGTTTAAGGATACCAAGATTGCCTGTTGCAGGTAGGGATGATGTCAAACCTAGCCTGCTTGAAGTCTGAATATCTATCGATTATATTTGCTGCAGGGAATGAGAACATATGATTACATATTGGCTATGAGAGAGGAAAATCAGTTTAGTGGATTGGAGCCTTTGAATGATTCAGATTTCTCGTCAGATGATAGCAGTGAACCTGCTTCACCCAAAAGACCAATTGTCATGTCTCAGTTTATGAGAACAAATCTGGTAGAGCTTTTGCAGCCTGCCTCTATGTTAAAAATATTGAGTACTTGTCTGCTATTCTTGACTTACTAATTACGTACTGCAATATATTCAGAGCCCTAGACGATTTTCTGTGAAAATTGACCCTGAACTTGGCACCTCCGTCATGAACCAGAACCCACACTTCCGTGCCAGCATTGATCCATGGAAGCTGATACAGATGAGTAAAGAAAAAGCCTTGAAAGCTGCAGAAAAGGCCAAGGAGAAGCAAATGGTTGAACCTGAATTACTTAATCCGCTTCCTTTTGAGATGAAAAAAGGGCCACTGGGGAAGCCAGTAAGAGACCTGGACAGCACTGGAATGAGAATGGCACCTCTTATGTCGAAAGAAAGGCATCCAGGTTCACCAGTGAGATTCTCAAGTCCAAGAAGACGATTTTCTGGCTCTCCAGCTACTCTGTCCAATGCAGCTGCACTGCCAAATCAGAAATACAAAAGTGATTTTGACTTGAAATTAACTGAAGTGTCGACGGAGTTGGAGGGTTATATATCGAAGCAGGTTCAGCGTCCTATTTTAAAAGACGGGGCAGAGGCTTCCCCCAGATAGGCAGATATAGTACTGGCAGTGATACTTGTATTCTCAGTCTTTGAGAACTCTTTCATAAATTTATAGAACTGATGATTTGTTAATCAGATGCAATTTATACAGTGGATCCATAGTTTGGTCCCAACTTATTTATATCTGCTAGATCATTGCTTTCTTAGCTTATAAAGAGGAGAAAATTTATCGGAGTCATGAACTATTATTTTTTCAAAGCAGAAGGTAAGAGTGTACATTCATTGGCAGATCCAACCCAATTGCATGAAACAAGATCAATCAACAACTGTTATCCAACCCAAGATAAAGGGAAAAAAAGAAGGAAAAACCTAAATACAAGTGCTTGAAGAAAAGCCTTTTGTTGTTACACACATTCTTAAAACATGAGAAGAGTTTTGCTCTCTGCTTGAATCAGTCCATCTCCTCACTCCTCAGTAGTTAGGTGTGAAGTGGTAGCAATCTGAGTAATGCTCTGGAAGTATGGTCTCCCTCAGTGGTTCACACAATGGTGGAAAAACCAAGTTGGAATATCCTTGCACATGTGAACAGTTCCATGGAGGTGTTGAGTTAGCATTTAGGGTAACATTATACAAGCAGATGTCAAGGAAATCATCCCTTTGTATACCCTCCAGCAGGCCTGCCACTCTGATATTGTCTCCCACGACATTTTTAATTGTAATTTTTTCTATCAAAGGTAAGGCTTTTGGGTTGTATTGGTTATCTGGATGTTCACCATACTGACTATTAAACCATATAGCTGTAGTTACATTCCTTATGGACATATTTGATATGCAAATGTTTTTAACATAACCTCCCCGTCCTGGAGATGTTCTTATTGTGATAGCTGTTTTGGTATTGAAAACAAAGAGGTCTTCTACATAGATATCTGACACTCCTCCAGACATTTCACTTCCAATTGTTATCCCTGAGCTTTGAGTTTCTCCTCGCAGCCTGTAGATGTTGATATCTGTGCTTGGACGAGCAAAGGAAATGCCGTACTCATCCCACCCGCTCTTGACTGCAACTAAATCATCGCCTGTGGTAATGTAACAATCTTCAATGCAAACATCATTCGAAGAATCTGGACAGACAACATTCTCACAATTGAACAGCTGAGGTAGCATCAAATGATCACTGTACTATAAGATAAGCATATTTATTTTTCAAATATGTAGTATATAATTGAATTGTCATATAAAGCAGGCCTTTAGTCCCAACGAAAGATGAAAATGCTCACCTGGATCAATTCCATCTGTATTGGGGGAATCATAAGGTGCACGAATGGTAAGATTTTGGACAATCACTTTGCTGTGCGTGAATAGTGAAGAAGTATTAGATAGAATCAAAACAAATGTTTACTTTTGTCTTGGATGGTCAGTACCCCAAAAGGCAATGGCACTGGCAATTGCCAATTATGATGCATAGATCAGAAAACATACCTGCAGTATACGGGGTGTATATTCCAAAAGGGTGAGTTTAGAAATGTTAAATTTGAGATGACTAATTCAGTTGAGTTGATAAATTCTATCAAGTGAGGCCGAGTGTAGTTGAGGCTCTTGTTGTGAAACCAGCCCCACCAAATGTTTCCCTGACCCTCAATTGTTCCATTCTCACCTGTAGACATTAGCTAGAGATGAGTCTATCTTGCTGATGTTTAAAAGAAGAAAAGTTGACGGAAGCAAAACAAAGCACGAAAGTAGTATTTCTTTCTTCCAGGAAATACATATCGCTTCACCTACCAGTAATAATGACATCCATCAAGTTGTGTCCATAAATAAGACTCTGATGTCGTCTACCAGGCAATTCTCGGCCTCGCCCATATGATGGTAAAGGATCTACGACAGGCCAATCACCTGAGTTCTGATACACAAATCATTGTATTCATAAGGTGTGGCAGCCCACAGAAGATCTGGGTTGGAACTTAGAACAGATAAGTCATAAGTGGCTTTGAGCAGTGATACTAGTAGTAGTAGTCCCCTAGTACTATTGTACCTCTTAACCAAACTACTCCTCCAGGTCTAGGCTCCATCTATAGATAATATAGGCCACATTCGATTAGATTAGAGGTAAATTAAAGAATTATCCTTTAGCTTTATTTACCATTTAAATCTTTACATCTTCTAACATGCCATAAGTTAGTTTTTGTCAAGTTATTAACTTCTACTACTATTATCAAGGATAACATAGGAGACTCAATGTTTATCAGACTAAATATAGAAATTGACATTAATTTGGTATGGCTTGAAAAAAATATTAACATATTGTAATGTAACTTGTTTTTCCTCACCAAAGTTTTGTGTTAACTAAAGTTGAACTTAAACTTTCTTTTTGGTGAAAGTAATTTTAATAAGCTGATGATAAGTATTAGTAGAACAAAAAAAAAAAAGTGTTCTAAAGAGAGAAGATTCGAAAGTAGTCCAACGTTATACCGTTGATCCTAGTAAGATAGCATCTTTATGAAACCATAACGTTAGATGACTGATAAGGCTGAAGCTTCCCGTCAACCACAGGCCAGCTGGGATGTAGAGCAGGGCTCCAGCTTCAGCTCCACCACCCTTACCCTTGTTAACAACGACATCAATATGGTCGATGGCATTCCGAAAGGCATTGGTATTCAGGGTGACGCCATCACCAACAGCTCCAAATTCAATAATGGAGACTCTGTACAGGCGAGGTGTTGGATATTTAGAGTATCGGAGTGTTGGTTTTCATGTTTCGTTACATTAAGTCATATAGGATAAGGTGTCGTGACTTAGAGTAACGTGTAAATTAGAGTTGCTTAATGTACGTGATACATTAGTGGGAGAGCGCGCGCTCGGATGGAGCGTTCGCACAAAATCGGCAGGAACTCGGTTTTTCAAACGCGAAAGAAGGAAAGGGTGGAGGAGCGCTCGCTCCTCCTTGGAGCGCTCGCTCCTTGAAGGAGCGCTCGCTCCTTTGAGGAGCGCAAGCTCCTGCTTGCCTTCGCTTGTTTGCGGCTTTTCGAGTGACGGTTATTGCCGTGTTTTTGCTTCTTTTAATACGTTGCAAAGGCTCTAATGATGATTATCTAACATATGTGAATGAAAAGAAACCAGAGAAACTCTCTCAAAGTTCCATAAGCACAAGTTCTCTTCATTACATCAAATTATTATTTTCTTACTCTCATTCTACGAATTTCATAACGAGCGTGATCTTCGTTGTTCTTCTTTGTATCTCGGAAGTGAATTCCTTGTAACCCGTGCTCAGTGTAGGGTAGGAATATTGCTTTTGGGAAAGTGTCCATACACGCCTAGAAGATTCATTGTTCATCTTGTAATCATCTTTGTCAAACCCATTACTACTTTTCTAACAATCCAAAAGCAATATTACTTGAAGATGGCTACGGTTCGTGAGATGACTTCGAATTTTCAGAAACTTGACAAGTTTGAAGGCGTGGGTTTCCGTAGATGGCAGAAGAAAATGCACTTCCTTCTCACTTCTCTTTCAGTTGCATATGTTTTGAGTACTCCAAAACCCGAGTTTGTGGAAGAAGAAACTTTGGAGGCCTCAAGGAGAAGGAACAAGTGGGAGAACGATGACTACATATGCCGTGGTCACATTCTTAACGGTATGTCTGACACTTTGTTTGATGTTTATCAATTCTATGAATCTGCTAAAATGCTTTGGGATGACCTTGAGTCGAAATACATGGCCGAAGATGCATCTAGTAAAAAATTCTTAGTTAGCAATTTTAATAACTTTAAGATGGTTGAAACTAGGCCAGTGATGGAACAATTCCATGAACTCCAAAGGATAGTAGGAAGTTTTAAACAACACAGTATTAGTATGGATGAGACATTTATTGTATCCTCAATAGTTGACAAATTACCACCAAGTTGGAAGGATGTTAGGAATACTCTTAAACATAGTAAAGATGATATGAATATGGAACAATTGGGTGCTCATCTTCGGATTGAAGAGGGCATTCGGGTTCAAGATGGACAAAAGGAGGTAAATCCTAATTCTTCTACCATTAACATGGTGGAGGATGGAAAGTCCAAAGACTCAAATCCTAAGAAGAGGGCTAACAATTACACCAAAGGCAACAATTCCAAAAAGCCTAAGAATGGTGGAGTTGGTCAACAACGTGGTTGTTGGGTGTGTGGCAAGCCCGGACACTTCAAGAAGGATTGCTTCCTTTGGAAGAAGAAGATGAACAAAAGGAATGAGCAAGGTGGAGGGAAAGGCGAGTCTAGCCAATCCCAAGCCAAACAAGGTACTTGTGCACAATTTACATGTAATTTGGATTTGAATTATGTGTGTATGATTTCTGAAATCTTTTGTGTACAGGATGATTGTTCATGGTATATCGATTCGGGAGCTTCAAGGCATGTGTGTAAGGAGCGGTCTTCATTTAAAACCTTCAAGGAGGTGGACAATGGAGAAGTTCTATACATGGGCAACGACTCTACAGCTCAAGTTCTTGGTGTAGGACAAGTAGAGTTAGTCTTTTGTTCCGGAAAATCTCTAGTGTTAAGAGATGTTGTATTTGCTTCGGAACTTAGGCGTAATCTTGTATCTGGAGCTATCCTGAATCGTATAGGGTTTAAAATGGTCTTTGAGTCGGACAAGTTCATTTTATCTAAAGGTGGTTTGTTTGTTGGTCTTGGTTATCTTTGTAATGGTATGTTTAAACTTAGCATTTCGAATGCTTTAGTTAACAATGTGTGTGTTATTAATGACAATTTTTCTCTTTGGCATTTAAGACTTGGTCATGTTAATTATAGAAAGTTGTATTCTATGGCTAAGGATGATTTAATTCCTTCTTTTGATCCAAGTATTGAGAAGTGTAGGACATGCATGTTAACAAAAATAACCAGGAGTTCTTTTCCTAATAATGTGGAAAGAGATACTAAATTGCTTGATCTTGTACATAGTGATCTTTGTGATTTTCATAGTACACCGTCTTTAGGAAACAAGAAATATATAATAACATTTATAGATGATTATTCACGGTTTTGTTATGTATATTTGTTGTCCACTAAAGATGAAGCCCTAGATAAATTTGAGATCTATAAAAATGAAGTGGAATTGCAATTAAGTGACAAGGTTAAACGGTTTAGAACCGATAGAGATGGTGAATTTCATAATCCTAGTTATTTCCAAGCTTTAGGAATAATACATGAAACAACCGCGGCTTATACACCACAACAAAATGGTATAGCGGAAAGAAAGAATAGAACTTTACAAGAAATGGTAAATTCTATGTTATCCTATTCGGGTTTGAGTGATGGATTTTGGGGTGAAGCAGTTTTAACTGCTTGTTACATTTTGAATCGTCTTCCAATGAAAAAGAACAAAGTAACCCCTTATGAATTATGGTACAAAAGAAAACCAAATCTAAGTTATATTAGAGTTTGGGGATGCAGGGCAATAGTTAAAGTGCCGGAACCTAAACGTAAAAAGTTAGGTGAAAGAGGAGTTGAATGCATCTTTATAGGGTATGCTGTTCATAGCAAATCCTATAGGTTCTATGTTATAGAACAAAACGACTTTTGGTCGGTTCACACTATTGTGGAGTCTAGAGATGCGATTTTTGATGAAAAAAGATATTCATCGGTTCCTAGACCAAAGGATATAACTCCAAGTACCGAAATTCAGGAAATTGATCAAACTAATGATCAAGAGTTAGATGAACAAATTCTAGATGAGAATGTTGCATCTACATCGTCACAACCTAGGAGAAGTAAACGGGTTAGGAAAGAGAAATCTTTTGGCTCGGATTTTCATGTATATTTGGTTGAGGGATCAAGAGATAGTATTTTAACTAAGTTTCCATATGTTTATAATGTGGAAGGGGATCCTTTAACGTATGATGAGGCCATGAAGTCTCAAGATGCTCCATTTTGGAAGGAAGCTATTGATGATGAAATGGACTCGATCATGGGGAATAACACATGGGTTCTAGCGGACTTACCTCCTAAATGTAAACCAATAGGGTGTAAATGGATTTTCAAGAAGAAAATGAAAGTCGATGGTACTATTGACAAGTTCAAGGCCCGGTTAGTGGCACAAGGCTTTTCCCAAAAGCCGGGTATCGATTATTTCGATACATATGCACCCGTAGCTCGAATCTCCACTATAAGGTTATTAATTGCTCTTGCGGCGATTCATAATCTCGTGATCCATCAAATGGATGTCAAGACCGCATTCTTGAATGGAGAGTTAGATGAGGAGGTTTACATGAGACAACCGGTTGGGTTTGTTGTCAAAGGTCAAGAACAAAAAGTTTGCAAGTTAATTAGATCTTTGTATGGGCTAAAACAAGCACCTAAGCAATGGCATCAAAAGTTTGATGAGGTAGTGTTGTCTAACGGTTTCAAATTGAATAATTCGACAAGTGTGTATATAGCAAATTTGATGACAATGGGTCATGGTGTAATGATTTGCTTATATGTAGATGACATGTTAATATTTGGAACTGATTTATCCCAAGTTGAGTGGACTAAATCTTTTCTTTCGTCTAAGTTCTCAATGAAAGATTTGGGGGAGGCGGATGTCATTCTAGGCATAAGAATTGAAAGAAGCAAAGGTAAATTGAGTTTGTCTCAATCTCACTACATCGAAAAGGTTCTTAAGAAATTTGATGTTAGTGGTTGCTCTTTTGTATCAACACCAATGGATCCTAGTGAAAAATTATTACCTAATGAAGGTAGTGCGGTGTCTCAACTTGAGTACGCGAGGGTGATTGGATGTTTGATGTATGCTATGACGAGTACTAGGCCGGATATCGCATTTGCGGTAGGCAAACTTAGTAGGTATACTAGTAATCCTAGTATGCAACATTGGCAGGCTATTCGTCGTGTCTTAAGGTATTTGGGGAAAACCAAGGACTATGGTTTATCCTACAGTGGATATCCTTCGGTTTTAGAAGGGTATTCTGATGCAAGTTGGATCTCTAATAAAGAGGATCACTCTTCTACAAGTGGATGGGTATTTCTACTTGGAGGAGGTGCGATTTCTTGGGCTTCCAAGAAACAAACTTGTATAGCGGATTCCTCCATGACTTCGGAGTTTATCGCTTTGTCTTCCGCAAGTAAAGAGGCGGAGTGGTTAAAAAATCTCATGATTGAGATTCCTTTGTTGCCAAAACCGATATCGCCGATAGCGATTCATTGTGACAACGATGCTGCTTTAGCAAGAGCATATAGTCAAGTATATAACGGTAAGTCAAGACATATTGGTGTACGGCATAGTTACATCCAAGGACTTATCAAGGATAGTGTTATCACTGTTGACTATGTACGTACAACGTATAATCTAGCGGATTGTTTTACAAAGGCCTTGGCTAGAGATAACGTAAAGAGGATGGCAATCGGTTTAGGATTGGACCCCCTCGAGAATCACGAATGAGGGAATCTTAACTTAACGCCCAATATGACGTTGGGTCCTAAGTTCAATAAGATTAATTCTTTCATTTGGATGATTGTAGAACTTTTATTCATCCTTGTTTTTAGTTCTATCACTGTGTTGTATAAGGAGGTTGTATAACTTAATAGGTCTCTTGTTTGTGCTTTTCACAGTAGCATGTATTTTAGAGATCTACCTATGTAAGTGTGAAGTTTAGCCGCTTCAAGGAGCTACTGGGGCATAGCTTTGATACACTTATGAATAGATATGGACACAAGGCTTTATGTGTCGGTTTATAATGAGTTTAAGTAATTTATCTTGTGTGTATGGTATCTCCGGGTTTCCATTATGTATTGAAATTGGTTCAATCGTTATCGACACCAATTGGATACGGATACTTGGAATGTGTACTGTACTATGTGGAAGTTCAAGTTTTATACACTTTCATTTATGCATGAGATGTATTTGTTGCTAATGATGTATGTGCTAATTATACAATTAGATACTCTAAATGGGGGAGGATTGTTGGATATTTAGAGTATCGGAGTGTTGGTTTTCATGTTTCGTTACATTAAGTCATATAGGATAAGGTGTCGTGACTTAGAGTAACGTGTAAATTAGAGTTGCTTAATGTACGTGATACATTAGTGGGAGAGCGCGCGCGCTCGGATGGAGCGTTCGCACAAAATCGGCAGGAACTCGGTTTTTCAAACGCGAAAGAAGGAAAGGGTGGAGGAGCGCTCGCTCCTCCTTGGAGCGCTCGCTCCTTGAAGGAGCGCTCGCTCCTTTGAGGAGCGCAAGCTCCTGCTTGCCTTCGCTTGTTTGCGGCTTTTCGAGTGACGGTTATTGCCGTGTTTTTGCTTCTTTTAATACGTTGCAAAGGCTCTAATGATGATTATCTAACATATGTGAATGAAAAGAAACCAGAGAAACTCTCTCAAAGTTCCATAAGCACAAGTTCTCTTCATTACATCAAATTATTATTTTCTTACTCTCATTCTACGAATTTCGTAACGAGCGTGATCTTCGTTGTTCTTCTTTGTATCTCGGAAGTGAATTCCTTGTAACCCGTGCTCAGTGTAGGGTAGGAATATTGCTTTTGGGAAAGTGTCCATACACGCCTAGAAGATTCATTGTTCATCTTGTAATCATCTTTGTCAAACCCATTACTACTTTTCTTACACGAGGATGAGGGCGTTGACGAGCTTTTTCGTGTGAACAGCTGCCACTCTTAGCCGTAGAAGCTGCTGTACCCAGCACACCACACATTGCAATCAACCCAATCATAATATTTACCTGCTATTTACTCATAGTTAAGTTTTTGTTTACATCATATGATCATACTCCACTTAATATGATCAGCCATCAGCCATCAGCTGGTTTGTTTTATTCACACCCTTACTAGATAGTAGATACTACTGTAAATATTAATGACTTATAAGAGGGAGACAACTGAGTTATGAGCTATGACTTACAGTAACATTCTTCTGGAAGCTTGTCTTCTGCTTCATGGGTAGATAGAATTAGGACTTAGGTGAATTTTAAGTTCTGAAAATTTGAGGAGAAAAGATACAACAGAGGAGGAGAATTGGACCGAGTGATTAGAATCTGTGAGTTTCTCAACACTCAATATAGATAACCCACGATAGACAAGGAGATATGCCTAAATTCACTAAATAATTACCTTCCCTTTGTTTTATGTTTACTCACTTCCCTTCGGGGAGAATATAAAAGAACATACAAAAATGTGAGAGAGAAACTAAAAAAGTGTATTAAAATATTAAAAAGTAGATGATATGGGTGGATAAAGAGCAGAAAGTAGATGGACATGTTACCAAGAGTAGAAAAAACAACAATGTGTAAATTAAAAAGAAACACAAAAAAAAAAAAAGTGTGTAGATTAAAAAAAAGTGCACGGAGTATTATTTTTATGAAAAAAATTATATATGTCATTCATTCTTCTTGTGTCAGAGTGGGAAATATTTTTTATTACACTATGTGATTTAGGTTTTTCAATTTTATTTTTTAAATATTATTTGTTTATGAGGGTGACAAGAAAATGTATCCTATTATTTTTTTGGGATTCTTCACAAGGTTACACAAAAACCAATAGGTACCCATATTAATTTTAAAAATGACAAGGCACACTTGAGGTAGACCTGGGCATGGGTCGGGCCTGTTCACGGGCTTGAGGAAATGGTGGGTCCGGCCCGAGCTCATGAGTGGCGGGCCGTGCCGTGTCGGGCCTAAAATTTCCTGATTTTGTCTACGGCACGGCCGAGGCCTGCAGGCCGGGTTCGTGTCTCCTGCAGGCCTAGCCCGTGTTTTATGTTGTTTTTTTGGATTATTGGCAGTTTTAGGCTAAAAAACAAAGAAAAGAGGTGTTCGGCCAGCAGGGCGGCTCACGGGCCATATAGACGGGCTCGTGCCGGTGCAGGCTTGAAATAAAATTTCTTGATCAGGGCATGTCCACGGAGCGGACAACGGGCTGGGCCGGGCCTCGAGCGGGCTCGGACCAGGCCGGACCCATTTAAGATCGCATCGGGAACCGTACCCAAAATACCGTCGTATTGGTACTCGCTTTGATGGGCTTCTCAAAATTCGTGTCCTTTGAGGGTCGTCGGTGGCGTCCGTTTTTCAAAAAAAGTCGTTTTAGCGGTGAAATCGGTCGTTTAAGATCGGTTCAGGAAGCGTGTTCAATATACTGTCGTATTAGTACTCGTTTTGATGTGCTTCTTGAAATTCGTGCTCTTTAAGGGTTGTCAGTGCCGTCCGTTTAAAAAAAAAAGTCGTTTTGGCAGTGAGATTAGATGTTTAAGATCGTCTTGGGAAGCTAGTCCAGAAGACCGTCATATTGGTACTCGTTTTGATGGGCTTTTAAAAATTTGTGCTATTTAAGGATCGTCGGTGGCGTCTGTTTTTTCAAAAAAAAAAAAAAAGTCGTTTTGGCGGGGAGATATAAAGTTTCATTTATTAAGGTTAATTAGTTAGGGTTAAGGGTATTAGGATTAGAAAGTTAGGTTAATTAGGGCATTAGGGTTAGGGGATCAGGGTGGAGGTAGGGTTTAGGTTAATGATGACAAAGTTTTTAATAATGCAACAACTGTAATACTCCGTAGTTTTGGAGCTATTTGGCTATAAATAAGAAAATATAAAGTAAAAGTGAAAATAAATTATAGTATAGTTTAGGTAAGCCTACAGTTATAATTTAAATATACAACCTACCTTGGTACCTAATTATATTTTAATTCGGTTTTGTTAAGTAAATCAGAAGTCGATTTGGAAACGAATCCTAATAAACTAAGGTTTCTCATACTATAAAAAGGAAGAGAAAAAAAAAAAATTGCAAACCCTATTCACTAAAGTCATCAGCCGTTTTTTTTAAACCAAAGAATTTCTCTCTCCTCTTTTCCCCTCTTCCACGTGATTCCTTCCAAGAGAAAAAAAAAAAAAAACTTCTGCTTCTCTCCTCTCCTCTCGTCTCCTCTGCACTCGTCTCCTCTCCTCTTCACGTCGGCCGGAAATTCTGGGCTCGGGTTCGCGCGAGAGGAGTTGCGTGTGTGTGTGTCGAGGGAGGCGAGCGTTGGTCGACGCTGCTGTCGAGGCTAGGGCGCGACGCGAAGTCGAGTGGTGTTGCGGACGAGGCGACGCGAGTGCTGCCAGAGGGTAGTCGGGGAAGTCGCCGGCGCAGGTCAGCCGCAGGTTGTGGTGGTCGCCGGTGTTTGTCGGTAGTCATCTCTCCTATTTTCTTTGAATTATAAATCTGATTTTTATTGTTATATTTACTATCCTTGAGTAAACTTTGTGACTATAAGTAAAGTATAAAAATAGTGGTAATATAATTAAAGAAAAAAAAAACAGATTTAGAATTATGTATATAGTTCTTATGATAATAATATTCCTTAATCCTGTTTTTATCATCCTTATGTATATTGGTTTAAGTTTGGGACTTTAAATAAAAGTATATTATGAACTAAACAAAATCAGATTTATTACATATATTACTAATTATTACTTTGGTTTAGTTCTTCAAATCTGATTTTATAGTTCTTATATAGGTATTTAGTTAAGTGTTGTTATTGCAAACAAAGTAGTGTAAAAGTTAAACAAAAATCAGATTTATAAGCACCTCATTAGTAAGTAATAAATATGTTAGTTCAATAAAGTTTATGAAAGAAAAGTTTAAACAACAAGAACGTTTACTTTTATTGTTCAAAACACTAAGTTTTACACAGTAGTTAAGTTGGTTAACTGAATTAGTTTATATTTCGATTAGGTCCCAATTTCATAAGCGGAACGTTTTAATAATCAGCAAAGATTCTCCGTTACAAGGTACGTACGCGTACTAGTTCAGTTCGATATATTAGTATCATGTTTAGGTTGTGATTGTTATATTGGAACCTAGAACCATGATAGGGAACTGTGGTTGATTATGATTGATGAGATTGTTTGGTAACATGAAATCAATTGGAAATCTGTATGTATTTCCTTGTTGTATGACTTGTGAGTTGGAATGAGTTATTATTGGTATACGTAATTCTATCGCATTACAAGCATGAAATGAGAATTGGATTGAAAGCAAAATGATTTATTGTTGTAACAAGGATGTTGCAAGAGATTGCTTTAATTAGAGAATTTGAGCAATGACCTAAGAATTTAACGATTATAAGTTCGATGTTGTATGAATGAATATTATTAAGAATGATTTTGGCAATAAACTTGTAGTTGGATTCCCTACAAGTGATGAACAATGGGGGGAGTGTGAGACTTGTTCTACACTCCTACGCAGGCCTACTGTGACGACAGTAGTGTCCTTATAAATTTTGATAACTCAAGTAGGCGGAATGTTCCGTACGATCTTGGGGGTATGCATACTAAGGTGATGGATGTGGAACGGAACGAAACCGTATTTACATTCCATCTAATAGACCAAGTTGTCTATTAAGGATTAAGTAGCCCGTATGATTCTAGTAAGATGACGGTGCCCGTTCGCTGCCAACTAAATAAAAAGTAAAGAATGTAATGTTATGGTAGTATCATGTCTAGGAATGATCCTTATTATTCTGTTTATGCTTTGTATGCACTTACTGCTTTACTATGTACTCAGCATAGCTGATTGTGTATTATTGTGTTGTTTGTTGACCTGTGATGAACCATTGATGTTTCAATGGGGAGCAGACTAGGTGTGCTGGTGTTGCTGCATGAGTTTGGCATACGGGGGATATTTCTGGTTTATAAGCTTTTAGATGTTTATTGAACTTATAGAACAATTATTATGAATGGTTAATGGTTTGAATAAAAGGGGTCTATGGTGATTCCCGAGTTGTAGTTTGAAGTGAACATTTTATTTCCGCTGCATTGTAGTTCTTATAAAAAGGGTTGTTAACGTTTTGATTTTATCATGCCTTGCGTTTCACCGCGGCGGTAACACTCCCGAAGTCGATGCAACGTAATTGTAGACGGGTATGGATTTTGGGGGTGTTACAACAACGACTTAACGTCTGTGGGAAAAAGGGTAGTTGGTGAATTTTTCAATTTGTCACGGATATATGGTGAAAAAACCGTATTATTTTATAATAGGTAATTCTTTAATTAATCCAAAAAATTAAAAGATGAGAAGGTGAGCAAATGGAGAAGGCAACTACGCTTAATCTTTCGATTGAAACTGCGACAATAGCAGAAGCAGACGCACTGTGAATTGTAATATCACACTACCCCTTATGAAGAAGAAGAAGAGAAGGAAATCGGGAGGCAGGCAGAGATTGACAGAAACGCCGCCGCAGCAGCAGCAGCAGCATCATGTTCGGAGGACAAAATCGGTTGAAAGGAGCAAAACAGGTCCAGCAGCAGGGTAATCTCCATATTTATCCTATACTATTACTAGTAATTGCTAAACTTGATCGAAGGACAAATTCCTTCACTGGAAGCTAAAGACTGTGCTAGGGCTAGTCCTATTACTACCAATACTAGAACGGCTGAACGGGTGCTGGTGAATTAAGGGTCAGGGGTTGGGTGATGGTGAGACACTAGACACTAGACACTAGACCATCGCCCTTTACTAAGCTCTTTGCCTGCCTCTTTGTCCTCGTTGCCTTTCTGCAACTATGATTCCGTCTACATTGTGGATTGTGCGCAAATATTTGAAATTTCTAAGGAATGTACATCATTGTTACTGGAACAACACTGTGACCACATGATGATACACAATTTCTTTGCTTTGTTGCATCATTTCCTCGTCTATGATTCTCATCTCTTTCTAACTCATCCTGCTAAAGATCTGTCAACACTTGTGCTTGTATGCTTCATCAAAATATCAACCTTCAATGCTGCTCAATGTAGTATACATGTTAATTAATACATGGTTTTGTATAAGCCCTTGACTTCATTGAACATCTTTCTCAATAGATTATGTGTTTTAACTCAACTTCTTTTCTGTGACTGACTCTTTGCTTTGTGCCATGGTTTTCTCATATCTGAGCGTGATTTCTATCTGCGTAACTCATCCTGCCAAAAATCAGTCAAGAGTTGTGCTCTCATGCTTCGTTAAAGTTATCGCCCTTGAGTGCTCCTCAAATCTAGTATAGGATGTTGATTGATTAATTGTCTGCTATGAGCACTCA
This sequence comes from Beta lomatogona, assembly GCA_947646795.1. Classification (NCBI taxonomy): domain Eukaryota; kingdom Viridiplantae; phylum Streptophyta; class Magnoliopsida; order Caryophyllales; family Amaranthaceae; genus Beta; species Beta lomatogona. Next base: position 773,040 of record CANSNZ010000744.1, on the reverse strand, counting down.
GTTCAGTGAATATCTTTCTCAATAGATGACTCAAGCTGTTATTCTATGCGATAGACTCTTTGCTTGTGGCATGAATTCCTCGTGTAAGATTCTGATAGCTATCTAGGCAACTGATTTTGCAAAAAATCAGGGCAGAGTTGTGTTATTATGCTTCATCAAAGTTACTATGTTCTCAAATTCAGTATAGATGCTACTTAATACTTGGTTTGCTATAAGCAATTGAGTTCAGTGAAGATCTTTTCAGTAGATCACGAGTTTGAACTCAAAAGTTTTTTTTTGACAGACTCGAATAGGTTACTTGTATATGTTGTAACCTGTTTCCATTCCTAAACAACATCATGTTTGAATCTTCTGTTTAGCCACTGCTTCTTTTTTCTTTGAATCTATATGATTATGATGCTAATCATTTGTTCCTTCTTTGCAGCAAAGGCACTTCTACCTTTACCTATGGCTATAGATATATAATTTGGTGGACACTACTCCCACCGAGAAGAGGGAGGTATCACACAATCTTTTCCCACTTTCTTCTTAACAATTAATCGAAAAAAAGATCATCCCAACTACTTTTACCTACCCAACTACTTTTTTACCCCATTCAACTATTTTTTCTCTCTCATCACCCCACCACCACTATACAATATTTTTATTATTTACTATTTAATAATATTTAAGATTCATTATTAATTGATAAAAAAATTAATTAAATAAATACATAATTAGCGTTTTAGTATTAACTAAATTAAACCTGTTAATCATTTGGGCCTCCTATAAGGCGCTCTAGATTGCTTGAAGCTCCGTCTGAAGCGAGGAATTTGAGAAAATTCTTTCAGAGTGTTCCCGTTGGAAAGAGAGATAAGAGCTAACCCATCCAATAACAGTTGTTATGCAACCAAACTTCTTGTCCTTTTTTTTTGAGAAGCCAAACTTTGTGTCCTTCCAGAGTTCCAGTCACCATCAGTTTTGAAAAAGAATGGCATCCATTAGGTTGGTTATTGGGCCTATGGACTGGGCCTTAGCCGACTCGCTATAAGGGCTATGGACACCATTCGTTTTCCTATCAGGAGAGTACCAATTGTGGTTGGCTATTTGGTAAACTGAAAATCTTTTATATTCAATGGTTTGATAATCAAATTAACTAATCAAGTACTATTTTTTCTAAATGTTAAGGAGAAGTGTCCTATTAGTTTGGAACCTCGTACCGGTTAATTTAACCGACCCAACTACACATGCAAGACTCTTTGGAAGTTGGTGTTTGGGGGGGGGTGGGTAAGGTAAGGAATCATACGCCCAAAGTGCATCTAATGGGGTTTGATCCCACAACCTCAAGATATTTGGTAATACTATTTGGTAATTAATTAAGTTAGATGAAAATCATAGATATGATAGTTTCTTATAAAAAATTATGCAAAAAATTTAAAGGTCGAAAAGTTATACAAGTAATTCAAAGTTCAAGAAATATAAAAAGTAAATTGGTTTGATAAAAATTGTTCGATTAGATCATTTGACAAATTATAAATCGAGAGTCGACTCAACATCACTACGTTAGTTGCAAGAGTTGTTTAACTATAATATTGCAATTTCAGGCTAGCTCACCTTAACCTTGATCTTGATCCAAGAGAATGTATACTTCCTTTTAGTATCAATCAAATAACTTATTACATTCACATGACATATAGCTTCCTTGGTACCTCTTCAGTTCCTTAATCTTTGTCCTAATTTCCTTTTGGATGTTCCTAAAATATCGCTTATGTTAAATTAGATTATAGGGGATTACTATTTTGCTCTCACATTCACTATATGTCTATATCTAGTCTTATTATTTTTGTGTTATATCAATTCCACCGAACCAAAAACTGGAAAGTAACCAAAAAATGGAAAGTAACCAAGTCACAGTAGGGCAAACAAATGGGAAGCGAAGGGAGTACGAGAGTGAAGGGTAACTTTCTAATTTATATATATTGAGCCAAGCAGCCACTATCATTCTATCTTATAAGTTTGTCTCATTATCTAATTTTACTTGTTATTACATGTTGCTCCAATTTCCTTTTTGGTAGCACGGTTCGCCTGGCTTCCCTCGACTTTTCTTCTATCCCACATACAAAGTAAAACTACTTTAATGAAACTCCAAAAAGTAAAAGAAGAGAAACGATGGAATGTAATAAAGGATGAGAGTAAGAACAACTGAACTTCTAAACGTCGCCCCCAAATTACTTAAAATCGCCCCAACTCCCTTCTAAAAATGCCATTATACCCTTGGCTGTTTTTACAACTCTCTCTCCACCACCACCTAAAATCACTAACCACCAATCGCTACCTCTCCGACCCACCGACTATCACCACCGACGAGCACAAAATTCCGACGAGTAATTCCGACGAGTAATTTTTTTTTTTAATTAATTTCATGGGGCCAACGTGTGGCCTGCACGTTGGCCCCATGGGGCACAACGTCTGGCCTGGACGTAGTGCCCCATGGGGCCAACGTGCAGGCCACACGTTGGCCCCATGAAATTAATTAAAAAAAAAAAAATTTCGTTTAAAAAAAAATTCGTCGGAATTTTGTGCTCGTCGGCGGTGGTTGGCGGTGGTGATCGTGGGTGGTGATGGTGAAGATGAGAGATAATATGAATTAGGGGAGGAGTTAAGTTGGAGTAAAAATCAAAACAAAAATCCTAAGGGTATAATGGTATTTTAAGAGGGGAGTTGGGGCGATTTTAAGTAATTTGGGGGCGATGTTTAACAATCCCCTAAGAATGGGGATGTTTGTACAAATCTCAAGTCATCAGTTCCAATAATTCCATGTTTCCAGCTAACCATGTAAAATCTTTTTCCTTTTTTTGGTTGTGTGGGCCTGGGTATGGGGAGGGGTAGTGTCAGGTGTGTCTGTAATATACAGACTACAGAGGGAGGGCCCACCAATTAAAGTGCACGACTTGGAAGGAGTTGCTAACCCTCTAATTTAAGAAACCCCGCCTACGGCCCACCCACCTACCCTTTTAGTTTTTACTCCTGTCTTTGTTGAGGCGACTCTACGGAAGGGCTGTAAGATTAGTAGTTTTTGTTTTTCCTGGGTGGATGATTTAATCTTGGAGGACTCTAAATTTTCATAATGACATTAACAATCCGTTTAATAGTCGGTTATAAATATGGGCTAATGGCAATGAATTTATATGTAAACTAGTTATTAGGCCCGGGCTATGCCCCGGGTAAGAAAAAATTTCATTTATTAATATTGTACTTTGATATGATAACACTAAATACAACTTGGTCTAATGGTTAAAACTTTAGTACATAAACTTGAGGTCACGGGATCAAAACCTATACTATGAAATAAAGTTCCATCTATGAAAAATAAAGTTCCATCTATTACAAAAATCCAAAAAAAAAAATGTCAAAATAGATGATACCTTCTTCAAGAGGATCAATAAAAGTTTAAGAATCATTTAATTACCCTATTCGTTATATATAGAGAGAGGGGGCAAGCCCATTAATTACGAAGTAGAAGAATCACTTTCATGGTGAATTTCGAAAGGGTAGATGGAGCAAGGGGATGAGTTATTGGACAAAAGAAACCGACAACGTTATTGGCTGGGAAGTAGGTATGCATTGCCATACTACTAATTACAATGGATATCTCTAATTTTGTACAAACTTGAATCACTAAATAACGTTAGATTAGATGGTCATTCATTGGAAATCTTTACTTAAAGGTCAGGGGTTCGAACCTGCTTCAGCATATTTATTTTTTAAATAATGACCACTTGACTTTGTTGGTTAATAGACATGTGGCAAATTTCTGGTGGTAGGAGGAGGGTGACACGTGGCGCATAGACGTTGTCACGCACGCCTTTTAATATATTTGTATAGATTTGTGAAGAAATTAATTTTTCATTCCCATGGTAATGCTAATTTATCCTAAAGTGTATTTTTTCTTCTTAATTTTTCATTCCCGTATAATACCACCTTGTAGGTGTTAATGAGTGGTAATGAAAATTGCTCCATCGGAAAAAAAAAAAAAAAACACAAGATTAGGGGTGAGATTGCTTCCCCATGGAGAAAAAACACAAACTTGGGGATTGAAATTGCCTCCCCATGGATATTTTAAGGGTGCTTCCCTTGCAACCCACTTTAAATTTATTCCCATTGCTATCATTTATTAACGACTACCAAACGAGCCATAAGTATGAAATGGAAGGTTTTTTTGGTAGGACAAACTTGCTACTTTTGCTTTTCGAGGTTCAAAGCTTCTATATGCTGACTTGACTTTTTTCATTGGTACATAGAAGTATGAGAAAAAATATTATAATAAATGTTAAATTTACCTCAATACATGCTTTTACTATGTAAACTAGTTGTTGGCCGGTGGCAATACCCCGGATCATTTACCAATGTGAATTTGAAGTATTAAATCAAATACTTGAGAGAAGTGGGGAAAAAGTGTTATAGATATTGGATTGTGCTTAATAAATTATCTTCCAGTTGCTTTTAAATTTTCTACATAGTAAATTATGATATGAATTATTCATCAAATAACCCTCGGCTTCAATAGAGTACATATATGTAAATATAAAATTACTTACAAAGAATATGATACAATCTTGTTTTTGAAATTTAGGTTAATATGTAAAAATATAACTGATGAAATTAAATGGTGTACTAATGTTAATTACGGAGGTTATAAAATTTGAAGAACTTTTTGTAATATAAGAGTACTAAAAGGTAGGACATGCTATTATTAGCATTAACTTAATGAGTATTAATATATACATTTGCATTTTATTGTTTTAATAATAGAAATATTAATTTGTCTTTAATTAATTTTTTTTTTTTCCCACAAAGATCAACATGAGACTGTAGTTGGTTAATGCATTTGTATCTCAAATGAGAGGTTATTGGTTCGAGTCTTAAATACATTTTTATTAAGTAACTTTGGATACTGTGAAAAAGCAAATGTGATAAATGAAAAAGAAAACCGGGTTAAGCAATAAAGATGCTTATTAATTGGTCCCTCCTAACACTCCCCCTCCCGGGTAAACCATAACATTGAAACTCTACCCGCCAAGGAACGTATATGTTCTCTTTCCTACATCTACATGACCACATGTGAACAGAACAGGGAAGCCAGGAAGGTGGTACTTGGTAACTTGCTTTAATTCAGCTACCAGTAGTAGTTGTTGCTTATGTTCCTTAATATATAGGAGTATACGTTAGTGCTTAGTTTGTTGTGAGTAGTTGTAAATTAAATATAGAAATGAAAGAGGAGTGGAGAGTGGTAGTAATGGTGGCAGCGGCCACTTTGTTAGTATTCTGTGCCAATGGAAATGAAAAATCAGCGGTGGGGGATCCAGGGATGAAGAGAGACGCTTTAAGAGTTGCATTTGAGGCCTGGAATTTCTGCAATGAAGTTGGGCATGAAGCTCCTGCTATGGGTAGCCCCCGAGCTGCTGACTGCTTTGATCTCATCCCTACTACATCTTCCACCAACATCATCAAACATGTTCCATTTCCTAAGAAATACTACTACACAAGTAGGTTTGAATCTTTTCACATCTTAGTATATCTGTCATTACTCATTAGTAGGAGTAATTTTATAAATTATTCCATGACAATTGACTGTACACAATGCATATGCAGGTAAAGCACAAAGTGCAGAAGGAGATAGATCAAGATCAAGATCAAGATCAAGATCAAGAGGGGCGTTTTCTGTTGAAATTCAGCACAAAGTGACGGAAGGACAAAACAAGCTTGGAGTGGGACAGCCCTTCCCAGGCTTGGGAAAGGAAGCTCTGTCAAACCCAGATCTTTATGCCTCCCAAAAGGAGCTCTATTTGGGAAGCCTGTGCCAGGTTGAAGCGGAGGAGGAGGAGGACGTAGATAAACCATGGCAATTCTGGATGGTTATGCTCAAGAATGGTAACTTTGATACCACTTCTGGTCTGTGCCCTCAGAATGGGAAAAAAGTTGGCCCTTTTTATACGTCTCCTGGCAGATTCCCTTGCTTTGGAGCTGGGTGCATGAATCAGCCTGCATTTTACCATCAACCCACCTCTTTATCTCGTGATAATGATTCTGATGTAGCCACCATGACGGGTGGTTTCCGGGGTACCTATGACTTAGACTCCGATATCAGCAGTGGTATCAATGATGTCTCTTATTATGAAGTCACTTGGAAGAAGCAACTTAGACAGGGGAGCTGGGCTTTCGCACATAAGCTTAAAACTTCCAAAAAGTATCCATGGCTGATGCTTTATCTCAGGGCAGATGCTACTCAAGGCTTCTCTGGAGGTTATCATTATGATACACGAGGAATGTTGAAAACTGTAAGTTCCCTGTGAACCCTTCTTCTCTTCTCTTTTTCATACCTTTCTTTTTAAGCTGTTTCCATTTGGAGTGTTCTTTACCAGTTATATTTGCGTTTTCCATTCACCATAAGAAAACATACTCAAGAAACAATAAGAATGTGGTGATTATGTTAAAAATATTTCAACTAGATTCGGCCCTACGGGTGTTACAAAATTCATGAAAAGCATCAATTATTTGACTAAGTTTGCAAATCCATGTGATTCTCCACCAAATAAAGTTGTTTGCTAAAACCCCCAGATTATGATCTGTCCTAGATTGGGTTTTGTCGTGACGTTCTCTGGAGATTTTGTTTATTACTCTATTCACCTCCTACTGATACTTCAAAATAGTAGCGGACTGATCTCTGTTTTGTCCATACGAATAAATTTCATATAGTATTAGTGTATTACTAGCGGTAAAATTTATGCTCATTTGCCAACCCCCTATTAGTGTATTACTAGCGGTAAAATTTATGCTCATTTGCCAACCCCCTGGCCGCTCCCCTATTAAAGAAAAACTAGTACTCAATTTAGAGATGGTAAATGCATCATTTGAATGAGTTTGGTTCATATCAAATTGGGTGATAAAAAGTTTTTTGGCTTGCCTGCAGCTTCCTGTGTCCCCAAACTTCAAAGTGAGAATGCATTTGGATATAAAGCAAGGTGGAGGACCCAAGAGTCAGTTCTACTTGATTGATATAGGAAGCTGCTGGAAAAACAACGGAAATCCATGTGATGGGGATGTACTCACTGATGTTACAAGATACAGTGAGATGATCATTAACCCTGAAACCCCGGCGTGGTGCAGCTCTACTAGCCTTAAGTCTTGTCCACCCTATCACATTACACCGAACAACACCAAGATTCACAGGAGTGACACCGCCCACTTCCCATATAGTGCCTACCATTACTACTGTCGTCCTGGAAATGCAGAGCATCCGGAGCAACCGTCTGACGCATGTGACCCATACAGCAATCCTCAGGCACAAGAGATACTTCAGTTGCTGCCTCATCCTATTTGGACTGAATATGGATATCCTACAAAACCTGGTCAAGGCTGGGTTGGTGATCCTACTACTTGGGAGTTGGATGTCGGTGGCCTTTCAAGTAGGCTCTATTTCTATCAGGTTGTCATTCTTTCTCCTACTACTATTTTACAGTTGTAAGTTAATCAATCTAACTAGGAGTATACAATAATATTCTCTTCGCTTCTCTCACGATTACTAACATATTGCCATGCATTATGCATCTCAGGATCCGGGTACTACTCCTGCGAAGAGAATATGGACTTCAATAGATATGGGGACTGAAATTTTTGTCAGTGACAAAGAGGAGGTAGCAGAATGGACAGTCAGTGACTTCGATGTCATTATCACATCATAGACGAGCTAGAAAAACTGTTTTCCAAATAGCCGCACAATATGTAAAAACGAGATTATTGTATGTTTAGTCGTTTACATAGATAAGTGCAAGCCACAAGGCAAAAACGGCAGGGCTTCACCGTCATTTGGCACATGATTCTGTTATGATTATTTGTAAACGAATCAAATGTAAAAGAGAAAGATAGATGATTTCTGCTCTTTAAAAATTGAAAATCTGCTCGTTTTAATGCCACAAACTAGTAAATATATCATTTAGCCAGAGTGCTTGTCCCACATTGAAAGTGTAAGTTGGGAAACTTCCATATCAATTCAATTATTAGCAAGGTATAGTACACCAGAAAATCCATCAGTGGGTTACATACTAAGGTAAGGATATAATTAGGCTTCGAGATTCCTCTCAAAATAATAAATCTTGAAAGAAAGTGATCAAGCAAATGTAGCGAGAGAACTGATTTCTCATACTAACACATTATGCAAGATCAAGACTGAGAGGAACACCAACAGCCTTCACCCAAGGAGCACCGGCTAGGAAAATACCAGCAGAGTAGCGTTGGGCCTCAGGCTTACCTAAGACCCTAACATTCTTCCACTTGACCCGCATAGCTGCGTTGGCACCTGGTCCACGATTGGCATACTCACCATAAAATGCAGTGTTGATGTTTGCATTTCCAGCCCATGGTTCGTACCCAGCAGGCTGGATCAAGTCTCCCATTAGAGTCTCCATGAATACAGTCTTGGCATAGGTCTTCCATGGACGACCCAAGTAGGTTTTGAGCTGGAAACGAAGTGGGAAAAGTTCCCTATCAGGAAGGATCTCACAACCTTGAATTACAATCCCAGTGGGCTCATTAGCAGCTACTCCGCCTTGAGCTGTGACTAAATTCATTTGGTTAGGATCACACTTCTTCGCAAGAATCCTTGAGTTTTGGATCAAGGTAGCGCTGTTGCCAAAGATGAAATCCACAGTTCCAGCAATTTGGCAATCACGGAAGAACTGGGATCCACCTTGGACATATAAGGTGTCTTGGAAGCCATCAAACCAACAATTTTGGAACACTGCTTGAAGAGCATTGACCCTTAAAGCCACGGCTTGATGCCCCTTGGGACCTGCAGTGTTTTGAAATCCCATGTCCTTGGCAAAGAACCCCAATCCCTCCACATTGAAGGGAGCTGTCTTAGATGTTTGAAACCCCCTAGCGAAACTCTTATCACCTGTTACCACTGTTCTTGTAGGGCCGTCTCCATAAATGAAAACATTAGGGTGTTCCTTTCCTACTAAGACATCCTCCCTATATATACCAGCCTTAACATATATGACATATCGGCCTTGTATGTTCTTTCCTGGATGGGCCCTAAGAGCATCGGTGATGGTCCTGAACTGGCCACTACTATCCTGTGCAACTATGGCATTAGGCCTCATACCTCGTACAACAACGGGAGCTGTTATTGCAGATGTGGCACCTCCAGCAGCTACGGCCTTGTTTCCCTTCTTTCCTTTCTTTCCTTTCTTTTTACCCTTACCAAACCCCTTCTTTTTCTTGTATATTTTCTTCTTTCCAACTTTTTTGGCAGCTAAGAGTCTGCGATCCGCAGCAGACAACCATGTAGGGTAGCCATTGCCATCAATGGATATGCCAAGGAGGCGACGGCTATTACCAACTTGTGATGTAGCATTAGCCACAGCTGAAAGGTCTACCAATTTGGTAGCATTAAGAGAAAGACCCAAGTCACCCAGAGCTTCATTAAAGGTGGTAATGATATCAAGCATGCTAATAGTGAGCTCAGTGGCATTAATAACACCATCCTGCATAGTTCTTTGAAGCTCAGGAGCCTCAGCCTCATCAAATTCATCAACACAACTAGTGGCAAAGGTGACAACATCAGTGAGCCATAAACGGACGTTCCAAACTAGGTCTTTATCCTTATACATGTTAGGATCTTGAACTTGATTAATGGAACCATCGAGGCGATCTACAGCCAGATTGAAGAGGTCCTTACAACTTTCGATAGCCATGTTAGCCCTCTCCACATATTTTGATGCATTAGCTTTGGAGACAAAGGTGTCAGTCAGGTTGTTGGCCTTTATTATCTCCTCCAAAGCCATTTTAATGCCAGCTTTGATGTAGTCTTGAGGGGTGGCGCTCTGGTTCTGAGCCACAGAGCCTAAGCTCTTGATGCATGAATCTTTGAATGTAGATGGAGCACAAAGAGCATTCACGGTCTTCATCGAGGCTGACAACTTCTCGTCATCCTTACCATTATCATGACCGCCTTTCCCCCATCCTCGGTGTACCACCGCCACTACTCCTATTACAACCCCAACAACCAAAATTATGGATATTACTGATACTACTACTTTTTTGCTTCCCATTTCTCCTTCCCCCCTCTTATCAGTTTTTTTTTTCCTTATAATTTTTTTTATATATATTTTTTTTTTACTTTTTATGAACTATAAATGATTGAAGGAAATATTCATTGAGGGGAATGAGTTTACTATATTTTTTTAATCAATGCATTATACATAAAACAGAGAGACGAAGAAAAGAGAGTTCTGTCTCCAACCTCCGTCTCTCTCTGTTTTAATATATTCACTCTTTTTAAACATGCAATATGCGGTAATTGTGTACGATGAGACTATTTTTTTATATGAACTTTAAAGGAGCATGTTAAAATTAGAATAACTTGTCTCTTCCTCATATCCCCTTATAATCCTCAAACAATAATAATGCTTAATTCTTTTGTGGATCTCCGTTTTTGTTGCTAAATATATGGTTCCATAGATCTATGGATGCCACAATTTTGGCATGTTGTTTGGATGTCTCATGTTGTGTTGTGCTGATAGTGCGACAAGCATATGAAGTTATTTACCAAAAATAAAAGGGAAGATTATTTTGCTTTTTTATCCAATGTCAAATTTTAATTTGTTTAGGTAAATATTTACTTTTTTTAATGTTGATATAATTAAATGATATTCAAATTACTGGATTATATAAATAAATCCGGTTTCTTTACTTTCCCACCATATTTTACAGTAATAACTTTTCCTTAATTTATAAGTTGGTCTTTTTACAAGATTAACCTCACGAAAAAACGTCAACGTTTCCATTTCCTACTTTGCTGCAGGTTAAACAATGTGCTAAAGATGATGAAAACATTTCAATAATGATGAGGTTGCGAGATTTTAGATGTATTTTAAGATGCTTAATTAAATTAGCTTATCATACCTCTCTTATCCCCTTATATTATTCTATTATTCTCTCCAATTCTGTTTGTAGTGAAATATTACTTGACAAGAACTAGTGAACTGAAAAAAAAAACCCTAAATGCTCCTGATAGAAAACCTCCAGCGCGCACCTCCAGCGAAAACAACAAGCACGCAACCCCAAGGGGCTCGACGACTGTCTGAGCCGCCGCCTCGGCGTGCCTCACGGTGGCCGTCGAGCCCGTACTCCCCCTTCCCCTGTTCAATTTATGTTTAGTTTTTTCATGGTTTAGGTCCGGATTGTGAGGGAAGCGCTCAGACGTCGTCCTTGTGCCGGCGAAGGAGTCAAGGGCTTGTAGAGAGTGGAAGCAAGTGTTGTCGGCGGGAAGTAAGTGGTTGTTTGAAGTAGGTGTCGTCTCGAGCGGCGGAGTACGCTCTAGTGATAGGTTTTTGTTTGCCTTTATATTGTTAAGTGAAACGTTGTCGAAGGTGTTGTATTATGAATCTGGTGGTCATTTCTTTAGTTTGTTTAATTATGTTATCTCTTTTAGCCTTAGTTTAGGTTTATCCAAAACCAATTATCTTTGCCATTTTGTGTATGGTTGTGCTTGGGTGATAATTAGTAGTGATAGTAGGTGGGCAATAGAAGGTTTTTGGTTTCCTATGACAAGGGAAGATCTAGGAAATCTAATCAATAGAGTCATTGCTCCTGGAGTTACCCATGGTTTGGTTTATGCGGCTTTAGGAGTTCGAGTGCTAGGTAAGATGAGAGGAGGTTCTTAGATATGTTGGGGTTCGTTCTTCTAGTTTAAGGATTGCAGGATTGGATCTTCGGTCCTTGGGTGAATTCCATCAATTTAATTCACCCCAAGTTCATGTGATGACTTCTGGAGTCATCACACTTCAAAAATACAATTTGTGAGAGGCCCTCCAAATTAATTTGGGCAAGTTTCGATCTCCATACATTTTGAGTTTCAGCCTTGCGAGACTAAACTCTGGATACCCTCGTAGAAGAGTAAGAAGTTACCAAAGAACGTGACTTCTTTGTTAGTTCAATCAATAGAATACCATGAGGATGTTTATATTAAAGGACCTTGGGATTTATCATCTTGTGGACTTCGGGGTCTACTAGATGGAATTTAGTATCTATACACATTTCCTCTCATCGCATCAGGTCTTTTTCACCAAAACATATAACCCATCCCCACCCACCATCACCCAAAAAAAGTTTCATTTGGACTGAACAAGTAATAGATTGTTTTTCTTTCATAGAGTATGTAAAAGCAACTGAAGCTCGTTTTTGTATCTGTTTGCTTTCTATTTTATGTTTGGTTGTATTATCATTAGGTTGTAATTCCCTTTTTAATTAATGCAAATTTTCTTTATGTCAAAAAAAATCTCTATTAAATTGCAATTGTACACCATACACACAACACAAGGCATTGTTTGATAAATGATGGATGATGGATGATATATCTTCTTTATACAAGGCATACTTGACATTTAAACAGTTAGCTGCCCACTAGCAAGCAGCAATCATCGTATGGTTGGACCGGGTTACTTTTGATCTAGTATGTTTTCAGGTAGGGGCTATTTTTGTTTCAGGTGTAGTTCATTGTCCGATCAATTCTAGGTTGGGTGGCGATTGGCTCCGGTTTTTTTTGTCAGGTCTACTCAAGAACTAGCCAAAATAAGGAGCAACACAAATGTGGCAGTCAGATCTTAGTTAGCACGACCATGTTTGGCGACATAGTCGGACAGAGTAGCATTTTCTTTTTATCTAACACAGGTACCTCAAGCTCCATGAAAAAAAACAAGGTGAGCCAAAAGAGCCTGACCACTCCTCCACCCTTGATGTATAATTTTAAATTTTTCAACAAAACACAGGGTACAGCAGTACAGGATGATTAAAATTTGGCAGCTCTCTCTCAGCGCGACTCATTCTGTCCATTTTTCCGTTTTGTCACCTGGCACCGATCCTCTAACCCAGTGTTACCTAATTCCCTAAATGCCCCACGAATTGCGAATTGAGAAAAGCGAATTATGGTCGGTTTTGGTTCATTTTTGGCTCATTTTGGGCGAATTGGCGAATTCAAAAGGCGAATTGAATAGCGAATTAGGTAACACTGCTCTAACCTTTTCAAATTATGATTCATTCATTAATTTCAGAAGTAATGTGTAGCAAAAATGATGACTCGCCAACATCATCTGTAAGCTCAACCGACAATGACTGAACACAATGAAGCTCTAGTTAAAGGAGAGACAAGTATACCAAATGAGTCTAGACTTCAAGGACAACCTTAAATTCTAACTGGCTGAGAAAGTTGTAATGGCATCCATTTCCTGCTGTAAGAGAAGAGCATCAATGAATACATCTAAACTCTCTCCCTGCAACACCTCATCTATTGAGTGATGAGTTATCCCAACACGATGATCAGTGACACGTCCTTGCGGGAAGTTGTACGTACGAATTCGTTCAGATCTGTCACCACTGCCGATCTGTAAAAGATATTAGAACTTCCAAATGACTAACCAAACAGAACACTACGAAGTTGCTAGTAGACAAGCCAACAACACTAACGTATGCGAGGCTACAACAACAACAAAGCCTTAGTTCCACAATAATTTGGGGTAGGCTAACATGAATCAGCATGGATAAAAAAACAAAGCCAAAATAATGTTTGCCAGGCTCAAGGATAGAAAAGAAGGTTAAGGCAACTTCACCTGCTCGACTCGAAGCTTTGATTGGCTCTTCTGAATTTTATATCTCTCGACTTCATAAAGCTTCGCATAAAGTATCTTCAATGCTTTGGCCTTGTTCTACAAGCAAGAGCATATAAAAGGGAGACAAAGTATGGAATATTGACAAGACAGCATCAATATGCATATAATTCGGTATGCCTTCGTGTACCATAACAGTAAGGCTCCCTCTCAGAATAAAATCACACAAAAAATACTTCCTCCGTCTTTTAATATCCGCGACATTGCAATGTGCACAAGGACCAAGGAGAAGAGAGAGATAGAGAGAGTTAAAAAAGAACCTCCATAAGCTAGGAGAGAGAAAGAGAGAATATATTGCCAAAAAAGTCAATGTTGTAGGTAATAGAAAAGTTCCTAAAATGGGAAACATTGCAAGTATTAAAAAAACGGAGGAAGTATATAGCTAATATGACTTGCTAAGGCTGGCTGTGGTTACCCCTTTGCTTTTCTTATTTCTGTTTTTTTTTTCTTGCTCCCACACGTAATATCATATGGTGTGTAAACCTAGAGCAAATGTATGCATTACTAAATCAGTAAACTGAAGGAAGGATTACTTTTGTAGTAGTACTGAAATTTATTTTTACTTTAAGGCTCCATTTAGTTGGATGGAAAACATTTTCAACCAAATGTGATTTTCGATGAAAAGAATTTTCATGGGAATTGTAGATTAGGTAGAAAAGTTAGAGAGAAAAGGAAGTGAAAATGGAAGGGAGCAGATGGATGGGGAGAAGTAAAGAGGAAATATAAAAGAGTAGGGAGGAAAATGTGCATTCCTTCATTTAAGAAAGGAAAATGTTTCCATCGTTGGGAGAACTATTTTCCACCCTTCACAAACCAAATATAAAAAAATGGGAAAACCACTTTTCTCGGAAACATTTTTTGCCCAACCAAACACTCCGAAATCATTCATTATCAGAAGTTGCACAAAGCCTCATAGCAAAGCACTAATTTAGGTAGTTTCACCTAAAATCTCTCTCCTGCTAATTGTTATTTGGCAATTGAGTGGACAAAGTGACACTTGTACATTAGGGCACTTGATATCAGCTAAGCACAGCAATTCTTATTCTCCCCATAACCCTTATTTCATGGCTTCATCAACATAGCCTACAGCTCTTCTGCTCATTCATTTTTCTTTTTACTCACTATGTTCCATTTTCAAACTACAGATTTTAATATTCATCAATCGACTTTGCCGAGGCAAGAAGATTATTCAGAATAACCATGGACAACTTGCATTTACAAGATCCATAGCTCAAAACTCAACAATTTCCAGAAAAATGAGACCAGAAATGGAAAGCAAGAAATCAACATGCCATCACTTACCATGTGCTGCGATCGTTCATCTTGAATAGCCACTGTCAGCCCAGATGGGACATGAGTTATCCTCACAGCACTATTTGTAGTATTAGCATGCTGACCACCTGAACCACCAGAGCGGTAAGTATCAATTTTCAAATCTTCATTCCTCAATTGGACATCGACCTGCAGAAATGAATAATAATAAGTCTAAGAAGTCGTACAGACTACACATGACAATCCAAAAACAATCATCAGGAAAATAAAATAGAATAAATCGAGAATGTCCCAAAGATAACTGGTGTTATGGTGTATACACAAAGCTTCAAGCTCACTTACTGCTGAAGACCACCAGTTCAGTTGGTTTACAAATTTGCAGTTAAAGAATAACATAAGATAAGACTGAAGTGACTTGATTTTCCGAAAGGGGCTCAGAGAACATGACGAACAGCTTCATTATAGAGACTACTATAGCATGATCAAGACAGAAAAGCACCTCATCAGCTTGAGAGAGAATAGCAACTGTTACAGCACTGGTATGAACGCGGCCGGATTTCTCTGTCACAGGAACGCGCTGAAAAACAATAGTGAGAAAAGCAACTATTATTATAAACTGTTGGAACATTTTCGTTTTACTCACAGCAGCTTTAATACCTGAACTCTGTGAATTCCACTCTCAAACTTGAGCTTCCCATACACACCAGCCCCCGAGATCAATCCAACAGCTTCCTGGTAGGTACCCGTATAAAGAAAATACTCCATGACCAAATATATTTCTTTTATTTTAACCCATGCAATGACGTGAAAACCACCTTTGACGATCAAAAGATCAATGTAAATCTAATGCTTACTATCTCAGGCATACCTTGAATCCCCTAAGATCAGACTCTGTTGTATAAACAACTTCAAATTTCCATCCCTTCTTCTGTGAGTACCTCTCATACCTGCCAAGTGTCAAATACAAGTATTTTTACTGAAGATTGTGTCATATTTATAAACATAGTGGGTGATTCAAAGTCATAGAAGGCCGCAAACTGACATTTTGAATATCTCCATTGCAAATAAAGAAGCTTCTTCTCCTCCAGTACCTATTTCAATAGCTAGTATTAGTTCCAGATTAAGAGAACACGTTTTAAAACCCATGTACCTTGTAAAGGGTGCTGCCCACCTGCTCTCACCTCCAGAATGCTGTCCCTTTCATCAGCATCATCCTTTGGAAGCAATGATTTCAGCAGTAACATTTGCAGCTTTTTTTCTTCTTCAACAGCCTGATCCAATTCCTCATATGCCATCTTAAGCATATCTTTCTCATCAGCACATTCAGCCATGAGTGACTTGAGACCATCAATTTCCTTTAATGTCGAAAGCAGGTCAATATTTCTGAATAACCTTCTCAATAACACAAAATGATTTTGTAGAAACTCACAGTCTCACACTATACAATATAACGGCAGCTTAATGCTAGTAAGACAACATTATGAAATCTTAATAAACGATCGATTTTCAAGAAAGAAAGTAAAAAACACCAGATAACATCACACAAAATCAAACACCTCTTTCAAACTTGTAAGTGTTCACGTTTGGTCACCCAAAATGATTCCAACTTTTAAATACTTCAATTGACGATTCCATTTTTGAGTTAAAGTTCAATGTCATAAGGACAAAGATGGGTATCTCTTCCAAATTTGGCTTCGCTCAAAAAGAAGAATCCAATTTCATATACTTTGATTCTGCTAGTACAAGTGACTTGTAACATAAAAATTGACATAAGTGTCAGAAACTGTATCATTGACTGATAAAATCGAGAGTTTAGGGAGGAAGGAAGAAGAAAGAAACAAGAAGGAAGATTGAAGGAGACTCGACCAGCTTCCGCTCATGCGCAGCCATTGTTGAGCTTTGAGGAGCTCGTGAACAAGAGAAGAGAGAAAACTGTGACTACATTCTTATTAATTGAAGTGTTATGTTGTGTAATGAAAGTACAAGAGTATACTACTTATACTAGTTCACCTAATTACATTGTTCAACTAATTAATCCTTGAATTAAGGAAATGAGAAACAACCTAGAAGTAACAAACTAAGTCAACCATACTTTGACTAAACCATAAACTCCAACATTGACGTGTAATCGTATATCTATTTTTCATGTTCATCAAAAGGTTAGAAGTCAAGCAAATAATAATACAAGAGAATATAGAGAGCAAAAAGCAACAGTAGCAAACTCCAATAGAGAGCATCATGGTATTCCAATATTGGGCTTACTTAACATGCGCATGGTATTCCAATATCGAACGTCATTTCTGTCTTATAGCCAAGAGAAAAGGGAGAACAGTATACCTTCTGTTTGGCCCTCAAGCCCTGTATTAAGTCCACAGAACTTCGGAGTTTCCTGAGCTCCTTATTGGCTCTTGCGTACTCTGTTAATGAGGCATCTGGCTGTCTTCAATTGTCACCAAACACAATTAGATGATGGATATGTAGATCTTAAATTAAAGGTCTAAACATGATGATATTCCAAGGGTTCATGGAAGTCATTATCGACGCATATAATTGTGGAAAAACATATCAATTGAGAAGTGGAAAGAAATAACCTTTCAAAAGGTCTCACATTCTTACCAACATTGAATTGTGTTAAAATAGTAAACATGATACACTCTAATTCTGACTCCTGAGAAAGTTTCGGACACAGATAACATGGGGAAAAAAACGAAAGATGGATGAGGTTATTGAAGAAATCAAAAATTACCGTGTTGACGAGATCCTGGAGAAAAGCACTCCTCCGCTCAATAGCTGACAACCTTTGCTCCATTATCTGGATGATGTCGATTGATAAATGAGGTTGAATTTCTGCGAAAAAGGGAATGATTCCAGAACTACTTACAATTTGACAGCAAGTAAGCATAAACAGGAGGAGCAGAAGCCAAAATTAAAGAAAACAAACCAGAAGTGGAGAGAAAGCGAATACACTTAGCAAGAACAGATGTTGCTACGCGAGGTGACATTTTTGACAAAGCAAAGTAATATCCATTCCATTTCCCAGCAACATCCCTGCACATTGCTAACGTCCCTAACCCTAATTTTAAGTAATTTTTCATTTTCCCTACTTCCTAATCCCTAATTCTCTATTCCAGTCACCTTCTTCTTGTTTCGTTTATTTATTCCATTTCACCATTCTTCTTCGCAGACAGAGGTTATCACCACCGTCCACCGATAGCCGCAGCTATCAGTATTGCATTTCCTTCTGGTGTCCGTGTTATGCAACGCGTCAATGCTGCACATCCTAGTACAAATGTACAATGACTACGAGTCTATGAGCGAAATGCTGTTCGTCGTCCCAAAATTACTTAAAATCACCTTCAAAAAAAGTTGAAATTACATTTATAACCTCTCTTTTTTTCTTAAACCACCACCCCACCACCAATCACCTCACTCCACCACCATCCACCTCCTGCCACCACCACCCCCATTGCCACAGCCATCCACCAGCAGCCCCCACCCTCCCCCCACCCCTGCAATCCAGATCCGAGTTCCCCATAATCCGAGCTCAAAGTCATGGTAGCAATCGGGCCTTTAGCTTCTTCCTCTTCTCTTCTTTGGTTGCGCAGGGATTAAAGCCTCCGAAATTTTTTTGAGGACCATGGGTGGAACGTCCGGGTTGGACGTTCGCCCCATGGTCCCCAAAAAAATTTCAGCTTTTTACGAGGTGGGTGGTGGAGGAGGTGGCGGGTGGCAAGAGGAGGCAAGCGATGGCGGGTGGTGGCAGGTGGTGGCGGGGGTGGTGGGTGGTGGAAAAAAGAAAAGGGGTGGCAGGGGGAGGTGGGTGGTGGCGGGACCCGGGGAGATTTTAAGTAATTTTGGGGCGACGTTTAACAATCCCCGCACCGTGAGTCTGTCGATCAAAGTTACAAAATATTGTAAAAGACTAGCACTTAATTTCAACATGCATTTTAATATTCGCTTTGTCCCGTATTAATCCCTATTTTCTATTTACATTGGTCTCACGTTAATTGATATTGTCAATATTGGTATACTCTTCTAAAATGGCATGGTCCCACCAACTTAATACTCCCTCCGTTTTTTTAATTGCTACATTTTCTATATATAGGTGTTTCTTTTTAATTGCTAGTACTATTATATTTGTTTTTCTCTTTTTCCAACTAAAAGAACTACTTTTTCACTTTTTCCATTATTTTACATTAAATGGGTCAAAAAGTACCATCCCAAAAGCTTGAAAGTGAAATTGCCTAAATTGTTGTGCATACAACAATGTAGCAATAAAAAAACAGAGGAAGTAATTTCTCCATATTTTTTTTGAATACTTTCATATTTTTTAGTTGCATCATTATTTCAGTTCTGGCCTCTAGGCAATTGATTAACCAACTTTGACTATACTTTCTCACTGTTATATAAGAAAAAACATACACAAGTCTTCATTTCAAACATCGGTTATTTCTGACATAGTTGTTCAACTAATAAAAAAAATTGATCATAAAACTAAAGTCTAATGTTCTTTTATGGTTTTCAAAATAATGTTATGTTCATTTACACAAATCACCTGAATAAACAATTAAACATTGTAATAATGTAATACAAGCACTCCCTCTGTTTTTTTATCCTTCTCACTTTCATGTCCGGGTTTCCCAATGCACATCTATAAACTTAAATATTTTTCATTATATATTAGTAAAAATTATACCGATTGAATATTAATAAAGTACTAATTGAGAAGAATCAAACAAGGCCTCACATGACTATATTTTTCTTATAAATTGAAAAAAATTGAGAAGATTCTCTCTTAGTATGAATAGTGTACCAAGATTCCAAGTGAGAAAGATAAAAAAACAGAGGGAGTACAACATATGTACTTTTATGTAAGACATATTGTTCGATTAATATTATGAATGCACATTTGCAATTGTCCACCCAAATCACTAAGAACAATTTAATACTGTAATAATCAGCGTTGTAACATATATATTTTCTTCTGTTCACTTCTAGCTAGTTGCAATATTGGAGGAGACATAGGAACCAAGGAGAGGAGAAAGGTAGAAAGAAATGGGACCCACGTGATAAAAGAGAGATAGATTTAAGTTAGTGCCAAAAATAGTAGTGTTGTACGTAACATGAGATTGAAACAAGTTGCAAGTAAAAGTGAATAAAGGAAGTATGTTTACTTTTTTTTTTAAGGTAAGATGAAAGGGACTCACTTGAGGGGGATAAGGGAAAATCCTCAAATGAGTCTCATGAGGTTTGATCCCTAGACCTCAAGGATATGATGTAGAAAGCGATGCCATTACTCCACCACCTCAACCTCAGTATGTTTACTTAGGTAAGACATAATGTTTAATTACTAAGATCATATGCACAATGCAATTACCCAACCAAACCACCAAAATAACTTAGCACTACTTCCTATGTTTTTATTTGATTTTCCTACTTGGAATACTATTCCATTTGAAGAGACGAAACTTTGACCATGAGTGGTATATATATGCAACAAAATATAGTGAAATCGGATCTCGTTAGGTTCGTTGACATGTAGTTTCACAATGTTAAATTTTATAATTATATATGATATGAATCTCAAGATGATTGCTCAAATATGTACGTGCATTGAAAACTATGCAAAAAATAAACAAGGACAACAATAAGGTACATATTATGGGAGTATAATAATCAGCGCTACAACACGTCTTTCTTTTACATACGACACAATGTTCAATTACTAAGATGTAAAGTTCAGTTACCAAAACACCAATGAATGTGATTTTAAAAAAAAGTCGAAATACTATTGGTAGAGAGATAAGTTGAATGAGTTAGAATTAAATCATATCATTAAAATTTACAAATGTAAAATTTATCTAAAATAAATGTTTTTTTTGAACTAGATGTTCTTTATTTATCATATTCACTTGCATGAACTTGATCTTCTTTTATTTTGGTCCACTTTATTGATGCATACATTTGATCTTCATTTCTTGCATTTTAATCTGTGTGCACCATCTTCACTATGCGAACGCGTGCACCTGCTAATTTATGAGTGTTGTATCATTTTTTTTTCAATTAGTAGAAAATTACTCAATATAAGTAATTTAAAGCCATCAAAAAAAAATTAAAGCCGTATGTATTTATATCTACAATAATAGAAGTCAAAACAAACAAATACATATTAAATTGCTTGAAAGTAATTATACTCTATTAAAACTATGAACCTTCATGAGATTTAAGACTTTTGCGAAGTCATTTTCACACGTCACTCTCTGATACAACATTATACGAGAGAGTCTAATGATATGTTGTAGTTTTTAATTTAAATTAGAACTTGATTAAAATCAATTGATTGTAGAAGAAGTATTAACATGTGCTGGAACATACACCGTACAAATTCTCATTAACGAATTGATCTCTATTCTCTAGTAAAACAAAAATCATAAAACAAATTCCTCCAACTCAAAAGGAAAAAAAACCTACATATGGATATAACCCAATATAAAGGTAAAAGAACTCTATATTGGAGAGTGAATGAATATTTATTAATAAATTACATTGAACATAAGAAAAATGACATTGTCACTAGTCACCACCCGTCCTTAGATCTAATTGAAATTTAGGGTTTTGAGAGAGAATAAAGAAAAAGGGAAAAGGTGGCATCTCTTAGCATTATGTCATCTTATTAATTCATAACTAATTATTAGGCTCGGGCGATGCCCCGGGTTATTAATATTTTCATGTCAAAAGAGAGCATCTAATGTTGCATAGTTCATTTGTTAAAACTTTACTATATTAACTTAAGGTCACGTGATCGAATCTTGTACGAAACATGTTTCTAATTTTTTAATGTATCTTGATGACATGGAACGAAACAACTAAAGGGACAGTGCCACGTGACGTATAGACTTGCTTCTGAACACCTTTTAATATATTTGTATAGATCTTATTTCAAGCTCTCTTTTATCTGTTTTTAGCAATTTACTGACTCTAATATTTTTTTGGTGTTTTCTTCCCACATTTTTTAGATGTATATTTTCCTCACAATTAATTTTCCCTTCAAAACTGCCCTATGTGACTCCAGCAATGACTTAGAATCCTTACTCTTTTGGGAAAAACAAAAAGAATATGAAAATAGTAATATATAAAAGTGTAATTGATACTCGTTACTTTTTTTTTGGGGACCCCACTGGGAACCCCTTGGTAAGGAGAAGGACCCTACTGGACCAACACCCCTCATAGGTCAGCCAGCCCAACTACACAGATCAACGCGTGAGAGTATGGGGTATTAAGGGAATCCCTATTCCCAAGCACAAGCAGGTACTGGTGTTCGAACTTGTGACCTCAAAGTCACAAGGTGAGTTCCCCACCACCACCACCAAGCAAGCTTGGTTAATGATACTCGTTACTAGTAATACTAGTATTCTAGCCAGTAAAGTGTAGGGAATGTATGGTATATATATATATATTAACTGAGATATAGTTTAAACTTTTATTGTTGATAATATGACTTGCTATAATTGCATACTCACTAAATAGAGTTGAAGATATAGAATGATCAATGTTATTAGGATCGGGATCGTACTTTAAATCGTAGTGTAGGATCGTAAGATCCTACACTATTGGTTAAAAGAGTGATAATTATGCTCCTATATGATAAAAGACTCATGTTAAACATTTATACTTTAATAATGACTTTTTTCATTCACAAATTAATGACGATAGGTTTTGGAACTCTAAGATTGAAATAACATGCAACTAAAATTTGATAAGAGAAATATAATATGTGATATATTACTTTATGATTCTCTTATGATAGGATCGAATCATAGAAGCGTATGTAGGATCATAAAATCGTACTAAGAATTTACCATGTGAATCTTTTTAGTTGGGTCTACAAAATTAAGATTGTACGTAGGATCGGGATCGATAAGGTCTTTTCGAATCGTAGAGTCGTGGAATCATAATATTCGAATAGGGATTTTAATAACAATGGAAATTATACTACTAAAAAATGCCAGAAACACACAGAGTTTGCACATCCAAGTAAAACATCTTCTTTCAAAAGTAGGGGTCGGTGAGGGTGAGAATTCAATGATAGGTTTTCTAGCAAATAAAAGCCAAAATTCTAAATATTTAGCCTGGTATAATAATTGTTGTTTTTATATACTCCAATTCACTTACCTTTTTTAATAATAAAGGAATGTTGAAAAAGCATAGTTTGATGAGTTTGTGTAAGAATATAAAAGAGGGTATGAAAATAATCAAATATTATGGAAACGAATAATGAACAAAGAAACTCAAAAATTTGGACTAAATAATAAACTAATAATAACAATAACCATGATTCCATGAATTGGGCTAAATAAAGAACAGGCCTAAACTAGACCGAAATGACATGATTAACTATCAATAAACCCATCGTTTACATGTTTTAACGGATAATGATAGGTATGATAGTGTCATCAGTTATACTTCTTCCGTTTCAAATTACTCGCTACACTTCTCAATTCACGGACTCCTAGGCAATTTTTGGAGAAGAGAGAGGTAGAGAGTAAAAATAAAAGAGACCCATGTGAGAGGAGAGAGATAGAGAGAGTTTATTGCCCAAAAAGGAAGTGTAGCAAGTAATATGAAACTTCCCTATATGGAAAGTGTAGCGAGTAATTTGAAACGGAGGAAGTATAAATAAATAAAGATAGCTTATTTTATTTCATGTTTATCGAAGTTTTTTTTTTTTTTGACATTTTACATAAGCTAGCCAAAAAAACTATCTAGTTGTAGGACTTTTGGGAAGTCATGAAATAACCTAATAAAACTAGCACCTTACTTGGAACACAAATTCTTAGGTTTATGTTGTTCTCAGTATATATGTTACACAAATAAATTATGATGTAACATGTTATAACCAAGATGCACTCTACTTAGAATGTTATATAATTGTTGTACATTGACGATATATAAGCCATTTCCCCAAGGTATTCTCAAATTAAATCACTGTACAGTACACCTTGGTTGCAACTTTTATTCAAGGCTAAAACATGTGCTAGGTAATTGCGCATAGAATCAAATTAAAGGTGTAAAGTATGAAAAAAATAAGCATTGTGGATAACTAATTAGTCAGGATTTAGCAGCAATGATAGGACCTGCAGATTGAGTAAAGGTAAAAGTAATAACAAAATCCTAATTACTTAAAAAAAAAAAAAAAAAGATAAAGTAAATGTGATGTTTAGAAGTGGTGATTAAGCAACATTAAGATTGACAGGAACACCAACTGCCTTGACCCAAGGAGCACCTGCTAAAAAGATAGCAGCTGAGTAGCGTTGTGCCTCAGGCTTTTGTAAGACCTTAACATGAGGCCACTTGACCCTCATACGAGTGTTAGCACCAGGTCCACGATTAGCGTACTCACCATAAAAGGCAGTCAAATGGTTATTCTTTCCCTCTGGTGATTGCCAGAGAAAATAACCAGCAGGTCGAATCAAGTCACCCATCATAGTCTCCATAAATACTGTTTTAGCGTAAGGCTTCCATGGTCTCCCTAAGTAAGTATCAACCTTGAACCTCTCTGGAAAAAGGTCTCTACCTGGAAGGATCTCACCCCCTTGTATAACAATTCCTGTCGCCTCGTTTGCTGCTAATCCACCTTGTGCTGTCACTAGATTTTGTTGTCCTGGATTTCCCTTTCTTGCAATTATCCTACAATTCTGAATCAATGTTGCACCATTTCCGAATATGAAATCAACTGTTCCTGATATTTGGCAATCATGAAAGAATTGTGATCCACCTTGTGCATATAAGGTATCTTGGTAAGCATCAAAGAAACAATTTTGGAACACTGCTTGTAAACCATTCACCCTTAAAGCTACTGCCTGATGCCCTGCTGGACCCGCTGTGTTTTGAAAACCCATGTCTTTACAAAAGAACCCGAAACCTTCTACTTGGAATGGAGCTGTTTTTGATGTTTGTACACCCTTTGCAAAACTCTTATCACCTGTTACCACTGTTCTTGTTGGCCCATCCCCGTACATGAACACATTATTTTGTTGTTTTCCTACTAAAACATCCTCCTTATAGATTCCAGCCTTCACATATATCACATATCGCCCTCGTATGTTCTTTCCTGGATGCGCGTTCAGAGCCTGTGTTATGCTTTTGAATTGGCCACTGCCATCCTGTGCAACTATCGCATTAGGCTTCATACCGGGTACAATAGCAGGAGCTGCAACAGCTCCTGTTGCTGCGGCTGCACCTGCTCCAGCTGCAATACCTTTCCCCTTCTTTCCTACTTTCCCCTTCTTTCCTACTTTCCCCTTCTTTGTCTTATTCTTCTTTACCTTACCAAACCCTTTATTTTTGTTCTTCTTCACCTTCTTGGGGCCTTGCTGCTTTCCCGCGCCCAAAAGCCTACGGTCTGAAGCAGACAACCATCTGGGATAATAGCCGTCTCCATCAGAAGTAGCCATGCCAAGGAGACGACGACTAGCACTGGTAGTGGTAGATTTAACCTGTTCAGCCAAATTGGTAGCATTAAGGGAAAGGTCTAAGTTACCAAGGGCTTGATTAAAGGAGGTAACTATGTCAAGCATGCTGATGGTGAGCTCAGTGGAATTAACAACACCATCTTGCATGATTTTCTGAAGATCAGGAGCCTCTGCTTCTCCAAACTCATCTACGCAACTAGTGGCGAATGTGACAACATCACTAAGCCAAAGACGAAGGCTCCATACTAATTCTTGGTCCTTATATATTGTAGGATCATGTACTTGTTCAAGGGCACCATCAAGGCGATCTATAGCGAGGTCGAACAAATTCTTACAACTTTCAATGGCCATGTTAGTCATCTCCGGTTTCTTGGTTGAGTTGGCTTTTGGCACAAGGGTGTCAGTGAGATTGGTAGCCTTAGTTAATTCCTCCAATGCTAACTTGAAACCAGCTTTTATGTAGTCATGTGGAGTGGCGCTTTGGTTTTGAGCCACCGAACCTAGACTCTTGATGCAGGCATCCTTATATGTTGCTGGTCCACAAAGTGCATTCACGGTTTTCATTGAAGATGACAAGTTCTCGTCATCCTTACCTCCGTCCTTGTGACTACCACCTTTATCTCGATGCACAACTGCCACCACTCCTATTACAACCCCTATCACCAAGATTATGGATATCACCGATACCACCACCTTTCCCCCCATTTCTTTCTTTTTACCTATCTATATGCCGCAAAAACAAGCTCAGTATTTCTTTCTTTCAGTCTTACTGATTACAAAAGTTTTTTTTTTTCAAAAATTTTATTTTGTCATTTATTCCATACAATTGCAGAGAGGTAGCTAGAGAAATGAGAGCTCTTTTCAATTTGCCCCCTCCATCTCTCTCAACTCCCTGTCTTTATTTTGCAACTACTCTGTATAATATGAATCTTCCAATGCAATGCAGTTATTTTTTATGGAGTTAAACATTTTACATTGATATCATTTTAAGGAATGAGAATGCTTAAATTAAGATTATCCCCTTATTTATCTCGCATCCATTGTTTTCCTTTGCTTTTCTCTAGCTAGAATATAGCTAATACAACTTGATTCCTGGGTGGCTCGCCACCTTTATTGCTACATTCCATGGCTTAATAACACACCATGCATAATTCATCGCAAGTTGCGGACTGCGGAGCAGTCATAATATTTTGTATGTGATGTCAAAGTTTAATTTAGTCAAATGGTAAATACAACTCTACAAGGTGTGCATATGCATCATTCATTTATACTCCATGCATTTGCACCAAAAATAAAATTTATACTCCATGGCCCATGCACGAGTGAATATGAACTGTTATTTTCGCTACATATATGTCTTATTCAAGTAAAAGAAAAATACAAATATAGCAATGCCAAACATAAGATTTTGGTGGTAGACTGCCACACTGGTAGTCAGATGTTTCATCTTTTCCTTCTTTTTAAGAAAACTATTTCTCCCTGTTTTAAAATAGAGGTAACTGGACTTTTTCACATTTTTCACTATATATATTTAGTTACAACTTATTAGAAATAATAAAAACTTGATATTTGAAACTTCAAACTAAGTAAACCTCTATCTTTAACAGTGAAACGTTAGGATTACAAAAGTTTCTCAAAAGTTATCTAATCACTACTCTAATTTCTAATCTTTATCAGGGCCGGTCCTGACATTTTAGGGCACCTAGGCGAAATTTTATAGGGAAATTCTATATGGTGACCCTCAACTTTTTTAAATTCTATTTGGTAGACAATTTTTATCTTTCCTCTATTTGGTAACCCTCTACTCTATTTTTTTTATTTTCTTTAACCTTATTGCATATTAAAATTATTTTTTAATTACAAAACTGATTTTTCAAATACAAAAAAACTGATTTTGAAATTAAATAAAAACCCAAACCCTCCCCCACCATAACCACCCATCCCACCCTCTTTCCCCTTTTCGTTTCCGGCCACCCCTCCCTTTCCTGTTCTGATTTCATCTCCTCCCAATCCCCGTTGCCGATTTCGGCCACCGCGACAGCAACTATAGCACGGCGACGAGAACCACCAACAGCAGCACCGCGACGGAGGAGAGAGAGAGCACACGATAACTATCACCACCAGCGCAGAAGAAAGACGGGAGCGGGGGGGGAATTCGAGGCAAAGAACACCACACAACTCCAACCACTAACGAGAGGAGAGAGAACATTGAGCTCCGGCGAGAGAGAAAGCACGGGGAGGAGAGAGAAAACGGTAGGGGAAGGAGAGGTGGTTTACGGGAGAGGGTTGTTTTTGGTAGGGAGAAGGTCGGAAATGGAGAAGGGAAGGGGAGGGGGCGCCGGAAACGGGGACGGGATGGGGGCAGGGTGTGGGGGGGGGGGTTGCCTCGGTGAGTCAGGGTTAGGCTAGGGTAGGAGAGGGGGTGGTAGGATGGGTGGTTATGGTGGGGGGAGGGTTTGAGTTTTTTTTTTCATTTTAAAATCAGTTTTTTGTAATTAAAAACTCAGTTTTTATTTAAAAAATAATTTTAAAATGTAATAAGGTCAAAGAAAATACAAAAAATAAAGTAGAGGGTTACCAAATAGAGGAAAGATAAAAGTTGTCTACCAAATAGAATTTAAAAAAGTTGAGGGTCACCATATAGAATTTCCCAATTTTATATGAGTTTATATACTGACATGTACTTCATTTGTTGAGATTATATAATATGGAGACTAACGCTAGTTCTCAAAGTATGATATACATTACTATTAGAATAGACTAAGCTAATTTTGTAGTAGCGCTATTAAAATATTTCCTCTAAATTTTGTTAGATTGCAACATTTACTAATATGTTGAGACGAATTCAACAACGTATTATATATTTACATCTGATTTTGTACATTAGTAAATAAATAGTTTAATTTTCAAAGTACTTTTAACTAATAAAGTGGAGGATTAATCAAGAAAACTGGGATTTAGAAGAAAAAAAGTTACATAAGGGGTCTAGGAAAAAAAATAACACTAATATGGACTAGTGCAAGAAAAAACCCCTCTATTTTAATAATAAACATAATTGGTGCATGGCTTCTTGAACCTTGTCTTAAACTTAAGACTACCCCCATCCTATGTACAAACTACAAAGTAATCATCATTCACTAAAAGAAAACGGAGGGTTTGATCTCTTCTTTGCCACTATAATTCAATAATTATCGTGATTTTAAAGGAAAGTTAAACTACTCAATAGACACGTCAAATAAAACTACAAAGAAAAAGAAATTGACACAAGAAAATTAAAGTTGCACTTTCTACCAAATTTTCCAATGCCAAGGAGTACAAAATGGCAAAAGAATCAAGAGATTAATTGCACAACAACGTTTCAAATTTTACAAAACATTGGAACTTTGTGGCTTTGTACTCCATTTACTCCATCTGCATGTAATTAATTAGGAACTAAAGCTTAGAGTAACTAAAGTACAATGGAAAAATCTTTGGGGCCCCCTGGGCCATGGGCCCTAGGTGACCGCACCTCCCACGTACCCTCAGGGACGACACGGCGACACTGACCTTTACTACAAACTGTATGGGGGTATATAATCCCCTTTGACTGGATGGCCGACAAGGTCATTAGAAGATGGCGGTATAAATTTTGACGTGGCAATCGATCTACAAAGCAATGCTACTTTCTGAACCGACAAGGCCGAACTCGGCATGACACGCGTGTATTGAAGTGGCGTATACGTGGACATATATGATCCCATAGTTTAAACCGACCTATTGTTCATGGCCTATAAATAGCCACCTGCACTGTTCCCAAGGTATTACATTCCATCCGACCTATTTATCTTATATGCACATTAATTACCTTGTTGAATCTTGCCTAACTTAGGTATCGCAGTGGGTTTACTTGGCAATAATCCCCGAGGTCAGTCATCTCTTGTTACTTGTACAGGTACCTATACATCTAGAGCACCGACAACTCCTAAAGACGCCAAGTCTTGCCATCCCTCCAAAGGTCGTCAACCCGTGACGTCTCTGTTTCACACCTGAAACACACACTACGTACCTTGCCAAACACGACTAAAAGTCCCAAGTAGCGTTTTGACGTAGTCTAAACTCTACCCGCTACCTAAAATGCTAGTGCTAAACAGAGCCTGTAACAAGATCACACATGAATATAAAAATATGATCAAGATTTACAAACTTTGACCTAAATTAAAAAGTCTAATTGGACATGTGTTTTACTTTATCCATTTCTTTTTATTGGTTACATTACTATATTGCAGTCTCCAATGTAAATCTTTGACCATTATTATCATTGTTTACACATAAAAATGAATATATATTAGACACCACATGATAATCATATTTTGATATTTTTATTACCATCATTATCTTTGTTTACACTTAGAATTGAATATGTATGAAACAACACACACTAGTAGAATTAAGGGCGCAGCAATAAGTAATTAAATGCTTATTGTTGTTGCTGTCATTAAGTGGCCTATTGCGGCGGTTTTGGCCGCGCAACAATTAAGAGCGCAGCAATAGGTAATTAAACTATTGCTGCGGTTTTTAACCGCATCAATATTACAACGTATTGCTGCGGTTTCTGGAAAAAATCGCAGCAATATGTATATTTTTTATTATAAAAATACAATATATTGCTGCGATTTTTTCCAGAAACCGAAGCAATATGCTGAAATTTTTTAATTTTTAAATATTTTTATGCATGTATGTTCCATACAACCTCCTCATGAAGGATGCAGCAAGTAGAATGCAGCAGCTGCAACAGTATTGTTTGCATGAATTTCGGTAGAACTCCGTTTGTAAATTGGATAAACCCATAATTGAGAATTAACCTGTACAATATTATATGCAACAACCAGCATCCATCATCCAAAATTCATCCAACAACCAACATTTATCCAAAATTCATCCAACAACCAACATCCATCATCCTCTAAGAACCAATTTTCCTCCAACATCCACCATCCAAATTCCAAGTTCAACAAGAAATAAATACGATTCAATCCAACATAGATATCATGCGAATCCAACATTTATATATATCATGAAATCCAAGTCAATACGATAATGTTGGTTGGTACAAGTTGCACTAAATTATATTCGTTGTACAGATAGAGAAACAAAGAAAATTAACATTAACTAACCTACGCAATGCAATTATCAATAAAGTATCTTGCCCACTTATTTTTCACCTCATTGATTTGATCTTCCGTATAAGGATCGTGGGTAAAGGTACGAGAAACCTGAAAATAATTCACCAAAGTTAGACTCAAATAGTTAAATATATAAAATATGAAATGAATTATAAGTTAACAAAAACTTACTTCATCGAAATCCTCCAAACCAGAATATAAAGTGAGTACGTCAAAAATGTTACGCATGACAAAATAACCGCACTCCTTGCCTCCTTGTTGTTGTGGGCACTTATCAAAAGTTTTAAGAAAATGAGGAAATTTATTGTATAATAAGAATAACATATGCTTTTAATTGAATAAAATAAGTCTATTATACCTCAACACGCTTCTAAAGAAGCTTGTCCCGATGAACTTTGTTGCCGCTCAACCGAAACCTCCTAAAAGCACTACATAGCACAACATCAAATGATTTACACTTTATCTGCTGTATATTATAATTTCAATTCATTTGAAATATATCTAATCGATCAAATTACGCTATCATAGGCGGTCTCATCTTTAACTTCCACTCCTTGTGTAAGCTAGCGGAATCAAAGACATAAATTATCCCGAGCGTGGGACATATGACAAGGAGCATCCAATGATGGCTATTGCAAGATTGAATAACAATAATTACTAAAAAAATTCACATGTCATACAACAATCAATATTTGTAAAACTATTAAGATAGAATATTACTCTTGAAAGATTGGCGCGAAGATGATACTAGCACCAACAACGACGGATCCAGTCAAAGTACAATGAATGTAAGTCGATACATTCTCCAATGCATTCACATCCGCGGTACTCTCAGGACACATCCAACAAATACGAACAGCATCCCCAAATCTATCCAAGTCAGACTGTGTTGCCCTAAAAAAAAAATAGACAAATGTAAATTTTATGTGGGAAATACAACTATCATACAATCAAATGTAAAAAAAATTATAACTTTGATTATTGTTACCTCATGTACACTTGGATAATAGAAATATTAAGCATCTCCACTTTCAGGAACTGAGCAATATCCTCCTTGGTCAGATAAGCGGTGGCATCTTCTGAATAATGGAACAAGGATCTCGGCAAGGTAACACCAACGGTATCATCGTCTGCGACGGCAAGGGCAAGCGTATCTGCTAACTCCCTACAAGTCTTTTTACTAGTTGGATCTATCAAATACAATCGACATGGGAGTCTCGTCCTAACAATAACGTAAAGTTCTAATTATGTAAGATAATTATTTGTATAAAGCACATGTATATATAATTTTTATGTGTATAAAGAACATGTATATATGATAATTATTTGTATAAAACACATGTATATATGATAAATATATGTACCTTCAACTCAGGAGAATGAGTGTCGAAAAATCCAGATAGTGGAGTACGTAGTTGAGTGGGCTGTGAAGCAGATGGCCCAATAGATGGTGAAGCAGATGATGGAACAAATGGTGGAATAGGTAGCTGAGTGGGCTGTGAAGTAGATGGCCCAGTAGATGGTGAAGCAAATGGTGCAACAAATGGTGAAGCAGATGATGGAAAAAATGGTGGAGTACGTAGCTGAGTGGGCTGTGAAAGCGCCACATTGTGCATATATGTTGCAATGTCATTTCTCCACCTTTCAGTCATTTTCTACATGAATGCTTCCTCTTGTTCCTAACTCGAGCTCCAATAGTTCCTAGGAGTTGGACGGCCAAAAGCCTTCCTATAGCCAACATTGACGCCTCCAAAACCATAACAACGACCCGAATGATCTGGCTTCTCTCCAAGAGCCATAAAAAGGGCGTCTTTGTTACGTACCGGAGTGAACTGACCCTTAGTTTGCTTCTCCTTGTACTCCAACTACCCAAAAAGCAAGTTACAAATAATAATGTAGTTAATAAAGAAAAAACATATTCATATGTCAAACTAAAAGTTATAGTGATATACATATGTATTTGGCAGCTGCAATCTTTGTTTCCTCAACTGGAACAAATCGATGTTTAGTAACATGATCTTTCTTATGCATCGCGCACCACCAGTCATCACCCCAGTTAATATGAGATGACACCGAGGAGGATGGTGTACTAGATGACGATCCAGAATCAAAACTAGGTGGACAGAAGTTCTCCTGCTTCCATAGCTCTCTAGCATCCCCATAGTTCCTTTGACCTAAGTGGTGATGATGTGTGTTCTTTTTTGCACTCTCGAGCGCCTTTTCTCGCATTTTCTACAGCCTCATCTGACGTCATAGCCTCTTTGAAGGTAAGCCAATCCTCCATCTTGATGTGCTTGTATACATCTGGCGGAGTATCACCTAGCTTCTCTTTCTTTGATCTGACTCTGGTCATTGTGATCCAACCAGATACCAATTTGCTCTTAAAATCCCTCCATCTAGAGTTCACAGCAAACAAGTAGTGCTTCCTATAGCTTATCTCATCGGGAAGGTGAAACATATTCTGTTTTCCATCATAAATAAATAAATAAGCACGTTAGGTCATCATTAGTAGCTTAGTACAATAAATCCCAAAATTGTAAATGGTATAATTACAAAATCATCGGCGTGGTATCTTACCATAGTGTTTGTCCACATCAAAACCAACAGGGCAGGAGAAATGTTTCTCCATTTCCAATTGATGTTAAGCCTGTGTATAGAAAGACCGACCTAAATACTATACTTGGCTTGCCACGGACCTAATAGAACAAACAATTAGAAATCCAAACATTAAATTGTAAGCATGGTAAATTATAACTATCTTACAATCAATAATTACCTGTTGGTCTCCCCAAATCATCAAACTGAAAGTACATATCTTCTGTGTTGTGGAGATTCATCGTGGGACCTCTTTTACTCTTTCTAGATGCCTTAGTCTTCCTACATGTCTTCTTCCCCTTCCCTTGTGCACCATAATATGCACTGGTCTGACGACGATCTAAGAATCAAAATAAGGAAACTAAATTAGAGAACGAACAAATAAATTACATATTCAATATTCACAATAATCAAATAAGCGCAAACCTGAGGGGGGTGGCTGACGTGGATCAGATGTCACCTCAATGCCAAGTAAAGCATCCCTATCAGCTTCTAGTTCCATTGTTTCCATCCAAGCATCAAACACATCTGCATCACGATCAATGTCCTCCCCTTGGTCAGCCTCTTTTTCTGGGTGAAATGGTGCATCAGAATCCGATGACTGATCGCTCGAACCGTCACTAGCCATATCTGTAGCATATACATAGAATGATAGAAACAACAAAAAGTGTTAACAAAATTTAAAACAATATATATCAACACATTATTGTAACTAAATCTATTATAAGTACATCAATTTATAATTCAAATTACTCATATAGAACAATTTTTACCTTTAATTTTTGTCAATAGGTTGCTCGATGACCGTTATACCTTCTTGAAACAACACATACGTGATATAATTGAAAATTTTACATAAGCTTTCTTCAAAAAAAGGCTACCGTAAGGAAGAAGTAATAGCAACTATTCCTCCATATAAGCAATATTAGTTTGTTTATGTTAATATACTTATGAATAAATCTTCCTCGTTTTTTGTATATGTATTTTTGGCAGTTTATACTCAGTTATGGATAACTTCCAAAATTATATAAATTAAATTCTTAATTTATTTTTTGTATTTGTATTTGTGATTTAAGAACCTATACAATCCAATACACGAAATTATACTATATAATATACAAAAGTTGTACCTTATAATATACGAAATTAAACCTTATAATATACGAAATTATCCTTTATATTGGTACTTTATAAAAGCTTGGCGATATTGAAGAAGACTTTTATGGAATTAAATAAATACTACCTCCATTTCACAATATATGCACAATTTCTATATGGCACACAAACCAAGAGTGAGGAGAGAGAGATGGTTGTGATTGCATTTTAAGCCTTTGTGATTATGTTTTAAAGGAGGGGATGTATTGTGAAACATCCAAAAAAGGAAATGGTGCATGTATTGTGAAACATCCAGAAGAGGAAAATGGTGCATGTATTTGAAACAAAGGTAGTATGTGTCAAGTCTGTATAAAGTTTAATTTCGTATATCAAAAGGTATAATTTCATATATTATAAAGCCTAATTTCGTATATTGTAATGTTTAATTTTTTGAGGCCCCCACTGGGGAGTCCATGGTAAGATGAAGGGTTCTGCCAGACCGGAACCTCTCGCAGATTAACCTAGCTTGGGTTTGCGTGGAGATACTTTGAGAGTGGGGGGGATGGTAATGGGAAACACTCTCCCAAAGTGCCCCTAGTGGGGATCAAACCCCCAACCTGGAAGGTTATTTCCTTACCACTAGGCCAAGCTTAGCTTGGTTATCGTAAAGTTTAATTGTCATGTTATTAGCCATCTGTATTTATACAATATTTTTTTTCTTTTTGCTCCCCCTCACTTCTTCTTCTTCCTCCATAAACACCACCAACAAGCCACCAATACCACCAAACTGCCAGCCTCCCAACCCCCACAACAACCCCCATTGTATATATACAACTGCTCATGTGAAGCAACGTGTGGTTCACATTAAACTATTACGGTTGCCTTTTTTCCAGAAAGTCACCATAAAAACATCCATGCTTTAATATGTTTATTAATTTATAAGAGCTTACTCACAAAAGGAGGAGTTTAACCATTTAATAGAAAAAGTAATGGTTTTTTCAACAGGTATCCCTGTGGTTTTTCAAAATTCATGCGGTACCCCGGTTTTTAAAAAAATGCACCAGGTACCCTTTTATTTCCCCAAAATGCATGAAATGCCCTTAATGACTAAAGGTGTCAAGTTTCCGTTAGTCATTAAACCTAATTAACCCTTTGAACCCTAATTAACCCCTCTAATCCTAACCCCAAAACCCTAAACCTAACCCCTAACACCTAACCCCCACCCTAAACCCTAACCCTAATCACCCAACCACCCCTTCCCCCACCCCCCACCCCTTCCCCCACCCCCCGTACCCCACCCTCCCCCCCCCCGTTGCCACCCCTCGCCAACCCTCCCCGCACCCGCCGCAGCCCCTCCCCCCGCACCCCCGTAGCCACCCCTTTTTCCCTTCTCTCATCTCGCCGCTTCCTCCTCAATTTCCCTTCTCAACCTCGGTTGCTCTCCTCTTCGTGAACCACCGCATCACCACCTGGTCTCCTCGCCTGTCGCCGCCGCGAAACAAAAAGAAAGCGGCCCCTCCTTCGCATGAGTGTGTGTGTTTTGTTTTGGGCCGAGAAGATAGCAACAACCGCGAGACGAAGAGATGTGGGGGGGAATTCAACGGGATTCGACGAGGGTGGGGGGAATTCAACCTGGATTCGACGAGGGTAGGGGGAATTCAACGGGATTCGACGAGGGTGGGGGGAATTCAACGGGATTCGACGAGGGTGGGGGAATTCAACGGGATTCGAAGGGGGTGGGAGGATTTTGACGCAAATCGACGGGGGTGGGGGGACTTTGACGGAAATCAACGGGGGTGGGGGGGGAGTTCGACGAAAATCGACGGGGTGGGGGGGAGGGGCTGGCGGGGGGTGGGAGAGTAGGGGAGCGGGGGTGGGAGGGCGGGGCTGGTGGGGGTGGTGGGAGGGTGGGGGAGAGGTGGTGGACTGGTGGTTAGGGTTAGGGTTAGAGTTTAGGGTTAAGGTTAAGGATATGTGTTAGGATTAGGGTTTAATTAGGGTTTAAAATAGAAAGTTAGGGTTAATGACTAACGGAAACTTGACACCGTTAAGTCATTAAGGGCATTTCATACATTTTGTGGAAATAGTAAGGGTACCTGGTGCATTTTTTAAAAAACAGGGGTACCCCATGAATTTTGAAAAACCACAGGGGTACCTAGTGAAAAAACCGAAAAAGTAAAAATGCAAAGGGTTGGACCAGGTCAAGAGGTAGGTTGGATTGAGAAAATCGAACACGGATCTACACACTAAGCTATGCAGGTAGGCCTATAGCCTCCATTAGCGAATTTGTAGAGACTCCCATTGAATCTACCGGTTAAGCTCTACTCTTTTAATTCGTATCACCTTCATTTACAAGTTCTATTAGTTTTTAGTATATGTCTGATAATTATTCCTCCTTTTTGAAAAATTTCTCCATCTATAGGATGGTTGTATATATATAATAATTCTTAAGTTTACAAGATCAAAGAAATGAAAATCTATTTTATTGGTTGAACATCGACATGAAGGTAGATTGCAATTTATCAATTAGCATCACGTCTAACAGATGTTGAGTCATCAAATTTTGTTTATGGTTGGAGTATATTATTCCCATATCAGATAAGCAGCACCAAAGAGAAGTAGTATATATATTAGATTAAAAATTTCACATTGATATTTAGATCACCTTTAACTTAATTAAGGATAATTATTATTGTTGTACATGTGTTATGACAGTTTATTAATGATAATTTTTTCTATTTTCTTTTCAAAAAACATATACTCCTTATATTTCTTAAATGTTCTCTACTCTCTCTTTTCATATATTCAAAAAGCTCCTTAGAACGTACTACATCGTTTCACAATACATGCAACATTGTTCATTTGGGAACTATTCATCAACCAACTTTGACAATATTTCTTTCACCATTATGTAAGAAAAAACATAGTCAATTGGGATCTTGTTAAATTTGTCTTAATAATGCGAGGACTCCAAATATGAACTTTCGTTATTTTTAATTATACACCATTAGAGATATTAATGTCCAAATTGTATTTGAAAAAAATATTGCATGTAATGTGAAACAGAGGTAGGATTTCAAATTCTGTTCGACTCACTCCTATCTAAACTTTCAAAATTAGTAGGTAAGCGAGAACATTGATCTAGGGCATATATTTAGTATATATTGAATTGATAGATGAAAGTCTTAACTAAACAATTATTAATAGTGTGGCCATTTAATATTATCAGGCCAAGTCGCCATGTATCACCCTCACATAGGTAAATGTGTATAGAAATATATAAATATCAATGCTTGAACTTGCAAACTCATGCTTATTAGTGTAAAAGAATCTAGCACCACTCTAACGACACAACTTTTCTTAATTCAATGTCTTAAAACGCGATTATGTCTCAAATAATTATTTACACATACATATATTTCCTTTATAAAATATGAAAAGTTAATTAAAAAAATTATCAAATTATTTATCAGTTAATCAACTGATTTTTTTCCCAACAATTTTGAAACTTCTAACTCCACATACAACTTCTTATTAAAATAATTTCGTGAAATTTAAGAAGGAAAAATAAAGTTTTAAACTAATCAAGTATTCTAGGATCAGGTTATGACAATATTTGACTTGAAAGCGATGTTTTCAACGTGGTCACTGCAGTTCACAATGCCTCCATTGGCTTTTGATCTCCAATTTTTCCCATATGAAGGGGAGTTCCGAACTTGTTTTTATGGTTTCGATCCCCAAAGTATTATTACTTTGCGGAGATTGATGTGTAATAATATCTCGGCCTAACTTTACTTTTCCCTAAAAAATTTCTTTTTTAATAGATTAGTATACTGATTGTTGGTTAACTGGACCTTAATTCACTTAGCCCGACAACTTAGTATCTCTTAAGTATTAGCTGAAGTATTACATATACATTATACTAAACAAAAAGTTATTATTTAAGATGAAGTTTTAAAACAAGAGGATCGTTTAATGATACACATTAATTATTATTATTATGAGATATATACATCTCAACTTAAGAAGATAAATAAGTATGAGATCATAACATTAATGTAATTGTACATAGTTTGCAGAATTATTGAAAAAAGGGTTAAAATTGATAGGTGGAAACAATGTCGAGCATGTTAACTGCAAGTTGTTGGGCGTCGGCAATACCGGCTTGCATAAGTTGTTGGAGTTGTGGAGCCTGAGCTTCGGTGAACTCGTCCAAACAACTAGTGGAGAAGGTGTTGACATCACCTAGCTCAAGACGGAGATTAAGGACGACCGTTGGATCCTTTAGAGTTTTGTTGAGATCAACACCACCCACTTGATCAGAAACCATTTTAAGGCGGTCCATTGATTGTTCCAAAAGATCCGTACAAGTTTTAAGTGCTGAGTTAGCCCTCTCAGTGTTGGCTTTTGGGAGGAGGGTGTTAGGGAGGTTGGAGGCCTTGGTTATCTCATCCAAAGCCAATTTTACACCACTTCTTAAGTATGCACCAGGATTATTGCCGCAATTACTCGTTAACGAGCTTAAACTCCTGATGCAAGCATCCTTATATGTGGCTGTCGCGCAAAGCTCATTCACCATCTTCATTGAATCAACACCACCTACAACATGTTTTGCAGTGACTTGGGCATTAGCATTCACGCCTTCGGCACTTGTACGAGCATGAACATGATCAGCCTGAGTTTGAGCATTAACATTTGCATGAGCCTCAACATGAGTCTGAGCCTGAGCCTGAGTGTGGGCTTGAAGTTGATCTTGAGGTTTAGCTTGAGTTTGAGCATTAACATGTGCATTATCCTGAGCCTGAGCCTTAGCCTCAGTATGAGCCTGAGCCTGAGCCTGAGCCTGAGCCTGAGCCTGAGCCTGAGCCTGAGCCTGAGCCTGAGCCTGAGCCTGAGCCTGAGCCTGAGCCTGAGCCTGAGCCTGAGTAGGTGGAGATTGAGCCTGAGCTTTAGCCGGGGATTGAGCTTGAGCCTTAGGATTAGCTTGAGCTTGATCTAGAGTCTTATGCTTCACTTGAGCCTGAGCATGGGCTTGAGCCTGAGCCTGAGCCTGAGCCTTAGCCTTAGCCTGAGCATGGGCTTGAGCCTGAGCCTGAGCATGGGCCTGAGCCTGAGTCTGAGCCTGAGCCTGAGCCTCAGCCTGAGCATGGGCTTGAGCCTGAGATTGAGTGTGGGCTTGAAGTTGATCTTGATATTTAGCCTGAGCTTGAGACTGAGCTTGGGCCTGATGGGTTTGAGTAGCTGAAGATTGAGCCTGAGCTTTAGCCGGGGATTGAGCTTTTGCCTTAGGCTTAGCTTGAGCCTGATCTAGAGCCTTATGCTTATCTTGAGCCTGAGTATGGGCCTGAGTATTGGCCTGACTTTGAATCTGAGCGTGGGCTTGAAGTTGAGCCTGAGCCTGAACCTTGACTATATCCGAAGCCTGAGCTTGAGCTTGAGCCTGAGCCCGAGCCTGAGAATGGTCTTGAAGTTGAGCCTGGGCCTGAACCTTAGCTAAATTCAGAGCATGAGCTTGAGCTTGAACTTTAGCTAAATCCTGTGTCTGAGCGTGCGTTTGAAGTTGAGCCTGAACCTTAGCTAAATTCAGAGCATGAGCTTGAATTTGAGCCTGACCTTGAGCTTGAATTTGAGCCTGACCTTGAGCTTGAGGTTGAGCGTGAACATGGGCTTGACCATGAGCAGAATGCACATGGGCATGAACAAGCCCCTTTAATAGCATTTTACGGTCGAACAACTTATGGGCATTCACCTCTCTTGTTCCTAGTCCTATCATCAATATGATGGATAGTACCAACATCATTACCCTACCTCCCATTATCTCTTTTTTATTTTGTTTTGAATAATGATTACTTTTTTTCTATGAATCCAAGTATTTAACCCTTGTTTATTTCTTTTTGTTAGATATGAATATATACGTTTATTACAAAGTAACTATATATTTTCTCATAATTCACACAACAGAGAGATGAGAAAAAGAGAGCTTTTGTTTTTCTCTCTATCTCTCTCAACTCTCTGTGTTCATTCACAATACTCTATCACATTTGTAAAAGTAAGATATTACGGTGTGAAAAATTTTATACCACTAATATTTTGATGGAGCAAGATAATAATTAGTCTAGCTCCTTCTCTGCCTCACATTCCCTTGGTTTCTATGTGGCCATCCGCTTTTGGTGCTAAAATGTATCATTCAAAAACCATTTATCAACTCTCTTTATTTAGATAACAAAGCAATTGTCACTTGGAGTTTTAAAATTAAAATAGAAAATACACTATTAGTACATAGTTACATACTAGCTAGTTTTGGTTTTATATTAGAATTTTTTTGAAGGAAATTTTCTATTAGATTTTAGTTAGACTTGATCTATAGCACTTTACAAAAAAAAACCATTATAACATTTTCTTTTTTCCTAATTGAACAAAGAAATAAAGAACAACACATATTTAAAATTAATCAAAAATCAACAAAAAATTTAATACTTCTATGAATTAATAATCTCAACTTATAACTTTTTCTAACAAAATTCCTCTTTAGTTACATCAACTTAATGTAATATGCAATGGTGGGTAGCATTTTCAAAATAGTTCTACATGGTATGTTAATTGTAGCACGGGCACTTCAAGTGCGATGCACATAATATAAAATATAAGTACAAAATCTCATATAAGACCATCTTAATATGATTTATAATAAGATAAGACTTGTCTTAAAGAGGTCAATTCAATCAAAAGTAACCCTTTTAACTTGTGATCCTTTTAATAAAAGTGACCCCTTTGAGGTAGAAAGGTGATTTAGAGTGTGTTTATCCCTCATACTCAACTATAAACTCCAGATTGTTTTACATCAATTTGTCACTAGTTTTTAATAGTATATACTCACTTCAGACTCATTCCAATTTTATACTTTATCCATAATTAAGGATCTATCCAGATTTACTCCACATTACTTTAACATTATTTTATGCATTCTATTTTATTGTTTTGTTTTCAATAACATTGTGAAACATGATGGCCCTGTTAGACAATTAGCGGATAACTGTTAGCTATTAGTGATTGTATTAGCTGATAGTTGATAGCTGATTGTATTAGCTAATTTGACTAGCTGATTGTATTAGCTATTTGT
Organism: Beta lomatogona; assembly: GCA_947646795.1. NCBI lineage: Eukaryota > Viridiplantae > Streptophyta > Magnoliopsida > Caryophyllales > Amaranthaceae > Beta > Beta lomatogona. The sequence continues at coordinate 731,621 of CANSNZ010000744.1, read as the reverse complement.
ATAGAGGTGTTTGGTAAGTAGCTAATAGCTGATTGCTACATTATTGTGTAAAATGACCAATAAGGACATCTGCATAATCTATTGTTGTACCTTTTAATTATTTATTAATGTAATTTTTAACAACTTTAAGACATAAATGCAATTGGTCCACTCATTCCCAAATTTCTAATGTCAAAAGCTCCTCTCCCAACTTTTTCAAAAAGAGGTTTTTGAGCTCAATAAGCTAATTGAAACCTCTTTTTACCAATACTCAAATTAAAAAATTGACTAGTTAAATCATATAATATAAGTTCAAATCTCTAATTTTACCTTAAACAAGGCCGATATACTTACAAGTATTAGAACATCTGATAGAAGGGAAGATATAGTGGTGTTGGAGGCTTGAAGGGTTGGGGTTTGTCGTTGTATTGAGGGTCGGGAAATGAAGAGTGGAGAAGCCAGGCTTCTACTGGGATTCCCTCCCAACTCTCGTCCCACCTATTCTCAGGTAAGGGACAACCCGTAACCCATCCCCCTTTAATTTTCAGTTTCAATTATCAATTATCAATTTGCATTTGCATCTCTTGTGAAGTGTGAACTATAACTATGAGCATGTGGGAGAGGTTGTTTTGGGGTTGTTGCTTCTACTTTAATCAACTTCACCTTTATTAACGAGTTCATGAAGTTAGTTTATGGTGAATTTTTCATTCAATGGGAATTTCATATTTTTGCCCATGATTCTCCTTGTCATCATCTCTGAGCACTTGGTGTGATCCAGTAAAACAAGGATGAATATAAGTTAGGAGAAACGTTTATTTTCTGCATCTCTTGTTCATGATGACAAAAGAATCAGAGGTAAGAGAAATTTAGAGATGTACTCGGATACTTAAGGTCTATGTCTGCATATATTTTCTTCATCATTGCACCTTTAGGCTTCAGCAAGATTTCAACAGCTTAATGTTCATCTTGAATTTATTCATTTTTGTCCACCACTTTTTCAAACTTTCATACTAGAACTTGTGTGCAACATATTTACATGTCTGATTTAAAACTTGTGTTACTTTCTTTAGATCAATCAAGCTGTTGACCATGATTGCAGGTGAAAACAGCATATAGAAGGAAGGTTTGGGATGTTCACCCTGATCGTTTTCCAGCTGACAAAAGAAGTTATGCTGAATCACAATTCAAAATGGTAAGAATGCGTCGATACTAGATAGGGTTGGAGGAACAAAGATAACACTATATATGATTGAATTAAATTTCCAACTATATTATATATGATTAATGCTTGGCTGCTAAAATATTTTGCAGTTAAGTATTGAACTTTAATCTTTTTTTTTTTGCATGTATGATACATAACAACTGCCAATGACAACATAGTTCTTGCTCTGTAATGACAACACTATCCCTTGATGCAAAATTGAAAGAAAAGAGAGTCAGACATAGAGGGTTTCCACAAATTATATGGAGGCATTCTATTTTTTTTTTTTGGGTCAATGTGGATGGAAGCAATCTTATCTTGGTAATGTTTCACTCTGTTGCAGATTTCTGAAGCCTACAATTGCCTTTTGCCTGGTAATTCTTTGGTTATTGTTTGCAATTTCTTTGGGCGCGAATAGCTATATATTACCTACCTTTGTTTCCCTAATTCAACAGATAAGAACCTTGAAAATTTCTGTTGGATTGTCCTATCTCACCTCATGTCTACTTCCAAAAATACTTCTATTAAAAAATTCCCAAGATGAGATGCACTTTAGAGTTTAGAGTGGTATGTGCATAAATTTTAAGCTTGGAATTATTGCTAATTAAGCTCCAATTTCTAAATGAATCGCATGGTTATAAGCAAACAAACCAATTTGTTAGGTAATACTTTCCTTATTGATGCACTGTTGAGATGTCCTTTTATCTTGTTTTAGAATAGTCCCAATTTTTGCCCATACTCACAAAAATCCCAACTATATACATATACTAATCCCAAGATTTGGGGAACATTCTAAAAATAATGTGAAGTATTACATTTTTATATTTTGAGTCCTTTTTTGGGTACATTGTACTATGTAGGAAGGATAGCACTTCAATTTATTTATTGAGAAGGTCCCCTGAAACTTGGAAATTATTCTTAATTAATCAAAAGTAAGGATTATTCCAAATCATTGAAATGTGGGATTATTCATGTCAATTCCTCTTTTTCTTTGTGGGAAAGGGGGGGAGAGGGGAAGAAAAGAGGACAAGTTGTTATGCCTTAACATGCAAATGAAAAGGACCAGAAGTTCTAATGAGATTGCAGGAGTGAAAGTATCCCCTATTTTTCAAAGTTCCATTCGTGAAGTTCAATTTTATTAGATGTTTCATCAGTGATGTTTAGATGTTGGGCACACTAGTCACGAAGTGACCTATTTAATTCGATGCTTACCTTTGTGAAAGTTAATCTTTCCCTTGTCATGGTCTATATCATGTCAAAATGTAGTGAATTGTAATAAAAGGACGATTGTTATTCGTAAATTGCAAACTTTTCGTCTGAGAGAAGATAGGTAATGGCATTGTAAGAGCTGATAAAAATTACAAAATAGCATGGTGACTTTCACTTGTAGGAGGTCTTTTGCCAAATTCCTCTTTTATTTATCTGGAAGACTGAACCATAACACGGCAACATTTTTGCATTCAGAGGAAATGTTTGCTCTGATTTATTGATATAATGATGTCACTGATTTGAAACCATAACTTGTTTACTTGCTTAGTCAGCTTAGAGATGCATTTTTAGGTTTCGTTGAAATATTAATTTAAATATAGTATGCAATGGATCTGCAGGTGGAGGAGATTTAAATTCAGGTAAGCATGTATCAAATTTTAAAAACACGTTACATTTATTCAAGATATCATTACTGAAATACCATTAGTTACATACACACGGGTCGTGCGGACTGGGGTACCAAGGGTGCATGGAGGGGGAAGACATCATCTCTCAGTTGGCCTGCCCTTTCTTTTCATTATACTTGGGACAGTTGGACTTGGAGGTCTAAACGTTATCAGGTACAAAGCATAAGCCTTGAATATGCAGAATGCTAAACTACCAATTTTATCCTTGGATATATGAAGATATACTGATGAAATACTACTGGTGTACTGGGCTCATTTATATGACTATTGTTACTTTGCTAATCAGGACTTACAGAAAGGAAAAGGAAGCAAATCCATCTCATAATCCTTTTCTTCCTTAATCCAAAAAATTGGCCAAATCAAGTTCCTCTGTGTAGCATGGAGTATTGAAGACATTGGCTTGATGATAGACGGTCTCTTTATATGGGAAATGCTACACTATCGACCAAGAAGTTTACCGTTCATAGTTTTTCTTGCCCATTATACATACATACACTTATATGTCCCCTTTGAGAAGCATGATATGATGATACAGGAATAAGAGCCAGCCCACCAAGCACTAAAATCAATCGAGTGGAAGCTCATTCCGGATGGCACAACATTAATATCAGAGTTTAGACATTGACTTGTGCTAACTGGAGCCTGCAGGCTGCAACCCAGAAAATAATGTAATAGTATTACCATTATTTCATTCTTGTTTAGATGTCGTGTTATGAGAGAAACTCTAATGTTAAATTTATGTGAAAATCTTTTAATTGCTATGACCAGAAGTGCGGAAGGCTTAGCTTTTCATCACTATCCGAAAACATCAAATGTCCATATTTCAGCTCAAAACCCTTTTTTTTGTCTACTTGTCGAAATTCTGTGCAGTACAGAGAAGCTTTGGTAATTCCCAGTATGAATACTTTTTGGTAACGTGGTATGAAGTTGAGCAGAAGTAAACAAAAGATGGTTAGATGTATGAATTCACCTCTTTTCGGTGCGAACTGCCATTAAAGTATTGTTTGTATATGAATTGAAGAAGACCAGAATCTTGGAATGGTCATTAAATAGGGTTGAGTTCCTGTGATAACAACAATTTGTAGTATCACTTTTGCACCAATTTCAGCATTTTAACCATGGATTACAATTTCACTATAAGAATTACCGTGTCATATTTTAAAAAAGGATTATATTTTTAGGAAAATGAATTACTATTCATGTATAGACTATTAAAGCATAGTTGTACAAGTATGGTGAGAAACGATAGTAGCATTGCTACAAACAACAATAACACTTGGCATAGTCTTGGTACGCAGCCAGATAAAAGGGAATACAAACTATTGTTGAATTAACAAACGCGGCAGAGAATCCCTAAAAAAGACCATTTCAAAATCTAAGCCAAGTTACAAACGATTGTAGCATTGCTACATTTATGTTCATAGAAACAAAGATTTCTAAAATCTAACATAATTTTTTTAGGAAACGAAAAAAAAAACTCATAAGCAATAAATTGGATCTAATGAAGTCTTCAGAATAGGCATTCAGCTGATACGCACGCTTCATGCACATAACCAACGAGCACGCCTAATATGCCACCAGCATACTTCATCTTGCCCATTGTCTTAGATTATCCACAAAGTTGAGTCATAGCTTCATTGTTCGTTAAATTATGCTTGTAATAAGCATAATGTTACCATCAACAAAAGCAGCAAACCTTTTGATATTTTAGAATCTTAAAGCACTTCCAATGCAGTCAGAACAGAAACACTTTTGTTTATTTCCGTTTCAATTATGTCCTGCTTAACCTGCCCCATGCTGGCTTCATAATATCCTACATACTCTTAAGTTGACAGAAATGTGTAATGCCTCAATAATTCATATTGAAGCGCAGACATATACCCCTAATTTGTAACATAAATTTGTAGCATAAAATTTGTGGTGCACAGAGATACTAACTCTGGCGCCTTTAAAACTTACTTTTTAGAGAAGACTGCCATACAACCTTCCCTTTGTCTAGAGAAGATTAATGCTTCCATAGATAAAAACATAAACACCAATACTCCAACCACCAATCATTGCCACCCACATCCCATAAACAAGTTCCCTTCAATCTGACAAAAACTATAAAGCACCTCAAAGTAGATTTCTTTGTAGTCCACCAATAAGAGCATGACAATATGGTGGACAAAATTATAATATTTGTATTACTTTCCATCCCTTTAGCAGATCCTCAATCAAGGATTACCTGTTGCAACATTACCCTGGGTTAGTGTAATTGTAACGGGCTGCCATCCTGATGGATGGTGTTTTATCCATCGCTTTGGAGCAATTAACATGTTCAATATCTGGAGCGCTTTGCCAAGAGATAGATCTTGTAGGCATGAATTTCTCAAGATTAGTGCAGCTTCATACCTGCGTAGATATTATAAGAATAAACTAAATTAAATTCCAAGAAGCTATAATTAACAAATAGTGAATAGAAAGTAACTATTACCCGCATGCTGAAGCAATTATGGCTGATCGTCCATCAGAAGAAGTAAGAAACTCCTTAACTTTATCCCATGTTTCCTTTGGGTACTCGTTAGGGTTGGCTCCCATTGGATTTACACACTTCCACACCAGTTGCTTCTTAATAACATATAGCTGAACTTGACCCAACATTTGCTTCACTACCATGTTCTGCTTAACTGCACAGTCAAGGGCCTTTCTCACATCAGTATTACGGTGCTTTGTGTCTCCAAAGCGGATAGAGTCTGTTATATTTGCCTCAGTTGGCGTAATCTGTTCCTTTCTAAGGCTGTCTAAAGCAAGCAAGATAAGCCCGGCAAGACCCTGCTCATATTCAGACGGCGGTGATATTGTGCCAGCTCCATGTTGTACACGAGCACCTGAAGCGACGTTGGTGGTCGGCAAAGGTGATGAAGTGGATGCAGGCGCAGATGAATGTCCATTCCGGTAAGAAGGATGGTTTGAATGCATATTAGAGCCTTTGTGCGGCAAGTTTCGGTTCACAGAGCTTGAATACCTGTGCGGATTTAGCTTAGGCTCTCCTCTAGCTTGCTGCGAAAAGCTAGGAGGATTTTGGATATAATTCGGGTGTTGAGATATGCACAATTTACCCATATCAGGGACACTAGTGAAAGAAGCTGATGAGATAGGAGGACCTACAGGTCTGGAATACACAGGATTGATAGTATGGTTACTTGCATTTAATGGATATAGGTTTCCAGGAGCGGAATTAGAATGAACAGGAACACTGGTAGGCCTAGACGGATAGGAGTATTGAGGTCGTTGATTTGGAACGAAGTCAGACCTACTCCTAGCAGCGGGGTCAAGATTGGCAGTGAAGCTACTGGAATCAGAGGGACCTGCAGAGGCAATATGGTTGTTAGCACCAAAAAATTCATGTGGGGCTTTTCTAAGTGTTGTAGGTTCAGTATGGTCCAAGTGGCAAGTATAATCTAGTTTCTTACTTTGGAGAGCCTCAGGAGGCATGCTTTGGGCTTTTTGCAGACTTGAATGGTTCTGGTTGGAGGTCTTGCGGACATAGACGGGTTTGGATTTAGAATCCCCTGGGGCAGTTCTCGAAGGGGCGTTAAATTTGGGAGCAGAGGTGGGATTATTGGGAGGTATATGGGAAAGAAGGTTGTTATCGGGCATATGAAGGTTGATAGTATTATTATCAGAAATAGCATTAGCATTAGCATTAGCATTAGCATTAGCATTAGCATTAGCATTAGCATTAGCATTAGCATTAGCATTAGCATTGTTGGGGGGAGGGGAGTCTGAACGAGGAGGGCCACCGTCAACAAGAGTGGTCCACAACCAGACACTTTTGGCAGCAGCAACAAGGGCGGCGGAGGCTTGAAAGGGTTGGGCAAGAAGAATATTGTATCTTCTCATACGCAACTGATGAAGGGCATTTGCAAAATCGCGATCGCCAGAAATTAAGAGGTAATTAGCAGGGGCAGGGTTATCAACAGCCCAAAAGAGCATATCAACTAAAATCTTCTTGTCGCTGGCATCTTTAACACCTGGTAAATTGAAACAAGTCAGGAGTAGTAGGAGAACTCAAAGGGATACTCAATAATTACTTAGATCCTACAGGAATCCATAATATATTCAGATATTCAACTAAAAAAATAAAGAAAAATGGAGCAGTTGAAGTAGGAGAAGTGTGGGAAGCATATATATATATAAAAGCAGAATTATCAAGGAGCAGATGGACTGATGCCTGATGGGTGGTCATTAAATAATCCAAGATTGTAGAGTGATTGCATAAATATAAATATAAATTACGAATTATGAACAACTACAACTCTACAAGCAGCAACAATGGATTATGGACAGACGAGTCCAATAGATAGACTCACAAAGTCACAGCTACAAATTTGAGATTGGAAAACTTTAAAACAGCGAAGTTTTTTTGGTTAAGACTTAGGACAGTGGAGTCATACTAGGAACTGAGGTCTGTAGGTCATGGTAGGTAATCTTAAATAGTAGAATTCGAAGTCTTTAAATCTGGAAATGTATGTTTTAATAAAATATATGAATCGTTCAACTGCCCTTGTAATCCAATTAACTCTCAACATAAGAAAGATTTGTTGCATTAATCTTTGAACACTACCATTACCAAATAGCAAATAGCAATGCAACAAAGAAAATCTAAAAAAAAAAAGAAAGAAGACTGACCAGCAGGTACATGGTTGAGGGAGATGCCGGTAGAGGAGAGGGCGTGCTGGATGGAAGAAGGAATGCGGTTGGTGTCACCGTAAGCAGAAATAGAAACGGAACCGCCGTAATCCAATTTAATGAGGGCGGAGGTGATGTTCTGGGCAATTGAATGAGGATCGCATCCTTTTGGCACCTGGCAGTTCTCTATATCCCACCACACCGACGTCTTTGCCTTTCGATAGTCCGCCTCCGCCCGCCCCTGCAACAATTCCGCCGCCCCCTCCTCTCCTCCCATCTCTTCTTCACTTTCTGTCTGCTGCACACACTTCTTGACTCCGGACTTCTACTCTACTGATTTCTGCTACTGCGCACCTTCTCTTCTCTCTCTCTCTCTCTCTTCCGCCTTTCCTTATTCCTGTCAATTGTGATCCTATCTCTCTTTTAAAACTTTAAACGCCCCATCTTATAAGTTAATACTTCTTGGATTTTCATTTCACATCCTCATCCCTCTCTTTAGTCTTTGGGCCTTTTCTTGACTACTGCACTTTGTCTGTCCCGTACACTAACAACGCGTCGCCTACTTTTCACGTATTCAAGTGCCTCAATAATTTTTGGGTTAAGCTCATTTTCGACAAATATTTTCAAAATCAATCGTTTTTTAACTGCAAACCCAAGCCAAATGACTCTCCCATTTGGAAAAAAAAAAAATTTACTTCAACGCCCATTACTCCATAAAGGCATTCGTTGGAAAATCGGAGATGGTTCTCAAATTCTTCTTTGGCTCCATAACTGGTGCCTAGTGGAAAACTTATAACCATCTTAAAGCTAAATGAAAACCAGGTTGATGTTAACCTGCTATTAAAAGACTTCATTCTACTAGATAAATCTTGGGATCTTGTCAAATTAAAATACTCTTCTCCCTGACCACATCAAAAAATGCATTAAAGGCATTCTGTTACCGTCTGCCTCCCTCTTTGATGAACCTATTTGGAGCCCTAATCCTTCATGACTATTCACAGTTAAGTCTGCTACTTGACTGGCTCATAACCTCCCACCTAGCAAGGAAAAATGGCCTCACCGTTGGATTTGGAATCTTCGACAGTTTTGTTCGTGATTCTTCAGCAGCAGCAAGTTTTATTATCAGAGATTCAGGACGCCAACTTAGTCAAAGCCGCAACCTTAAACCTTGGTACATCTTCAGTCTCGGTGGCCAAAGCTACTGCCCTTCAGCATGGAGTTCGACTAGCTATTCAAAACGCTATTACTCATCTCCACATCGAAGGAAATAACCTCATGGTTATCAACTCCATCAAAGGCATCTGGTCCCCCTTTGGCAGATCGCCCACATCATTCAGGATATCCATACTTTTCTCCGCTCATTTTCTTCTTGGACTATTCGACATATCTACCGGGAAGCAAACAAAGCAGCAGATTGGATTGCCAATGTTGGCCACCTTATAAATTCTAGTTTTTGTATTGAAAATTATACTTATTCAGCTCTACATTCAATCCTTGTAAACGATAAGGTTGGAGCTCCCCTCGTGCGGATGGTCTCCTAACCTTCTTTTTCCTTACCTTTATAAAAAAACAAGTGTCTCAATTACTTTACTTTCAATACCTTAGGACTGTGAGACGGATAATGAGGGATAACTTAGTAATTAGGGTATCTTTTATACTTTTAAGTAGACCTGGTTATTGGGCGGGGCGGGTCAGGGTCAGTGCGGGTCGAGTCATAAGATGGTCGCCACGTAAAGGGTCGGTGGCGGGTTGGGCCAAATGGGTAGCGGGTCGATAGCGGGCGGGTCGATAAACCAATGGTGCAGGCGCCTAATTTAGGCGCTTGCCCAGCTTTGCCTTTTTTTTTAAAAAAAAAAAAAAAGAAAAAAACAGAGGAGAGAAGGGGTGGTGGTGATGATTTGTCGGTGTACGGTGGTGGTGGTGTGTCGGTGTACGGTGGTGGTGGTGGTGGTGGTGCCGTCGAGAAGAAGATGGTGATGGTGGTGGTTGTGGTGGTGGTGTCGTCTTTTGAAATTGGAGGAGGAGGGGTTAGGGAAGTGAGTCAAGGGGAGGAGAGAGAAAAGAATTGGATGTATATAAATACAGTATAAAAATACTGTATTTATGGCGTTAATAGGAAATTCTAGGGCGTTGTTTAGCAAAACCCAATCACAACGTCAAATACAAATTAGAAAAACATCAGGGTCTCTTGTTTAAACCCTATTCTGGTTGTCTACACTCTACACTCTACACTCTACACTCTACTGCTTTGCGTCTCTTTCTCTGTGCCTCCATTGCTGATTGCTCCCTGAGCTTTGACTAATCAATTTTCCGTCGATTGTATTGCAACAATGGCAGTAGTCAATTATCACTTAATTGTGTCAACGCCCCTTTCTTCTTCTTCGTCTTCCTTATTCTCCCCCTCCAATTTTAATTCTTCCAGGTACGCCTTTCGCTCTCACAATTCCTTTATGTTTTTTCTCTTCCTGTTATTATTTAATATAATTTATTAACGTAGTATTATGCTGGCTTGCAGAGCTCAGATAAGTTTATGGTAGAGTAAACAATGCAGGAGTTTGCAAATGTGTTGCAACTCCATCTGCTGAACACACTGGTACTCCTACCCCCTTGATCTACATTTCAATTTGAATTTTTTTATAATTGAGTTCAGTTTTATTGGATTACCTCCTATTTGATTTTGCTTTTTACTTTTGGTGAAGCTTACACAACTAAGGTCTCACGAAATTCGAATATGGCTAAGCTTCAAGCTGGTTATCTCTTCCCCGAGGTCTGTTTTTACTTGTATATATACTTTTATGTTCTATCCAACCTAATTAGACTGCACTTTCTTTTACTTTTTATACAGGCTCTCTTCTCTTATTCTTATTCTTCTTGAACTAATGATACCAAACTAAATGGGAAATTCAAACTTAATTATTTGCATATGATTTTTAATATTTGGGTATTTCTACAAGCCAAGATCATATAAGTTGATTTTGTGGGTTTGATGTGTGAGTTGGATGAACGGGGCTCCTCATTCTAATATTATACTGTATTATTATTCTGAAGTTAAGGTTTTCTTAAGTTTATATCTTATTTTTAGGGTTTATGCTAGCCTAATGACCCTATATAAAAGGGTCAGTATATTATTTTAGATGGAGATTCAAGTTACTGCAAATTGATGAGCTTTGTGCTATCTTTCATTTTTGTTAAAGCCTAAACAAACTTGACGAGAAACTATCGCAGATTGGGACCTGTCCTTTTTTCACGGAAAAAAAACCTATCCCTTTAATATTAAACAAAAGTTACATTTACTACATTATCACTTGCATTTTTTTCTAACTTATTCTTACTAAGTTCTTTTTTTTTGTTGAATTATACTTATTTTTGTTGAATTGAACTTTTTTTCTTCTTATCTTAGTTTATTTAAGCTCAAAATTATTTTTGTAAGTAAGAGGAGAACTTAGCCTTATCCAACTTTCGTCATAAACTTAAGCTACCTGCCACTAACTACCTTCAAGATTTCTTAAAAGGCATTGCTACTCAACTAAAGACATACTTGAGAGTTGTTTTATTTATTTATTCTATTCAACTTTGATACCCCTAGAAGAATTTAGCCATAAAAAAATGATGAACTATCTCATGCTGAATTGTTTATTCAAGTTCTAGTGAACACCTTGTTTTTGTTGAACTCTATATTTAATCAATTATAATAGTTGATTTGATACCTTATTTTTCTTACTTGATTGCCTATTATACTGTATATCCATGACAGATACTCCCTCCGATTTTTATTAATTTACTCACTTCTTTGTGCACAAAGTTTTAGGAAAAATAGGTATGTAGGTCATAGAAGAAAAGATAAAGTATTAATTTATTGGCATATTGTATTATAGTTAATGTTGTGGGCCAAGAAAAGTAGAGTGAGAAGGTAAAGATAATAATAAACAATTTGTGGGACCATTCCAAAAACAGAAAAAAGTGCGTAAACTAACAAGGGACATCTCAAAAAAGAAAGGTGAGTAAACTAATACTAAAAACCAGAGGGAGTATTAAGCTACTAAATAGTATGTTACAACACTTTGACTTGTGCACTATTCACGTATCTCATTTGACCATATTTTAGAACTAATACATAAAAATAAGTGTCCATAATTAGTTTAATAGATTTGAGTTGCCTCAACGTGTCTTCTTCAAATTTCAACTTCCTTTAATTTTATTTTCCGCTAATAAGTGGTGTAATATGTTGTTGTTTGAAGTTATGAGTTGGCAAGGATGAAGGTCAAAGTGTTGTAATTTATAGAAATAAGAGAAGTATGTACTGGTATGTACCAATCGAGCAACCAGATTCACTCAAAACATAGTTGAGGCTGTTTTCAGTTCTTTTATAATCTTCTCCAATCTGCTTCTCCATGAGCTCCTTCTCTTTGAGTTCCTCTTCCTTCAGCTCCTCTCTAATCAATTGAATCTCACGTTTGATTGGTGTCAAAGTCTTATCAATTATGTGCCCTATGTCTTCACGCAATCTTGTTAACAATCTCTTTGCAATCTCATCGAAGTTCTTTTTGAACTCCTCCATGTCAAGAATCGGACCTCCAGCAACATCCATGGCAGCTTTTTTTTTTTTTTTTTTTTTGGAAACAGAAAAAAGTCAGCAGCTTACTCTCCCAAGACTGTACTGCTGTGATACCATTTGTGATGAACTAACATCATCAATAGACCAAAAACAGTAGATTATGGAAGAAAGTAGAGATTATGGAAGTGAGAAAGATGATTAAGGAAGAACAAAGGATGATATGATTGAATAGATGATTAAATCACCGACTACAACCTCGCCACTCTTTCGAGAGGAATGCCGTTCTCCCAATTAAACTAAATGACAACTTTTCACAAATATTCAACATGTTTTCCATCTCCCTACTCTCCTCTATTTATAGAAGAATTTTCCCTACTCTCTCCTCTAACTAACTTAGGTCCTTATTCCTCAAGCTAACTCATAACAAGCTATATTGCATTACCAAAAGTGCCCTTACCCCCTAAGCCAATCTATTAGATTAGGGTAAATGTAACAATTATATTTGGATGAAGGGAGTATATTTTGGCTTAGAATAGATTCATCTTACGCAAGTGATGCAGTTTTTTTTTTTTTTTTTTTTTGGAATGGGAAAGGCTCCAGCGCAATTGGGCTTTGGTGTATGTTCATCTTACGCTGGATGGAGAGAGTATATACTAACTTCCGTTTCTAAATAAGTGCAACATAGAGAAAGGGCACACATACCAATGTTTTTAGAGAGATTTTTTGAGGACCACAATTACAAGGTAAAATGGGAATTTAATTACAATGAAACAGAAGATTAAACAATTAATCTATGTGATTCACCCACCAAACCGGCACCCACCCACAATCCCAACCACCACCAACACCACTGCGGCTGCCGCCCATCTTTCACCAACACCACGGCCGCTGCCGCCCTTCTTTCACGAACACCACGCCTGCTGGCGCCTTCTTCCACGAACACCACCCCTGCTGGCACCTTCTTTCACCAAAACCACCGCCACTGCCACCCACACCAACACCACTGCAGATCAAGGGGGGATTTTCTGGATAAAAACCACCAGTGAACTCCATTTTCTCGGTCTCTCTCCTCAACTCTCTTCTCCTTGTGTGCAAATCAAGGGGGGATTTTCTTGATAAAAACCACCAACTAACTCCATTTTCTTAGTCTCTCTCCACCACCTCTCTTCCCCGCAATCACCTCCATTTCAGTCTCTCCGTTTTCTAAGCCTAAACTCCGACAAGGCTTATGAGGCAAAGCCATGGCTAACAAAGTGAAATTTGCAGATCTACTAAAAATTTCTAATAAATGAAGAAATCGGGAGAGAGGAGGAGTGGTAATTCAAAATTCAAAATTCAAAAATCAATGAAGATCTAAGGAACTTGCGGATCAACTGAAAAATTCGGCCGCCGGTGGTGGTTTTGGGTGAGTACAATGGTGGCTCAAAGGGGTAGGGGTTTAGTTTAGAGGAGAGAGAGATGGGGGAGGATGGCGAAGGGTTCAGAAGAGAAAGGGAGTAGTGGTTTGGGTGGTGGTAGCTGTATGGTAAGGTGGGTTTTGGGTGAGATGTGAGGAAGGAGAGAGAGGGGTTGTCATGGGGGTAGGTTGAGGAGAGAGAAGGGCGGTTTAGAATAGTAACAATGATTAGGCTAGTAGGTTAATGGTTAATCAGATTAGTGTATAAGATTAGTAATGGCAATTTTGTAATTAAAGAAAACAAAACTTTCCATTTTTAGCTTGGTAGCACTTATTGTGACATTTCCTAAATGGGAAATGTTGCATTTATTTAGAAACAGAATAAGTATATATATATATATATATATATATATATATATATATATATATATATATATATATATAGTACTTGAGAATTCTATGGAAAAAGAAAGATTAAAATAAATATATTTAGTTTGTATATATATATAGTACTTGAAAATTCTATGGAAAAAGAAAGATTAAAATAAATATATTTAGTTTGAAACCTGATTCGGAAAAGTAAAAATAACATCAGGTTGGAGATTAAGTTCACCGTTGTTATATATATATATATATATATATATATATATATATATATATATATATATATATATAGTACTGGAGAATTTTATAAAAAAAGAAAGATTAAAATAAATATATATAGTTTGAAACCTGATTCGGAAAAGTAAAAATAACATCAGGTTGGAGATTAAGTTCATAGTTGTTTTGAACCAAGCACAAGGTATTAGGAATCAAGTTCGAGCACCATACCTGATACTTCGATCGTGTCAACCCAGTTTCTACACTATTAATAACCAGAGCACCAAACCTCCCCTAAAGCTACTAAACTGAATGCTTGATGGCTGAACTTCCTGTTCTTGGATTTTTTTTTTTTCCTTTAATGTTGTTGCTATCATTCATAATTTATTTTGTGTGAATTTCAATCTTCTCCCCAGTTTTGTTGATGTAACTTGATTTTATGGTTTTTGAAATGGCATTATTATCTAGTCTGTTCTTTACTCGTTCTTTCTTTAATCATGCTCTTTATCTTGTACATCCTGTTGTTGGAGGTCAGATTGCCAAAAGAAGAGTAGCACACTTGGTAAAATATCCAGATGCTCAAGTGATTAGCCTTGGAATTGGTGACACTACTGAGCCTATACCTGACATTATAACATCTGCTATGGCTAAGGTACTTTTTTTTTTTTTTTTTGAAATCGCAACTCTAGAAGCTTATGGTTCTTCTATTTCATTGATACCAAGTTTGACATTTATCTAATGTTGCTTCATCATTTAGCTCTGGCTTAATAATTACTGTATATTCTTTTACTCTTGTTCACATGCTTACAAACATTTTGAAATAGCTAAGCCTTGTTGTCTAGTAGTAACTTGTGAGCTTACAAAAAAGTTGTCTATGCTTAAAAAGAAGTTGTCTAGTTGGCTGGTGTCTTATATTCTTCTTGGTGGTTATGCTATGTCTTATTTGCCTTAGAATTTGATGGATGATTTAAATGCATTTATGCGGAGACCTGTACTACGATTTAGTGTAAAAAGTAAAATATGATCTGTCTCTGTAATCTGTATTATGTTCTTGTCCTGGTTCCAGATTTTTGTTTTCGTTCCTTTGAACGATTTTGTGTGTACCAAACTTGTAGAGAGCACATGACCTGTCAACGCTAGAAGGTTATAGTGGTTATGGGGCTGAACAAGGTGAAAAGGTATGTGGCACTTTTTTTTTTTTTTCCTTATTCCTTTTTTTTTTATTTAAAGAAATGTGCATTATGTATGTTGTTCCATCTGTGCAGTTTTTAGTTCACATGATATTTTATCTTAAATTCAATTACCAATTTTGCTTGGCGTTTTGGAGGATTAAGTAGGAGAGCTATTATGCCTGATCTTTGTATAGGCTGGTTAGCCTTTTTAGGGAAAGAAACACAAAAACTTTGTGACCCACTATTAAATTCTATGTAGACCCTATCGACCCAGGGCAATATAATCCTTATGGTTTAATATCTGTTAGGAATACTAAGAATTAAAGTCCAGTTTGGATGTGAGCCTAGTGATATGAAACTATCTAGCTTGGTTCAGAGCATGATTCTGAATGTCGATGCGATCGCGATTAAAGTGATGGCGTGGAATCACTTTTGTGGGAAATGTGGGTGGTTTGCTACTGTTGCAGGGCCTCTCTTGGTTGTGGTAGCGCAAAACCCTTACAATGCGTGATGCGGCCAAGTTTTAATACCATGGTTTAGAGAGGACTTGCTGGGTTAAAGTTTTTCTTTATTTATTTTGTAGGAAGATTTTTCTTAGAAGTTCGTCTCATACCTTTCATTCTATGAGATGTTGATAAGAAATATAATTCTCTCGTTACATCATTTTGATTAATATCACTTCTTTAATTATCGTAGAAGATTTGAGTATGGTAATGTGCTTCACTTGCTTGGATCAAGTATGGAGTAGAGCTTTTGATTTTCTTTCTTTATAATCATGGACGGTGTCCATACTCCATAGCCTATAACTCGCTACATGTTACATAAGCGTATGATGTAAATCCTTTGGAAATTTGAAAAGAATAGGCATATTAGATGAAATAATTATTGATATATGCTCCAATAACTTTGCGAAATGTAATAAAGAAGTTCTAGGCTTTCTTTCAACATCTTTTTTGTATATACGTAAAAGAAGGGAATTTTGTGCTCTGTATTACCGTAGTATGTTTGTCCATTTCTGTTAGTCCATCACTGTAGAAACAGAACTTTTGAAAAAAGAGAGAATCACCATATTAGCTAATTAGCTCTCCTGAAATTGCCTTAGTAATTATTCAGCTCTTACTGAAGTTGGCCTTCATGAGGGGAAACGCTCCTGCAGGATGTACACGACAACCTTCCTACGAACTACTGAGGGGGTGTTTGGTTGGACTATGGCATTAAATGGAATGGAGTTGAAAACTTGCAATGATGGACAGGTGGAGTAAGAAATTCTCTTCTCCTTATGGTGTAGGCATATGGAAATCTGTTGCATTTGGGCTTCAAAGTTGAAAGTTGCTTAACAGTTTTGTTTTTGGCATGACATTTGGCAGTGATCAAAGAGAAGGTCAGTCAGGATATTCTTAGGAGAAGGAACTTCATCTTTACTAGTCTTTGCCATCTGTGCCTTAAGTAGAAGGTATGTGTTAATCATCTCCTCTTTTTTTTGTCCCTGGCATTCCTCTATTTGGCACTTTGGTTCTTTTGTTTAACCTTTTTTCGGGTCGAGCCATGGAAGAAAAACTCAGCCATTCCGCAAAATCCTGTTATAGAACGGTGAATTCACACCAAGTTCTGCCTTTACGTAACGGGTTCATGATGTTCTAAAACCATTACATTAATATAACAGCCGTTATTTATCAGATGACCAGATGGGAAGAAGAAGAAGCTGGCAGACAAAAAGACGAGCAAAATGCCAAGATCTGAAATGAATATTAAAAAAAAAATTTCTATTCAAATAAAATCTTACCTAGGGTTTAGAACTCAAATTCGAGCAAAACTCCTCAATTAAATTACTTCGAATTGTAGCCTAAAATGGAAACCCTAAATTTGAAAAAACCCTAATATGTGTGTGGGAGGCAATTGAGGGCCACTGCTTCGCCGTTCATGGCAGAGGTTGTCGGCGAGATATCTCCGGCATCTTCCGGCGCCAGAGTTTCTGATGAACGGCGGTGGTTAATTGAGGTTAGTTCTCATCAGCTCGTTCTTTTTAGTTCTCCCTCCTACGATCTAATCGTCTTTTCTCTTTCTCTCTCTTCTTTTATCTTTCCTTTCTCTTTTTTAACCCGACACTAACCTACTCATGTGAGATGCCTTTTTTTTTTAGTAAATGTCAATACTTCTTATCTCTTTCTCTCCCTTCTGTTTTCTTCCCCTTTTCTTTTTATTCCATAATGCCAGTGATATTTTTTAATTGCTCCCTTTTCCTCCCCTTCTCTTTTTTGAGTATTGTCATTTTATACTTATAAACAAGCTTTTGTATAGGATTATATTTTTGTCTGTCATTAAAAGTACCCAAAATATTGTATTTATAACAGTTTTGGACATATTATTCTGTAAAAAGTAATATAAAGGTAAAACGTTATATTTCCCGTTACAAGCCGTTCCCGCGACCATTATCGCGACCACGATCATGTTTTTCTCCCTGGGTTGGCTTTGTTCAACCTTGTCTAGTGAAAAATGTTCTTGTTGTTGGGTATAGGAGGACAAAGTGTAGCAACGGATTGCAGAGGGCTTAGCGTGCAGTCGTGAAGGTTTCGAGTTGCTGGAGTGAAGTTACAGTTTTTCAGTGTCACTTGACTTTCCTCTATAAATTGCGCTGCCCATAACTTGAGGCTTTAGCCATATTTGTCCTTGTTCTCCTTTGGTACATGTGAGAGAACTTCTTTGTTGCGTTTCTAATCTAATTCTTTTTTACCTATCAAATTTAGCCTTGCTGGGGGATTTTTCTGGCGTCCTTCGGTTCCTATCTTGTAATGCTTTTGTGCTCATTCCATTCATGACTTTGTGTCACTGTTATGTGCTCTGTTTGGACGAGCTACTTCCAAAGGGCAATCAGTTGCAATCATTTCAGATTGTGATAAAATAATTTTGCTACTTTCCTCGGTCATTTCACTAAGCTGGCAAACTTTGTTTTTGGCCATTAGTTGTAATCATGTTGCTTAGTGCATCAGCTGCTCCCAGTGTTAGGTCTGTGGTTGTGCCCATTCAAGGACTATGTTAGCACTCTTTATAGTAGCAGATTAAGGGCTAAGAAGGAAGGAAATGACACCCTTGCCTTTGTGTCTATAAAATTTAGCAGCTGCTTCTTTACTTGCTGGAGTGCAGCCCTTGTGGCGGGGAGGATAAGTGTTGGTTGCCGGAAAATAAGTTCTAGGACTTGGGAGATGGTACAGATGTGATTGGAGCGAGGGAGTATTTTTTTTATTGTTCGGTGCTCTCTGTCTTCTTGAAATCACTTTCGTGTCTTGACTTTGCTCTTGCTGTGCACCCATTTTCTTCAAAATCTCCTGAAGGTAAAGTTAGCTAGACTTCCATGATGCTAGATGATGTATTGTTCCAAGTTCTTGGATATTGCAAATTGTATGTGAACTGCTGCGTCTACTAGTCAATGTGGACCTCTTCGATGAAGTATATATGATGCGAGTACTTTGTGAGTGGATTGCCTGTGTTTCTTTGTTTAGAAGTTCTAAGAAGGCATTACATTATTATGCATCTTTTCCTGAAATTACATCATTTCTCAAAATGTTTCAATGTTGCGTATATGCTCGTTCACTTTGTTATAATTATATCGCATGTGCCTAAACTCTAAAGATGATAAACAATGTTGATGTCTGTAGAAAGTGAGATCTGCAATTGCTTCATCGTTTTATGGAAGCCTCGGCATTGAAGAAGGTGATATATTTGTCTCAACGGAGCTAAGTGTGACATATCACGACTTCAAAATGGTTTTAATCCGTGTACCATGTGCTTTGAATTATTGATGAGCTAAGTTTGACATACAATTCCTCCTTTTTAGTGGTAACAGTTTGACTTGCACGTTTGTCAATGCACAACTTTGACCATTAAATTTTTTTTTTCTACGAGTGTAAACTTTATAAATACAAAAATTGTATATTATGAAAAATACACATTGAAGTAAGTGCATAAAACATCTAACATACCAACATTTGTTTATATACTTCATGTGTTTCAAAATACTTACTACACTTTCTTAAAATGGAAATGTCACAGTACTTCCTACATATCATAAATGGACTTTTTTACCCCTAAACTTTCTAAAAGATACCCTTATGATGTTTGTGGTTCCCCACTTTCTCCCTCAAAATACCCATACTTTTTCCTTAACAAATGTTTTTTATTTAAAAAGTGGTGGACCCCACTCTCTCTCTCTCTCTCTATCTTTTTTAAAAACTCCAACTTTCTCTTTGTAACAAATATTATGAAACAAAGGAAGTATGTTAATTACAGTGTCTAAAGTGAAAGTAAGAGAATATGGTGAAAGTTAATTACAGTGTCCAAAGTCAAAAAGCTCCTACCAAAGGAACGGAGGTATATATTTTCCCTTTAAATCTATTATTACTTTGACTTTTGTACTATTCACATACCTTAATTTAACCATATGTTTGTTTTACTTCGTATAAACTCAGATTTTGTCGGATTTGTCTCAATGGTATATTTTCGAAATAACAACTTTTAGTAATTCCAAAGTTGTGTGCTGACAAATGTGAAAGTCAAAGTGGTAGAAGTGATAAATAATGGAGAGTGTATATTTTAAGGCTACATCGATCTAAAGCTTGGAGGAAATTTGTTCATTGTTAACTGTGGTGTGGGTTTACATGGGGGTAGTTCGAACAAGATTTTGTTGAATTTTTTTGAGTTTTTCACCTTCTTTGTCATTCTCTTGTTTGTAAGACTAAAGTTCTGTACTCTTTTCTTCTATGACAGATGCTTTTTGGATCAGATATCTCATTAGCTGTTCAAGACCCATCTTATCCGGTATGCTGTTTTGGTGTAACATTAACCTTCTTATATATTTGTTTGGGTCCTTTTCTTTTTGTGTTGCTGATGAGAATGAAATTCTTCTGTGTGCTAGGGGAAAATTTTCATATAGTTACATACGCAAATCACATTCCTCCATTTCCAAATAATAAGCGAATTTTTATTTAAAACAAGATTTTACCATCAATTTTATTTTGCGATTTCTTTCTAGAATCAGTGCAAAACTCCATATTCAGCTACGAGTCTCCGTCTTTAAAAAAACAATTATTTTGGTTAAATGTATGGAATGGTGATCTACAAAATAGACAATAGTATATAAAAGCCTAACAAGATTATTTATAAATGTACCAGCAGTACATAATTTAATAACTTCGTGGTCGATAGTATGTTAGAATTCAAACACGGTCTTAATTTTTTGGAAATGGAGGTAGTACATAATAGTATTCTTTGTGTGTTGGTGTATATGCTCAGATGTTTGGGCGACGTGTATTTGTAATAATTTTGCGCCTGCAATAAGAAGCTTTGGTTACCTCATCTAAATTTTATCTAAAGACCTCTTCTGAACATTACTGGCTTTCGGTGACTTTAATGTATGTTATGGGCTCATAAATCATGGTCATACTTTTATTTTTTGAGATAGTTTATTGTTATTGCTTAATTGAAATTAGAAGAGCGGTGTGCTCTTTACGATTTTGAGGTTACCATCAATCTAATTCGAAGTAATATAATTTAAACTTTGTAAAACAGAGAATGGATAGGTTATTTTCCTTGTGAAAAGTTGATTGGGAAATCCCAACTATGGACCATCCGCTTTTAATGATTCCAGCTATGGATTATTTCAAAATAGTCTTGACTATTGTATGCCAAAAACGCTCTAGAGTGACTTGTTACTCGTTAAGGAGGTAGCTTTCAATTACCCGTTAAGGAGAGATGGGAGAGAGAATATAACTGAGTTGAAAATTTAAAAAAAAACCAATAAAGTTTCAATTGTAAACTTACCTTGCCTTTAATTGCATTTATGTTCATCAAATTGAACCCTAAGTAAGAAACCCTAATTTTGGAGAAAACCCGTAATTCAAGATTTGGTGGCAATTGATGGCTGCCAACTTGCTGGAGGTCACATAGGGTGCCTGTGAGCCATCCACCATCAGTCCCGACCCATCTTTGGTGGCCCTAGTCGGTGAGCAATCTTCTTTATCTCTCTCTTCTTCGATCTTCTGTTTTTCTCCGGCTTTCATTTCTCCTGCTTTCACTTCTTTTCCCTCTCTTCTCTTTTTTTTGCTCATATATTTGCTTATCTTTGAGACTTTGATACTATCCTCTTTCTCTCCTGGCCTTTCAGTTTTGACTTCAACTCTTTTTTCCTTATTCTATTTAATCTGTTATGTTAAATGGTGAATTATTGAAGTGAAAAGGGAGGCGTGTGCACTCCCTGTGTTTTTGCCCCTGTTTCTTTTTGGAAGGTTGCTGTTGTTTTGTACTATATGAACTTATGCTATATTATTTTTATTTTTTCGAGAGGCAAAGATTATCCAGCAAAAATAATAATGAAAATAAAAAAAATAGAATAAAGTAAAATAAAGAAAACCACAAAAGCAAAATAATAATAAAAAGTGCGCCTTGCCTGCGGGATATGTGCGCCTTGCGCCTCAGTGCGCCTCGCACCTTTTAAAACTAAGGATGAGGTTAATTGGGAGTGATATGAATATACTTGGGATTCTGGATAATACGGCGTTGTATAAGGTAGAGTGGTGGGAGAGAATTGGAGGGAAAGAGTTTATGCTAAAGACACATGATTTGGTAATTATTCTTCTTAATTACTTTTAATTTACTCGTGTTTTACGAACTTTTGTCTTTAAAGTTTTTTCTTTATTCTCCTTTTGAGGTTTCCTTGAACTTCTCCGTTTGTCTTTTCTTTACCCTCTTGTAGAGAACTTTCTCAAATTATATTTTTATCCTCATATTTTAGCTTTCTTTTTACACCTCATTTGTTTTTTTGTTTTCTCTTGTCTTACTTCTCTCACTTTTACTTGTTTAAACTCTTATTCCATTACTTATATTTTAACATTTGTCAAGGATTCAGTTTTTTATAATGATTCATGTTAGCTGACCCCCGATTAATTTGGGAATAAGGCTTTATTGTTGTTGTTGTTGATCCTCTCTCCATCTTTCTCTCATTTTATTACAATTCTGAGCACCTTCCTCCTCGTTTTCCTTCTAAGATAATCTAAAGTGAACCATTTATATTATCTTTTTTTGCATCTTGCGTGAGTCAGAAGGATGGTTTTTTAGGTAAAATTGTCACAACTGCCTGACCAATATCTGGTACTTGAAGATTATGGTATGGACGGGAGCAATGTATTATAGAGGGTGATGGGTTCCACACCAAACTGTTACCCCAGTACTGCCAAGTAGGGAGGTATTTCTGGTGGTGCTGGACTGCTGGTTCCATCATTTATGCACTGTCATAGTTTTTATCATGCATGTCTAGCTTTTGTGGACGAAGTCATGATTAATGTGTGATTTCTACGTGTTCTCTTTGTATCTTTCACAAGTGAGTGTGATTAGTTGGTGTCTTTCTAATGATAGTCTTTCCCGCATATGTGAAAAATTGATATTCAATGAAAATGTGACATCTAGAGTCTTTGATGATCAATTTCGCAAACAACTACTTTTGCGTCAAGTTTGTACTTGCATAAATCATCCTGAAGAGTTATGTTTTTATGGACCTACACTTAGTTACATGGCGGAAGCCACATGGGGGGCTGGCAGGGGCCAGGCCTCTGCAACCCACCTTCACGGCCGATATTCTTTTACTTCGGCCCGTGCATATATTTTGTTTATATATCAAATGAGGCCTCTATAGACTTGAAGGAGACAATTGGCTTGGTGGTTAATGACTTGGTTTAAAGTTTGAGTGGTTAGGAGGTCGAGTCCTCTTGACAACAAAATTTCTATTCACTCTCTTTTTCTTTTTTTTTTTGTAATTTTCTGTTTCCTCTATTTATTTATTTAAATGGCCATTCGCCCCCCGCAACTATAAGTTCTGGCTTCGCCCTTGCTTAGTTGATCTTTTTCAAGAAAAAGTCTCATAATTCAAAAACAGTTGATTGAGAACCCTCCTCCGCCTTTCATCTGACCTCACCCCGTCCCTTAAACGCAAAAATTTGGGGGAATTGAGTGATTATATTAGTCGTTTATCAGATATAGACCTTATTTATAGACAGAATGGCGCAATTGGCAAAAATGTTTGAATCAAGTTCGAAGGATTTTTTTACTAGACATGGCCTTTAATGGATAGAGTAAATACACTGCAAAATTAATAGGTCATTGATCTTGTAGAAGAGAAAAGGTGAGGTAAAAAATTTCAAGTATGGTTTAGTTTTATGTGTGTTCCTTTCTCTCTCTCACCACTTATCTCCTTACTCATTAACCTGTCTTGACCCTATTCAGCTTATAACAAGATGACCTAAATCTAATACTAACCCGACCCTTGTTTCTTGTCAGTTAGCTATGTGGTGGTTTGTCGGGAATAAGAGGGAAAAGTGGGCCTTCGCTTGGCTTCCCTTTGGGTATTTGGTTAAAAGAGAACTTCAGAACTTTTTACAGTGTAAACACTAGTCTTGTTTGATGCGCTATTATACATACATTGCATCCTTTTGGTGTCACAGGCTACAATATTTGTTTTACTACTTCTGTTTCTTATTTCTCGGAACATTTTGACTTTCGCACATGCCAATGCACTAGTTTAAGTGTCATTATCTTTAATTATTGATTAGTAAAACTTATACAAAATTGATATTTTGGAAATACATATTAAGACTAATTCAGCAACATGTTACATGATAGCTATGTTACTCGGACTTGGATACCCATTGAAACAGGTACATTTCCATGTGTCCACTCTATTTTATGAATAAGTTTCTCGAGTTTGGCCCAAAATGAAGTGTCCAAGTATTCATATCCATGTCCGTGTGTCAAGGATACGACACGGGTACTTGAGTAAAAAAAAAAAAAAAAAAAGAGTACGAGTAAGCGTTTTTGTTTGTTTTAGCATTGGAATGCGGTGAAAGTTAGTATTTGAATAATACAAAATTTTCAATGATGCATTGATTGTGAAACAGAGGTGGTGTATCATTTTATATTGTGATGATTGAAAGTGCATTGGTATATGCCGAAGTGTTTGTCCTTGTCATTGGTATACTTTAGACTACTCCTTGTCATTTATTAATTTAATCTCCATTCCTAAGTGTTTGTCCATTTCAATTTTCAGAAATATATGGGATTGTAATTAATGGGTGGCAGTAACCATAGTGGGAATAGAGAATAATTGAAATAATGATGTAACCCAGAGGGGGAATAAAACGGGACAAACCAGTATAGAAAGGCCAGCCAATTCTTTGGTGCCAGAGGGCGACTAAGCGGAGTTATATAGACAGGATTTGATCCCAGGAGACTGGCTCATAAGACTTAACAACTAAACTAGATGGCATCCACTAGTCAGCCAATTCTGTGTGATAGAGGGAGTAGGTTGTCTTGATGCATATTTTTTTATTGAACTTTATTCGTTTAAAGAAAGTACTTTCTGGGCTGCAGGCGTATGTACACTCGAGTGTTATAATGGGACAGACAGGACAATATCAGAATGATTCGAAGAATGGTAAGATTGAGTACATGAAGTGTATTCCTGAGAATGGCTTCTTTCCAGATTTATCTGCTGTTGGCAAGACAGAGCTTATTTTCTTTTGCTCACCAAACAATCCTACTGGTGCTGCTGCAACAAGAGAGCAACTAACCGAATTGGTGCAATTGGCTAACGACAATGGGTTAATTATTGTCTATGATTCTGCATATGCTATGTATATATCAGATGACAGCCCACACTCTTGAAATTCCTGGAGCCAAGGAGGTAAGCTGATGTGATATAATGTAGCTTGGTCTTATTAGTGTGTTCTACTTCATGTCCTGCTGCTAGTGTAGTGTTACAATGATTTCACTAATATGTAAGTCTTTGTATTCAATTAGTTACAATGCTGAGTGAATACGTGAAGGTGGGTTGTTTGTTCTTTACTATGTAGGATTTTACTGTTATCAAAAAGTGGAATACATCAAATCTTTTCTGCATGTCAATCTGAAATTTAACAGAAAAGGAGTAAGACTTCTGGAATTGAGTTGAAAAAGGAAACATTTAGTGATACTAATATGAAAAGTAAATAAGAAGATAATATAAGAAGATAAGATTGTAAATGGATGAATGGTGAACAATCTTTGAAAAAGACAAGAAAAGGGTAATTTGTAGAAAAGAAAAGATCAGTGTGCTAGTAGGATTTGAACCTGGGGCTCACTGCATACAGGCAAAAAAACTCTAGAGCAACGCTAATGCTGAAGCAAGTTAAACATTAAGGTATAGTATGCTACTATAAGTTTACAACTTGATCTTTATTGGGGGATAGCCTATAATACAAAGGGCCGCAACTTGGGCCAGGTTGGTCAGCTCTCCCCCGCTCCCCCTGTATGCAAGTAGGTGCACTGACTTCTTACTTCACTGCCCTTGGGTGCTTTCTCGGTGGCTTTTTAGCTTCCTATATTTCCAGGCTTGTTGGTTGACTGGGTTCAACCAGGATGTGTGAAAGATGTCCAGGTTGCTTGCTAATGTAGGTTTATGAACAAGTGAGGTTAAATTGGTGGATTTTTCGAGGACATTACTGTTCAAGGTATAAACCTACGTGCTTGTTTGGTTCAAGCTATGGTAATGGAAAGGGAAGGAATGGTAAAAGATTGTTACATTTATTGGGTGTTTGGTTCAAGTTATGGAATGAAAAGGGAATGGGTTTTGTTACTTGAGGGGGAAGGGAAGGTAACAAACTAGGGGAATCCATTACCACCGAGTAATGGTAATGGATTGTGGAGGGGTTGAACCAAACAAGAAGAAAAATAATATATAATTGATTCCGTTGTTTGGAGCCCAAAGATGTTGAACCAAACGAGTGCTCCAAGTTCTTTCGATGATTTTGCTTAGTTGGAGCCTATATTAATTTGACTATTCATTTTACCTCAAATATCCGTGTTGGACACTGACACTTGAATGTAGGTATGACACTTAGACACCTTTTGTTCGAAAATCATGCAAAAGTTTTGGAAATCAATCGGCCAAGTCCGAGCAACATAGGTTGGAGCCAAGTGCTTCGGTCAGTCTTCAAAGTTGAGGGATGAAAATGTATGTACCTATCCCTCTGTTTCTCCATAAAATTACGACTTCTCTACTTTCTCCATAAAATTACGAACTTGTGATTTGACTAGGCCTATCAGCACAATTATTTGATTGCAAAAGTAATATAAAACAACCCTTGTATCTCAATTCTTCTCTGGTCACCATCTTCTGACTTTTTCCATCAGTGAACTGGTTGATTTTAAACTTAAATTTACTCTCCAATTGTCAGTCGGTTTCTTGCTTTTCCATTGCCATATTCACAATTATTTTCTTTCTAGGTAGAAGGGAACATGGTTAATTTGGATAATTGCTAATAAACACCTTTGGGTTAAGGAACAATGATGTGTTCTCGTTGTTCTGGCTGCTTTAGTAAATTCTTTTGTACTTTTTCTGACTTGTATGACTGCCCGATTATTAACGCTTTTGGTTGCATACACCTTTTGTCCTTAGCAGTTCGCTCTCCATGAGATTTAAATTATATCTTGTTGGACAGTTTAGATGTAGGTTTCTAAAACTATCTTGCTTGTAAAGCATTTTAATGGTATGGACTATGGAGTATTCAGTTCTGGATCTTTTCGTTTTTATATTTCCCAGAATAATGCTTGATGAGCGTAATATCTCTCAAGTTGTGTCCGATAACTAGGTCTTCCTTTTGAGTACAACGTATCCATCTGACCTATTGACATCTCATGCATGCATTGTTTCTGTATATACTAGGGGTGCTAATCGAGCGAGTCGATCGCGAGCAGGGCCCTGCTCGACTCGACTCGAAAACTCGCAAACCCTGCTCGACTCGACTCGAAAACTCGTTAAGCTCGTTAAGCCCTTGCTCGACTCGTGCTCGTTAATTTTTTTTCCAACTCGACTCGAAACTCGACTCGAGCTCGATAAGCTCGATAGGCTCGACTCGAGCTCGATAGGCTCGACTCGAGCTCGATAGGCTCGATAAGCTCGACTCGAGCTCGGCTCGATTGCTCGCTAAGAGTGAATGATGTACAATTGGTTTTACCTTGAATTTTTTTTAAATCATTAGAATTACTACAATCACCAAAACATTTTAAAAATATTCAAGTTCTTCCACGATTTGATTATTTTAAACAAACAAAGGATAAAAATTATCTCTAAAACAGCAATAAGATCAAAAGATACAATTACACAACTCTTAGTCTCTTACATAACAAACAACCTACTGCATAACCATTTTAAAACATTCAAAATCCCAAAGATTTCTTCATAAAATACTCCATTACAAGTTTGATGCTACTTCAATCTTCTCCAAAAGTCCAAACCTACAAACATTCATGTACCAAAAACTTAGTAAGGATCTCCATTGTTTTTAAAAAAGAGACAAGATAGAAGTATTAATAAAATCTATTACCAACTTTAGGGAATTGGAAGAATACACCACAAAGCACATACACAGCACAACACACCACACACCACAGCAGCATACACAACACACCACACACCACAGCAGCATACACAACACACCACAGCAGCACACCACACATCACACACCACGCATCATAGATACACCACACATCACACACACCACAACAGCACACCACGCATCACAGACACACCACACATCACACACGACACAACCCACAGCAGACAGCACACATCACACACCACAGCAGAACACACAACACACAATCGAAACTAAATAAACAATATGAAGCTAACAAGTAACAAATATTCATAATAAAACATAGCAACGAAATTATAATCGAACATAAATAGTCTAAATTCATATCCAACATAACAAATATTACATTCCCAACAACAATACACAATCGAATCTAAATTAAAAAATGAAATAATAAACCGAAATTAGCAAATGAAATTAAAAAATGGAAAAACGACCGCAAAAAAAAACCTGTGTACCTATCATATATTAGTCGAAAAACACCAAAAAGTTGCCGAAAAACAGTGGGTTTTTGCGCCGGTGACGAGCTTCTTCTCCGGTAATAAGCTTATGCGCCGGTGAGAATGGTGATGGTGATGAACGAAAATCGAAGTGAGAGAGAGAATGACGAGATCTGCGTGCCGGCGATGAGTTTTTGCGTCTCCAAAGAGAGGAGGCTAGGAGCACAAGTACACGACGGCTGGGAGCATGGGAATGCTGGGATGGGGAATTGGGGGGGAATTGGGAAGTGAGGGACTAGGTTTTCAAAAATATCTTCTTCTTTTTTTAAACTCGGGCTGGGCTGGGGAATTGGGATTTGGGGGGAAGTTAGTACTAGACTACTAGTTTATGGATTATGGACCATAAAGTAATATTTTATTGGGCTTGGTAAATTGGTCCATATATTCCAAGTTTTTAATATACTTTTTTTATTAAATAAAATAAAAATTTTAAATTTTAATATTTAAGAAAAAAAATTATCGAGCTGCTCGCGAGCTTAACGAGTCGAGCAGGACCCTGCTCGACTCGTGCTCGTTAAGGTTTCGAGCCGAGTCGAGCTCGAGCCGAGCTATCTCGAGTCGAGTTTTTACCGAGTGTTGACCGAGTCGAGCTCGAGTTGCTCGCGAGCTGCTCGACTCGATTAGCACCCCTAGTATATACTACCTCTGTTTTTTTTAGTTGCAACATTTGCTTCTTGGCACTATTCATCAACCAACTTTGCTAAGTAATCTCGCACCATTATATAAGAAAAAATATAGTCAAGTGTGGTCTTGTTAGATTCGTCTCAATGCGATGATTCCAAATATCAAATTTTTATAATTTCTACTTACACCCAATATGAGATATTAACGCTCAAATAAGTGTCTCGGTAAATGTGAAAAAGCAAATGTTGCAACTAAAAAAAAAACAGAGGAAGTAGTTGATGTCTTTATTGGATCACAAAAAGCTTGTAGATATTTTAACCTATTGTGGTCATGGCTAGTGTAGGTTGCTATTGAGACCGCCTCCTTTTTTAAGTATGCTGGATTCACCGGTGCCCGTCTAACGTCTTGGCTGGACTGTCGTGCTGAAAGAGTTTTTATTTTCAGACGGATCTCCTGTTGCGAAGGACTTTAACCGCATTGTATGTACTTGTTTCAATGGCGCTTCCAACATATCCCAAGCAGGTGGGCAAGCTTGCCTTTCTCCAAATGGCTTCCAGGTCAGTTTCTCCGCCTTCATTCTACAAATTATGGACATAGAGGTGACTATTGGTTCTTCTATATACTTGAGTGTAGTTCCATTGTATTGAAAATTCTTTGATGTTCATGTAAACAATCTTGCAAGTTAGCTCGTCTTGATATTCTTGTTCTTTGCTATTACTGCTATGGGTAGAATCCCTTTCGCTCTCTACTCTCTCCCCTTCATGACTCACTTTCTTAAAGGTCTGCATCAACAAATACAAAAATGAAAGATATAAGAGTTACTACCTGCAACCACCTGATTTAGATGTTGGACCAACAGTAGAATGGAGACAATTTGAACTTGGATCTTCTTGTAGGCATTGGTAATTGACGAAGATTCTTTTTCTTAGAAAACTGTGACAAGCGCATCTATACATGTGCCTCTCTAATGTTTCTTTAAATTGTATCTATGGTCTGTGGAAAGGTCACGGCCACCTGTTTAATGTGTGCAGCACTTGTTCTGATTGCTTAATTACATCTTTATCTTCTTACTTCATTGCAAAAGCCAATAATAAATGTTCGAACATGTCGCAGGCAATGAAGCAGGTAATTGGTTTCTACAAAGAGAATACTAACATAATAGTGGATACATTTAAATCCCTTGGCTTTAATGTATATGGGGGAACAAACGCGCCATATGTGTGGGTGCACTTTCCTGGCCGAAGTTCGTGGGATGTTTTCAGTGAGATTCTCGAAAAGACTCGTGTCGTCACCACACCTGGTAGTGGATTTGGATCTGGAGGTGAATTAGTGCTTTTGGCCGCAGGGAGAATATTCTGGAAGCCTGCAGCTGATTCAAGCAGTTGTACAAGTGATTTATTCGTGGACAATTTTTTCAACGTTAGGGTAGTCAACTTGAAAGATCTTGGCCATCTTACCTTGTTTCTCGAAGAATTTGAATAATGATGTGCATTTTTTTCTTTATGCTTATTTTTTGCTTCTTCCATTATATTTTTCCTTTTATCAAGCTTCCAACACATCCTATTTTCAGAAGTTATTGGCAGGGTCAGAATCTGAGTTCGTTCAGACCTTTTTTTTCCCCCTTGTATTATCAGCTTGAGATATGTTGTAAATTACTTCATCTTATATTATCAGCTTGAAATATGTTGTAAATTACTTCATCAACCCGCCAAAAGGTTTCTACAAATGTGAATTAATTTTGTTAAAGTTGGATCTTGCAAAGAAGTCTATAAATATTGATTAGTGGCATTAAATTTAAGTAGTATTATTTTCAGATCAATATCTAACTTCACTTTGTTTTAGACTGTCTAGGCTCTTTTATATAAAATATGACAACCCCATTCATGCCCTCAATACCCCCCCCCAAAAACAACAAAAAAAAAAAAAAAAAAAACTCAATGAAGGTAGATTTGTCCTTTACCTTGAAATATCGCAAACATAAAATACAGTTTCCAAATTATGCTTATACAACTTTGCCTAAGAGCCAAGTTTATGAGTCTTAAAAAGTTTATGTCCTGGTTCTAACTGCGCTTGTTTTTCTATAGTATTAACCAAAAATAAGGGTGCATTGTGTAGCGGTGATTTGAGCGACAAGCATGCAGTAGATTACAGGCCCATTACAGCAAGTTGTGACTGCTTTAAGCTGAAACCGTCTTTTTTTTTGCATAGTAGAACAAAAATCCAGCCTTATTGTTAAACACGAGGAAATATTTTGTTTTCCCTTAGCTTTGCTTTCTGAAATTCCGTTTTGAAGATATATTCTCATATTTGGGATTTCTATTGACGGTAAATGCCAGTTGTTGACTGAAAGAAGCAGCCATAAGGCTACTTAATTTAATGGCTGAAGAAACAGCCGAACGATGACATAGCTCACACAGCAAGCAGCCGAGTCATCAAGCAGCCTTTGTGAAAGTTAGATTCGAATGACAATTACATAAAATGCATGCATTTTGTTCTAGTACAATATCTTCAATTAATAGAGTTTAGTAGCATCCAAATCATGCCCACTTCATTAGTAATATCATACTTGCCAGCAATGCTTTAGGCTACTTTCATGTATCAAAACAGCAAACAGTAATCCATTTCATTTCAATCAGTACATGAATCGAATCGAATCGAAATTGGAAAAAATTCAATGGAAAAAGATCAGACATTAAAAAAGGGTATCAGCATGCATGGGTACCGCGTACTTGAGCAGCAGTAGCATTTAGGGGCATTACGCAGGTATTTTCTCCCACTTCAGGGGCTTGACGACCTCCCAGGTGAAGTCTGGGTCATCTCTTCCAAAGTGCCCGTATGCAGCTGTCTTCTGGAATCTGCCATTGCCACCTCTCTTGAGATCAAGGTTGATAGACATCATTCCTGGCCTGAAGTCAAAGGTCTCCTTGACAATCTTAAGAATCTCTTTGTCGGGTATCTTTCCAGTTCCATAGGTGTCAACAAACACGGACAAAGGGTCAGGGACACCAATGGCATATGACACCTGAACAATGGCCCTGCGAGCGAGGCCGTTAGCAACTATGCTCTTAGCAGCCTGTCTGACGATATAAGCCCCACTTCTGTCCACCTTGGTTGGGTCTTTGCCAGAGAAAGCACCACCACCATGAGCTCCCCATCCACCGTATGTGTCAATAATGATCTTGCGACCAGTGAGACCAGCATCTCCATGAGGTCCACCAATAACAAATCGGCCAGATGGATTGAGGTGGAAGATGGTCTTCTCATCAAGATACTTCTCAGGGATGACGGGTTTGATGACATGCTCCTTAAGGTCAGCAGCAATTTCATCATTGGACACAGTCTCATCGTGTTGGGTGGAGATAAGGACCGTGTGAACACGAACGGGTACCATGGCGCCATTGTCATTGTAGTACTCAACAGTAACTTGAGTCTTACCATCAGGTCTCAGCCATGCACAGGTCCCATTCTTGCGCACCTCAGTGAGGCGAGCACCAAGCTTGGTGGCAAGAACGTGGCTTAGAGGCATAAGCTCGGGGGTCTCATCAGTGGCATAGCCAAACATGTGGCCTTGATCACCAGCACCAATCTCCTCAGGGCGCTTGGTGAGGTGACCATGGACACCCTGTGCAATGTCAGGGCTCTGCTGCTCAATATTAACCAAGACCTTGCATTTGTCAGCATCAAGACCCACATCATCAGACGTAAAGCCAATGGAACGGCATGTGTCACGGACAATCTTTTCATAGTCTACCTCGGCCTTGGTTGTGATCTCACCAAACACCATAACCATGTTTGTCTTAGTACAAGTCTCACAAGCAACCTTGCTCTCAGGGTCCTGGGCAAGGCAAGCGTCTAGCACTGCATCAGACACCTGATCACAGAGCTTGTCAGGGTGTCCCTCGTTCACAGACTCGGAGGTGAATAGGAAGGTCTCCATTTCCTAAAATTGCACAAAGCACAGCAAACAAGATCAGAATTTCACTTCTGACAATATTTAGGACAACAAGGCTGCACCTATAGTTATTCTTATTCATATTCAAGAATGTGTAGTAAGAAAGAAAACTCAGAATCTTAACACTAGAGGACTAGGACAGTAAGGGTTGAAGTTCCACATATGTTTTTTTAAGGATTACCAATACCATGTGATGTGAGTGTATTAAAGACATCAAAAGATACTGAATCCAAAACCATCTAAATGTCTACGCAAATGCATCAAAGCCAGATCTTTAGATCCAATTAATACGGAAGCCTGATCTTCGCCTCAATGGATCATGTTCACATCACCGTTCTGTAATAAGCATGATATACAAAATTGGCACTATAGAAAAATCACAACGATTTTATTTTCAAAAAGAATTCTGCAAATGAAGCATGGTGACATATTCATTTTGAAACTGCTACAATTTTTTATTATAGAAAATTGATTTGCCATTTCTATTCTTATTCGCAAGGAGAATGACCGATCTATGAAGCAGTTTTCAGTAAGAAGCCTAGACAAATTACCAATCGAATTTTTTGATTCTTGTTCATTAAAAAGTACGAATAATCTGCTAATACTAGATTAACTGCAGATCAATGAATTACTTTACATCATTCCATACAAAAACATATAAACGTTTCAAAAAGAAAGAAAGGATCGAGAGAGAAATGAGAAAACAGTACCTGGACGAAGAGAGTGAGAAAGTAGATCTAAACAAGGATGAATGAGAAGAGAGCAAACGGTTTGGGATCGGCTGCACTCAAGGTTAATTGCGATAAACTGCTACTCGTGCGCTTCTTATTTATAGGACATTCGTGGGTTGTTGAGCCTACTTAATAACCGGTCTACAATTTACATCACCTCTTACTTTCCCTTTCAGTGGGTTGTTGAGCCTTGTTTGGTGAGCGGGATCACATGTTAATCGTAATGTTTCATTCACAATCCCCACCAAAAAAAAAAAAAAAAAAGAAACATCACTTATATATTTTAATGTTATAGAGTAGAGGTGATCAAAAAAGCCCAGCCCGGTCCGAATTTTGGGCCATACGACGCCATCCGGAAGCCCTCTTGAGTAGAGTGAGGGCAGTTCCATACGAAACAACGGATGGCTAAAGTGGGCAAGGAAAGAAGGTCCGAGGCACCCGTGGCCATCGATAGGCACCCCCGGGCCCTTAGGAAGGTCTGAGACGAAAAAAGTCGTGGGGCCCGAAAAAGTCAAAAAAATGGCCCGAATACGGGAAAAGCCTGGATTATATTCCACGACTTGAGGCTTCCGTCGGGGCCGGGCACCAGTGCTCATGGGGTGCATTCAAGGGTTGTGGTAGTACATTGGAAAGCACACTCGTGCCTTAGAAGGGCCAGACGACACCATTCGAAGGCCCTACGGAGCAACGCGAGGGCAGTCCCAAGCGAGCCAAGGGAAGTCCAAAGTGGGCAAGGAAGGAAGGTCATAGGCACTCGTGGCCATCCATAGGCACCCAGGGCCCCTAGGAAGGTTCGGGACAAAGTGGGCAAGGAAAAAAAGGTCTGAGGCACCCGTGGCCATCCATAGGCACCCCAGAGCCCCTAGGAAGACCCGGGACAAAAAAAGTCGTGGGGCCTAAAGAAGTAAAAAAATGGCTCGAAAACGGGAAAAAGCGTGGATTAGTCCACGAATTCGGGCTCCCGTCGGACCAGACATCGGTGCTCATGGGGTGCACCAAAGGGTTGTGCTAGTCCCTTGGATGGCACACTCGTGCCTTGGAAGAGCCATACGACGCCATCCGAAGGCCCTACGGAGTAAAGCGAGGGTGCTGTCAAGGGAGCCAAAAGACAGCCAAAGTGGACAATAAAGCAAGTTTCGAGGCACCCCTAGCCATCATTAAGTACTCCGAGGCGCCCAGGAAGATATGTGACGAAAAAAGTTCGTGGGGCCCGGAGAAGTCGAAAAATGGCCCGAAAACATGAAAAAGCGCGGATTATAGTCCATGGCTCCGGGCTCCCATCGGGACCGGGCACCGGTGCTCATAGGAGGCACCCAAGAGTTGTATTAATCCCTTAGAAGGCACACTCATGCCTTGGAAGGGGCATTCGACGCCATCTAGAGTAAAGCGAGGGCGTTGCGAATCGAGCCAAAATAAGGCAAAAGTGGGCAAGGAAGAAAGGTCTCAGGCACTCGTGGCCATTCTTAAGCACCCCAGAGCCCCCAGGATGGCCCGAGACGGAAAAAGTCGTTGGGACCGGAGAAGCCGAAAATGACCCGAAAATGTTTAAAAAATTGTGGAAGCCCACGGCTCCGGGCACCGGTGCTCATGGGAGGCACACAAGGGTTGTGGAAGTCCATTAGAAGGCACACTCATGCCTTGGAAGGGGCATTCGACGCCATCCGGAGGCCTTACAGAGTAAAGCGGGGGCGTCGCCAATCGAGCCAAAATAAGGCAAAAGTGGGCGAGGAAGGAAGGTCTCAGGCACCCTTAGCCATTATTAAGCACCCCAAGATGGCCCGGGACGAAAAAAGTCGTCGGCCCCGGAGAAGTCGAAAAATGGCCCGAAAACGTGAAAAAGTGTGGATTGTAGTCCACGGCTTCAGGCTCCCGTCGGGGTCGGGCACCGGTGCTCATGGTCAAGGGTTGTGGTAGTCCCTTAGAAGGCACACTCAAGCCTTGGAAGGGGCATTCAACGCCATCCGGAGGCCCTACGGAGTAAAGCGAGGGTGCTTCTAATCGAGCCAAAATAAGGCAAAAGTAATCAAGGAAGAAAGGTCTGAGGCACCCGTAGCCAATATTAAGCACCCTAGGACCCCCAGGATGGCCTGGGATAAAAAAATTAGTCGAGCCCGGATAAGTCGAAAAATGGTCAGAAAACGTGAAAAAGCGTGGATTATAGTCCACGACTCCGGGCTCCCGTCGGGGCCGGAAGCCGGCGCTCATGGGAGGCACCCAAGGGTTGTGGTAGTCCCTTAGATGGAACACTCATGCCTTGGAAGGGGTATTCGACGCCATCCGGAGGCCCTACGGAGTAAAGCGAGGGCGTTGCCAATCGAGCCAAAATAAGGCAAAATTTGGCAAGGAAGGAAGGTCCAAGGCACCCGTAGCCATTATTAAGCACCCCACAACCCAATGATGGCCCAGGACGAAAAAAGTCTTCGGGTCCAGAGAAGTCGAAAACGTGAAAATGCGTGAAATATAGTCCACGGCTCCGAGCTTCCGTCGGGGCCGGGTGCCGGTGCTTATCGGAGGCGCCCAAGGGTTGTGGTAGTCCCTTAGAAGGAACACTCATGCCTTGGAAGGGGTATTCGACTCCATCCGGAGGCCCTACGGAGTAAAGCTAGGGCGTTGCCAATCGAGCCAAAATAAGGCAAAAGTGGGCAACGAAGGAAGGTCCAAGGTACCCGTAGCCATTATTAAGCATCCCAATTCCCCCAGGATTTCCGGGACGAAAAAATTCTTCGGGCACGGAGAAGTCGAAAATAGCTCGAAAACGTGAAAAAGCGTGGATTATAGTCAACGGCTCTGGTTTCCCATCATGGCCGGGCACCGGTGCTCATGGGAGGCACCCAAGTGTTGTGATAGTCCCTTAGAAGGCACACTCAAGCCTTGGAAGGGCATTCGACGCCATCTGGAGGCTCTACGAAGTAAAGTGAGGGCGTTGTCAATCGAGCCAAAATAAGGCAAAAGTGGGCAATGAAGGAAGGTTTGAGGCACTAGCCATTATTAAGCACCCCAAGGCCTCCAGGATGTCCCAGGATGAAAAAGTCGTCGGGCCCGGAGAAGTCGAAAAATGGCCCGAAAACGTGAAAAAGCGTGGATTATAGTCCACGGCTATGGGCTCCCGCCGGGGCCGGGAACCGGTGCTCATGGGGTGCACCTAAGGGTTGCGGTAGTGCCTTAGAAGGCACACTCATGCCTTCCAAGGCGTATTCGACGCCATCCGGAGCCCATACGGTGTAAAGCGAGGGCGTTGCCAATCGAGCCAAAATAAGGCAAAAGTGGGCAAAGAAGGAAGATCTGAGGCACCCGTAGCCATTATTAAGCACCCCACAACCCTAGGATGGCCCCCGGAAGAAAAAATTCTTCGGGTCCGGAGAAGTCGAAAAATGGGTCGAAAACGTGAGAAAGCGTGAATTATAGTCTACGGCTCCGAGCTCCCGTCAGGGCCGGGTGCCGGTTCTTATGGGAGGCGACCAAGGGTTGTGGCAGTCCCGTAGAAGGAACACTCGTGGCTTGGAAGGGGTATTCGACTCCATCCGGAGGCCCTACGGAGTAAAGCGAGGGCGTTGCCAATCGAGCCAAAATAGGGCAAAAGTGGGCAAGGAAGGAAGATCCAAGGTACCCGTAGCCATTATTAAGCATCCCAAAGCCACCAGGATGTCCCGGGACGAAAAAATTGTCGGGCCCAGAGAATTCGAAAAATGGCCCGAAAACGTGAAAAAGCGTGGATTATAGTTCACGGCTCTGGGCTCCCACCGGGTCTAGGCACCGGTTCTTAAGGGGTGCACCCAAGGGTTGCGGTAGTTCCTTAAAAGGCACACTCATGCCTTGGAATAGGTATTCGACGCCATCCGGAGACCCTACGGCGTAAAGCGAGGGTGTTGCCAATCGAGCCAAAATAAGGCAAAAGTAGGCAAGGAAGGAAGGTCCAATGCACCCGTAGCAATTATAAAGCACTCCAGGGACTTAGGATGGCCCGGGATGAAAAAAGTCGCCGGGTCGGAGAATTCGAAAAATGGCCCGAAAACGTGAAAAAGCGTGGATTATTGTCCACGACTCTGGGCTCCCGCTAGGGCCGGGCACCGGTGCTCATGGGGTGCACCCAAGGGTTGCGGTAGTCCCTTAGAAGGCACACTCATGCCTTGGAAGGGGCATTTGACGCCATCTAGAGTCCCTACGAAGTGAAGAAAGGGCATTGCTAATCGAGCCAAAAAAAGGCAAAAGTGGGCAAAGAAGGAAGGTTTGAGGCACCCGTAGCCATTATTAAGCACCCCAAGGCCCCAGGATGTCCTGGGACTAAAAAGTCATCGGACCCAGAGAAGTCGAAAATGGCCAAAAAACGTGAAAAAGAGTGGATTATAGTCCACGGCTTTAGGCTTCCGACGGGCCGGGCACCGGTGCTCATGGAGTGCACCCAAGGGTTGTGATAGTTCCTTAGAAGGTACACTCATTCCTTGGAAGGGGTATTCGACGCCATCCGGAGCCCATACGGTGTAAAGCGTGGGTATTGCCAATCGAGCCAAAATAAGGCAAAAGTGGGCAAAGAAGGAAGATCTGAGGCACCTGTAGCCATTATTAAGCACCCCACAACCTTAGGATGGCCCCGGACGAAAAAAAGTTTTCGGGTCCGGGGAAGTCGAAAAATGGGTCGAAAACGTGAAAAAGCGTGAATTATAGTCCACGGCTCCGAGCTCCCGTCAGGGCCGGATGCCGGTGCTTATGGGAGGCGACCAAGGGTTGTGGTAGTCCCTTAAAAGGAACACTCGTGGCTTGGAAGGGGTATTCGACTCCCTACGGAGTAAAGCGAGGGCGTTGCCAATCGAGCCAAAATAAGGCAAAAATGGGCAAGGTCCAAGGTACCCGTAGCCATTATAAAGCATCCCAATTCCCCCAGGATTCCCCGGGACGAAAAAAGGTCTTCGGCCACGGAGAAGTCGAAAAATAGCCCGAAAACGTGAAAAAGCGTGCATTATAGTCAACGGCTCCAATTTCCCATCAAGGCCGGGCACCGGTGCTCATGGGAGGTACCCAAGCCTTGGAAGGGCATTCGACGCCATCCGGAGGCTCTACGAAGTATAGCGAGGGCTTTGCCAATCGAGGCAAAAGTGGGCAAAGAAGGAAGGTCTGAGGCACTAGCCGTTATTATGCACCCCAAGGCCCCCCCGGATGTCCCGGGACGAAAAAGTCGTCGGTCCCGGAGAAGTCGAAAAATGGCCGAATAAGTGAAAAAGCGTGGATTATTATAGTCCACGGCTCTGGGCTCCCGCCGGGGCCGGGCACCGGTGCTCATGGGGCCGGGAACCGGTTCTCATGGGGCGCACCTAAGGGTTGCGGTAGTCCCTTAGAAGGCACACTCTTGCCTTGGAAGTGGTATTCGACGCCATCCGGAGCCCAAACGGTGTAAAGCGAGGGCGTTGCCAATCGAGCCAAAATAAGGCAAAAGTGGGCAAATAAGGAAGGTCTGAGGCACTAGCCATTATTAAGCACCCCAACGCCCCAGGATGTCCCGGGACGAAAAAGTCGTCGGGCCCGGAGAAGTCGAAAAATGTCCGAATACGTGAAAAAGCGTGGATTATTATAGTCCACGACTCTGGGCTCCCGCCGGGACCGGGCACCGGTTCTCATGGGGCGCATCTAAGGGTTGCGGTATCCTTAGAAGGCACACTCATGCCTTGGAAGGGGTATTCGACGCCATCCGGAGCCCATACGGTGTAAAGCGAGGGCGTAGCCAATCGAGCCAAAATAAGGCAAAAGTGGGCAAATAAGGAAGGTCTGAGGCACTAGCCATTATTAAGCACCCCAAGACCCCAGGATGTCTCGGGACGAAAAAGTCGTCGGGCCCGGAGAATTCGAATAATGGCCCGAAAACGTGAAAAAGCGTGGATTATAGTCCACGGTTTCGGGCTCCCGTCGGACCCTGGCACTGATGCTCATGGGAGGCACCCAAGGGTTGTTGTAGTCCCGTAGAATCCACTCACATGCCTTGGAAGAGGCATTCGCACCATACGGAGGCCCTATAGAGCAAAGCGAGGGCGTTGCCAATCGAGCCAAAAGAAGGCATAAGTGGGCAAGGAAGCAAGGTCCAATGCACCCGTAGAAATTATAAAGCACCCGAGGGCCCTCAGGAAGGCCTAGGATGAAAAAAGTCGCATGGCCGGAGAAGTCAAAAAATGGCTTGAAAACGTGAAAAAGCATGGATTATAGTCCACGGTTCCGGGCTCCTGTCGGTGCCTGGCACTGATGCTCATGGGAGGCACCCAAGGGTTGCGGTAGTCCCTTAGAAACCAAACTGATGCCTTGGAAGAAGCATTCGACGCTATCCGGAGGCCCCTATGGAGCAAAGCGAGGGCGTTGCCAATCGAGCCAAAAGAAGGCAAAAGTGGGCAAGGAAGGAAGGACTCAGGCACCCGTAGCAATTATTAAGCACCCCAAGGCCCCTAGGATGGGCTTGGAACGAAAAAAAGTCATCGGGCCGGAGTAGTCGAAAAATGGTCCGAAAATGTGAAAAAGCGTGGATTATAGTCCACGGCTCAGGGTTCCCGTCCAGGCCGGGCACCAGTGCTCATGGGATGCATCCAAGGGTTGTGGTAGTCCTTTAGGGTGCACACTCATGCCTTGGAAGGGGCATTCGACACCATCCGGAGGCCCTACGGAGTAAAACGAGAGCGTAGCCAAGCGAGCCAATATAAGGTAAAAGTGGGCAAGAAAGGAAGGCTTGAGGCACCGGTAGCCATTATTAAGCACCAAGGCCCCCAGGACGACCCGGGACAAAAAAGACATCGGGCCCAGAGAAGTCAAAAAATGGCCCGAAAGCGTAAAAAGAGGGGATTATGATCCACGGCTCCGGGTTCCCGTCATGGTCGGACACCAATGCTTATGGGAGGCACCCAAGGGTTGTGG
Organism: Beta lomatogona; assembly: GCA_947646795.1. NCBI lineage: Eukaryota > Viridiplantae > Streptophyta > Magnoliopsida > Caryophyllales > Amaranthaceae > Beta > Beta lomatogona. The sequence continues at coordinate 691,221 of CANSNZ010000744.1, read as the reverse complement.
TTAGGGATGGCAACGGGTCGGATCTGGGCCGGATCCTTATGGACCCGGACCCAGATCCGTTTTATAATACTGGACCCGGATCCGCCCCTCATCCGTCGGGTCTGAAAAAATAGGACCCAGATCCAGATCCAGCGGATCCTACAGATCCGGGTCCTAAACGGATCCTTTAACCCATTATACTTTTTTGCCTACTTTTTTTTTTCATATTCAGCAAATTTACAACTGAATTCAACAATTGTACCACATTCAAATCAACAAATTCCAGCAATGGTACCAAAAATTTATTAAAAAAAAATTCAGCAATGAAATTACAACAAGAATTAGCAAATTTGCAGGTTGCAACATTACAATTTACAGATGAAAGCCAAAAACGATACTCTATAAACCATCTTAAAAAACGCTAAGGTGGGGCAGCGGGGATGCTGGGCGTCGTCGGCTTGGCGTCAGAGGCTGTTGCGAGTTGTGGCTGGTGAAATTTATGCTGGGCGTTGGATCTGCAACAATGATGAGCCGACGAGAGAGAAGAGGGATGGTGGCGTCAAGGAGCTGTTGAACTTCAGAGCTCGTGGGCATCGTGGGACGGTGCGCATCGAGGGACGATGGCAGGCGGTGGGAGCTCGCAAGATGGTAGGCGTGGGGGTTCGTAAGATGGTGTGCGACGGGGAGGAGAGAGTAGAGGCAGGGAGAGAGAGAGAGAGAGAAGAGGCAGGAAGAGAGAGAGAGAGGTGGAAGAAGAGGCAGGACCGCTGGAGGTGAGAGACGTGAGGGCGATTAGGGTTAAAGATGATGATTGGGGGCTGGGTTGGTACTAAAAGGTTGTGGGCCTTTGCTTTTAAGACTATCCAGCCCGACCCCTTATTATTGAAAAAAACGGATCTACGGATCCGGGTCCGGATCTTTTAGTCAGATCCGGACCCGGATCCGTATATTTATCATAGGGCCCGGATCCGCCGGGTCCAAAATTCGAGGATCCAGATCCATGAAAACGGATCTGGATCCGCGGATCCGGGACGGGTCCAGGATCCACTGCCATCCCTAGTTGTGGTAGTCCATTTGAAGGCACACTCATCGCTTGGAAGGGGCATTCGACGCCATCCGGAGGCCCTACGAAGTAAAGCGATGGCGTTGCCAATCGAGCCAAAATAAGGCAAAAGTAGGCAGAGAAGGAAGGTCAGAGGCACTCATAGCCATTATTAGGCACCCCCGGGGTCCCAGGATGGCCAGGAACGAAAACAGTCGTCGGGCCCGGAGATTTCAAAAAACTACCCGAAAAAGTGAAAAAGCGTGGATTATAGTCCACGACTCCGGGCTCCCGTCGGGGACGGGTACCGATGCTTATGGGAGGCGCCCAAGGGTTGTGGTAGTCCCTTAGAAGTAACACTCATGCCTTGGAAGGGGCATTTGACGCCATCTAGAGTCCCTACGAAGTAAACAAAAGGGCGTTGCTAATCAAGCCAAAATAAGGCAAAAGTGGGCAAAGAAGGAAGGTCTGAGGCACCCGTAGCCATTATTAAGCACCCCCGGGATCCCAGGATGGCCCGGGACGAAAAAAGTCATCGGGCCCGGAGAGTCGTAAAACTACCCGAAAATGTAAAAAAAGCGTGGATTTTAGTTTACGGCTCCGCTCTCCTGTCGAGGCCGGGCACTGGTGCTCATGGGAGTCGCCCAAGGGTTGTGATAGTCCCTTAGAAGGCACACTCATGCCTTGGAAGGGGCATTCGATGCCATCTACAGGCCCTACGGAGTAAAGCAAAGGCGCTGCCAATCGAGCCAAAATAAGGCAAAAGTGGGCAAAGAAGGAAGGTCTGAGGCACCCGTAGCCATTATTAAGCACCCCAAAGCCACCAGGATGTCCCGGGACGAAAAAATAGTCGGGCCCAGAGAATTCGAAAAATGGCCCGAAAACGTGAAAAAGCGCGGATTATAGTTCACAGCTCTGGGCTCCCACCGGGGCTTGGCACCGGTTCTTAAGGGGTGCACCCAAGGGTTGCGGTAGTTCCTTAAAAGGCACACTCATGCCTTGGAATAGGTTTTCGACGCCATCCGGAGACCCTACGGCGTAAAGCGAGGGTGTTGCCAATCGAGCCAAAATAAGGCAAAAGTAGGCAAGGAAGGAAGGTCCAATGCACCGGTAGCAATTATAAAGCACTCCAGGGACCTCAGGATGGCCCGGGATGAAAAAACTCGTCGGGTCGGAAAATTCGAAAAATGGCCCGAAAACGTGAAAAAGTGTGGATTATAGTCCACGGCTCTGGGCTCCCGCCAGGGCCGGGCACCGGTGCTCATGGGGTGCACCCAAGGGTTGCGGTAGTCCCTTAGAAGGCACACTCATGCCTTGGAAGGGGCATTTGACGCCATCTAGAGTCCCTACGAAGTGAAGAAAGGGCGTTGCTAATCGAGCCAAAAAAAGGCAAAAGTGGGCAAAGAAGGAAGGTTTGAGGCACCCGTAGCCATTATTAAGCACCCCAAGGCCCCAGGATGTCCTGGGACTAAAAAGTCATCGGACCCGGAGAAGTCGAAAATGGCCAAAAAACGTGAAAAAGAGTGGATTATAGTCCACGACTTTAGGCTTCCGACTGGGCCGTTACCGGTGCTCATGGGGTGCACCCAAGGGTTGTGATAGTCCCTTAGAAGGCACACTCATGCCTTGGAAGGGGTATTCGACGCCATCCGGAGCCCATACGGTGTAAAGCGAGGGCGTTGCCAATCGAGCCAAAATAAGGCAAAAGTGGGCAAAGAAGGAAGATCTGAGGCACCCGTAGCCATTATTAAGCACCCCACAACCCAAGGATGGCCCCGGACGAAAAAAGTCTTCGGGTCCGGAGAAGTCGAAAAATGGGTCGAAAACGTGAAAAAGCGTGAATTATAGTCCACGGCTCCGAGCTCCCGTCAGGGCCGGGTGCCGGTGCTTATGGGAGGCGACCAAGGGTTGTGGTAGTCCCTTAAAAGGAACGCTCATGCCTTGGAAGGGGTATTCGACTCCATCCGGAGGCCCTACGGAGTAAAACGAGGGCGTTGCCAATTGAGCCAAAATAAGGCAAAAGTGGGCAAGGAAGGAAGGTCCAAGGTACCCGTAGCCATTATTAAGCATCCCAATTCCCCCACGATTCCCCGGGACGAAAAAAGGTCTTCGGGCACGGAGAAGTCGAAAAATAGCCCGAAAACGTGGAAAAGCGTGCATTATAGTCAACGGCTCCAGTTTCCCATCAAGGCCGGGCGCCGGTGCTCATGGGAGGTACCCAAGCCATGGAAAGGCATTCGACGCCATCCGGAGGCTCAACGAAGTATAGCGAGGGCTTTGCCAATCGAGGCAAAAGTTGGCAAAGAAGGAAGGTCTGAGGCACTAGCTGTTATTATGCACCCCAAGGCCCCCCGGATGTCCCGGGACGAAAAAGTCGTCGGGCCCGGAGAAGTCGAAAAATGGCCGAATACGTGAAAAAGCGTGGATTATTATAGTCCACGGCTCTGGGCTCCCACCGGGGCCGGGCACCGGTGCTCATGGGGCCGGGCACCGGTTCTCATGGGGCGCACCTAAGGGTTGCGGTATCCATAGAAGGCACACTCATGCCTTGGAAGGGATATTCGACGCCATCCGGAGCCCATACGGTGTAAAGCGAGGGCGTTGCTAATCGAGCCAAAATAAGGCAAAAGTGGGCAAATAAGGAAGGTCTGAGGCACTAGCCATTATTAAGCACCCCAAGGCCCCAAGATGTCCCGGGACGAAAAAGTCGTCGGGCCCGGAGAATTCGAAAAATGGCCCGAAAACGTGAAAAAGCGTGGATTATAGTCCACGGTTTCGGGCTCCCGTCGGACCCTGGCACTAATGCTCATGGGAGGCACCCAAGGGATGTTGTAGTCCCGTAGAATCCACTCACATGCCTTGGAAGAGGCATTCGCACCATACGAAGGCCCTATAGAGCAAAGGGAGGGCGTTGCCAATCGAGCCAATAGAAGGCATAAGTGGGCAAGGAAGCAAGGTCCAATGCACCCGTAGCAATTATAAAGCACCCGAGGGCCCTCAGGAAGGCCTAGGATGAAAAAAGTCGCATGGCCGGGGAAGTCAAAAAATGGCGTGAAAACGTGAAAAAGCATGGATTATAGTCCACGGTTCCGGGCTCCTGTCGGTGCCTAGCACTGATGCTCATGGGAGGCACCCAAGGGTTGCGGTAGTCCCTTAGAAACCAAACTCATGCCTTGGAAGAAGCATTCGACGCTATCCGGAGGCCCTATGGAGCAAAGCGAGGGCGTTGCCAATCGAGCCAAAACAAGGCAAAAGTGGGCAAGGAAGGAAGGACTCAGGCACCCGTAGCAATTATAAAGCACCCCAAGGCCCCTAGGATGGGCTTGGAACGAAAAAAAGTCACCGGGCCGGAGTTGTCGAAAAATGGTCCGAAAATGTGAAAAAGCGTGGATTATAGTCCACGGCTCAGGGCTCCCTTCCAGGCCGGGCACCGGTGCTCATGGGATGCATCCAAGGGTTGTGGTAGTCCATTAGGGTCCACACTCATGCCTTGGAAGGGGCATTCGACACCATCCGGAGGCCCTACGGAGTAAAACGAGAGCGTTGCCAAGCGAGCCAATATAAGGTAAAAGTGGGAAAGAAAGAAAGGAAGGCTTGAGGCACCGGTAGCCATTATTAAGCACCAAGGCTCCCAGGACGACCCGGGAGAAAAAAGACATCGGGCCCAGAGAAGTCAAAAAATGACCCGAAAGCGTAAAAAGAAGGGATTATGATCCACGGCTCCGGGTTCCCGTCATGGTCGGACACCAATGCTTATGGGAGGCACCCAAGGGTTGTGGTAGTCCATTTGAAGGCACACTCATCCCTTGGAAGGGGCATTCGACGCCATCCGGAGGCCCTACGAAGTAAAGCGATGGCGTTGCCAATCGACCCAAAATAAGGCAAAAGTGGGCAGAGAAGGAAGGTCAGAGGCACTCATAGCCATTATTAGGCACCCCCGGGGTCCCAGGATGGCCAGGAACGAAAAAAGTCGTCGGGCTCGGAGATGTCAAAAAACTACCCGAAAACGTGAAAAAGCGTGGATTATAGTCCACGACTCCGGGCTCCCGTCGGAGAGTCGTAAAACTACCCGAAAATGTAAAAAAAGCGTGGACTTTAGTCTACGGCTCCGCTCTGCTGTCGAGGCCGGGCACTGGTGCTCATGGGAGTCGCCCAAGGGTTGTGATAGTCCCTTAGAAGGCACACTCATGCCTTGGAAGGGGCATTCGATGCCATCTACAGGCCCTACGGAGTAAAGCAAGGGCGCTGCCAATCGAGCCAAAATAAGGCAAAAGTAGGCAAAGAAGGAAGGTTTGAGGCACCCGTAGCCATTATTAAGCACCCCAAAGCCACCAGGATGTCCCGGGACGAAAATATAGTCGGGCCCAGAGAATTCGAAAAATGGCCCGAAAACGTGAAAAAGTGCGGATTATAGTTCACAGCTCTAGGCTCCCACCGGGGCTAGGCACCGGTTCTTAAGGGGTGCACCCAAGGGTTGCGGTAGTTCCTTAAAAGGCACACTCATGACTTTGAATAGGTATTCGACGCCATCCGGAGACCCTACGGCGTAACGCGGGGGTGTTGCCAATCGAGCCAAAATAAGGCAAAAGTAGGCAAGGAAGGAAGGTCCAATGCACCCGTAGCAATTATAAAGCACTCCAGGGACCTCAGGATGGCCCGGGATGAAAAAAGTCGTCGAGTCGGAGAATTCGAAAAATGGCCCGAAAACGTGAAAAAGCGTGGATTATAGTCCACGGCTCTGGGCTCCCGCCAGGGCCGGGCACCGGTGCTCATGGGGTGCACCCAAGGGTTGCGGTAGTCCCTTAGAAGGCACACTCATGCCTTGGAAGGGGCATTTGACGCCATCTAGAGTCCCTATGAAGTGAAGAAAGGGCGTTGCTAATCGAGCCAAAAAAAGGCAAAAGTGGGCAAAGAAGGAAAGTTTGAGGCACCCGTAGCCATTATTAAGCACCCCAAGGCCCCATGATGTCCTGGGACTAAAAAGTCATCGGACCCGGAGAAGTCGAAAATGGCCAAAAAACGTGAAAAATAGTGGATTATAGTCCACGGCTTTAGGCTTCCGACGGGGCCGGGCACCGGTGCTCATGGGGTGCACCCAAGGGTTGTGATTGTCCCTTAGAAGGCACACTCATGCCTTAGCAGGGGTATTCGACGTCATCCAGAGGCCCTACGGAGTAAAGCGAGGGCGTTTCCAATCGAGCCAAAATAAGGCAAAAGTTGGCAAGCATAGAAGGTCCAAGGCACCCGTAGCCATTATTAAGCACACCACAACCCCAGGATGGCCCAGGACGAAAAAATTCTTCGAGTCTGGAGACTTCGAAAAATGGGTCGAAAACGTGAAAAAGCGTGGATTATAGTCCACGGCTCCAGGCACCCGTCGGGGCCGGGTGCCGGTGCTTATGGGAGGCGCCCAAGGGTTGTGCTATTCCCTTATAAGGAACACTCATGGCTTGGAAGGGGTATTCGACGCCATCTGGAGGCTTTACGGAGTAAAGCGAGAGCGTTGCCAATCGAGCGAAATTAAGGCAAAAGTGGGAAAGGAAGGAAGGTCCAAGGTACCCATATCCATTATTGAGCACAACAATGCCCCCAGGACGAAAAAAATCTTCGGGCACGGATAAGTTGAAAAAGTAGCCCGAAAATGTGAAAAAGCGTGGATTGTCGTCAACGACTCAGGGTTTCCATCAAAGCTGGGCACCGGTGCTCATGGGAGGCACCCAAGGGTTGTGTTAGTCCCTTAGAAGGCACACTCTTGCCTTGGAAGGGGCATTCGATGCCTTCTAGATGCCTTTGGGAGTAAAGCATGGGCATTTAACGCCATCTAGAGGCCCTACGAAGTAAAGAAAGGGTGTTGCCAATCGAGCCAAAATAAGGCAAAAGTGGGCAAAGAAGGAAGGTCTGAGGCACCCGTAGTCATTATTAAGCACCCCAAGGTCCCCAGGATGTCCCGGGACGAAAAAGTCGTCGGGCACGAACAAGTCGAAAAATGGCCCGAAAACGTGAAAAAGCGTGGATTATAGTCCACGACTCTGGGCTCCCGCCGGGGCCGGGCACCGGTGCTCATGGGGTGCACCCAAGGGCTGCGGTAGTCTCTTAGAAGGCACACTCATGCCTTAGAAGGGGCATTCGACGCCATCCGCAGGCCCTACGAAGTAAAGCGAGGGCGTTGCCAATCGAGCCATAATATGGCAAAAGTTGGCAAGGAAGGAAGGATGAGGCACCCGTAGCCATTATTAAGCACCCCAAGACCCCCAGGATGGGCCTGGAACGAAAGAAAGTCATTGGGCCGGAGTAGTCGAAAAATGGCCCGAAAATGTTAAAAAGCGTGGATTATAGTCCACGACTCCGAGCACCTGTCTAGGCCGAGCACCAGTGCTTATGGGATGCATACAAGGGTTGTGGTAGACCTTTAGGTGGCACACATGCCTTGGAAGGGGCATTCGACGCCATCCGGAGGCCCTATGGAGTAAAGCGAGAGTGTTGCCAAGCAAGCCAAAATAAGGTAAAAGTGGGCAAGGAAGGAAGGCTTGAGGCACCTGCAGCCATTATTAACCACCTAGGCCCCCAGGACGACCCGGGACGAAAAAGACATCGGGCTCGGAGAAGTCATAAAATGGCTCGAAAACGTGAGAAAGCGTGGATTATAATCCACGACTCCGGGTTCCCGTCAAGGTCGGGCACAAATGCTCATGGGAGGCACCCAAGGGTTGTGGTAGTCCTTCAAAGGCGCACTCATGCTTTGGAAGGGCACTCGACGCCATCCGGAGGCCCTACGAAGTAAAGCGATGGTGTTGCCAATCGAGCCAAAATAAGGCAAAAGTGGGTAGCGAAGGAAGGTCGAAGGCACCCGTAGTCATTATTAGGCACCCCCAGGCTCCCAGGATAGCCTGGAACGAAAAAAGTTACGGGCCCGCAGATGTCAAACTACCCGAAAACGTGAAAAAGTGTGGATTATAGTCCACGACGCCGGGCTCCCGGCAAGGACGGGTATCGGTGCTTTTAGAAGGCGCCCAAGGGTTGTGGTAGTCCCTTAGAAGGAACACTCATGCCTTGGAAGGGGCATTTGACCCCATCTAGAGGCCCTACGAAGTAAAGAAAGGGCGTTGCCAATCGAGCCAAAAAAAGGCAAAAGTGGGCAAAGAATAAAGGTCTGAGGCACCCGTAGCCATTATTAAGCACCCCAAGGCCCCCAGGATATCCCGGTAATAAAAAGTCGTCGGGCCCGGAGAAGTCGAAATATGTCCCGAAAACGTGAAAAAGCGTGGATTATAGTCTACAACTCTGGGCTCCCGCCGGGGCCGGGCACCGGTGCTCGTGGGGTGCACCCAAGGGTTGCGATAGGCCCTTAGAACTTAGAAGGCACACTCATGCCTTGGAAGGGGCATTCGACGCCATCCGCTGGCCCTACGAATTAAAGCGAAAGCGTTGCCAATCGAGCCAAAATATGGCAAAAGTAGGCAAGGAAGGAAGGACTGAGGCACCCATAGCCATTATTAAGCACCCCAAGACCCCTAAATGGGCCTGGAACGAAAAAAAAAAAAAAAGGGCCGGAGTATTCGAAAAATGGCCCGAAAATGTTAAAAAGCGTGGATTATAGTCCACGACTCCGGATTCCCGTCCAGGCCGGGCACCGGTGCTCATGGGATGCATCCATGGGTTGTGGTAGTCCTTTAGGTGGGACACACATGGCTTGGAAGGGGCATTCGACTCCATCCGGAGCCCTACGAAGTAAACGTTGGCGTTGCTAACCAAGCCAAAACAAGGCAAAAGTGGGCAGGGAAGGAAGGCCGGAGGCACCCGTAGCCATTATTAGGCACCCCTGGATGAAAAAGTCGTTGGGCCCGAAGATGTCAAAAAATTACCCCGAAAACATGAAAAAACGTGGATTATAGTCCACGACTCTAAGCTCCCGTCAGGGACGAGTACCCGTGCTTATGGGAGGCGCCAAAGGGTTGTGGTAGTCTCTTAGAATGAACACTCATGCCTTGGAAGGGTCATTTGAAGCTATCTAGAGTCCCTACGAAGTAAAGAAAGGGCGTTGCCAATCGAGCCAAAATAAGGCAAAAGTGGGCAAAGAAGGAAGGCCTGAGGCACCTGTAGCATTATTAAGCACCCCAAGGCCCCCAGGTTGTCCCGGGATTAAAAAGTGGCCGGTCTAGATGCCTTAGGGAGTAAAGCAAGGGTATTTGACGCCATCTAGAGGCCCTACGAAGTAAACAAAGGGCGTTGCCAATCGAGCCAAAATAAGGCAAAAGTGGACAAAGAAGGAAGGTCTGAGGCACCTGTAGTCATTATTAAGCACCCCAAGGCCCCATGGATGTCCTGGGACGAAAAAGTCGTCGGGCACAAAGAAGTCGAAAAATGGACCAAAAACGTGAAAAAGCGTGGATTATAGTCCACGACTCTGGGCTCCCGCCGGGGCCGGGCACCTGTGCTCATGGGGTGCACCCAAGGGTTGCGGTAGTCCTTTAGAAGGCACACTCATTCCTTGGAATGGGCATTCGACGCCATCCGCAGGTCCTACGAAGTAAAGCGAGGGCGTTGCCAATCGAGCCATAATAAGGCAAAAGTTGGCAAGGAAGGAAGGATGAGGCACCCGTAGCCATTATTAAGCACCCCAAGACCCCCAAAATGGGCCTGGAACGAAAAAAAGTCATTATAGTCCACAACTCCGAGCTCCCATCCAGGCCGGGCACCGGTGCTTATGGGATGCATCCAGGGGTTGTGGTAGTCCTTTAGGTGGCACACACATGCCTTGGAAGGGGCATTCGACGCCATCCGGAGGCCCTACGGATTAAAGAGATAGCGTTGCCAAGCAAGCCAAAATAAGGTAGAAGTGGGCTAGGAAGGAACGCTTGAGGCACCCGTAGCCATTATAAAGCACCCAGGCCCCCAGGACGACCCGGGACGAAAAAGACATCGGACCCGGAGAAGTCAAAAAATGGTCCGACAACATGCAAAAGCGTGGATTATAATCCACGACTCCGGGTTCCCGTCAAGGTCGGGCACCAATGCTCATGGGAGGCACCCAAGGGTTGTGGTAGTCCCTTCAAAGGCACACTCATGCTTTGGAAGGGCACTCGACGCCATCCGGAGGCCCTACGAAGTAAAGCGATGGCGATGCCAATCGAGCCAAAATAAGGCAAAAGTGGGTAGGGAAGGAAGGTCGGAGGCACCCGTAGCCATTATTAGGCACCCCCCGGGATCCCAGGATGGCCCGGGACGGAAAAACATATGGGCCCGCAGATGTCAAAAAACTACCCGAAAACGTGAAAAAGTGTGGATTATAGTCCACGACGCCGGGCTCCCGTCGGGGACAGGTACCGGTTGTTATGGAAGGCGCCCAAGGGTTGTGGTAGTCCTTTAGAAGGAACACTCATGCCTTTGAAGGGGCATTTGACGCCATCTAGAGGCCCTACGAAGTAAAGAAAGGGCGTTGCCAATCGAGCCAAAAAAAGGCAAAAATGGGCAAAGAATAAAGGTCTGAGGCACCCGTAGCCATTATTAAGCACCCCAAGGCCCCCAGGATGTCCCGGGAATAAAAAGTCGTCGGGCCTGGATGTAACATCCCGACAATTCTCTCTTTTCTAAAATACCTTTTTATTATAAAACATAGAGAATTATCAAAGTATTATCGCCCGTGTGAAAACGTATCGGCTTATTCAGAATTTTGCAGCGGAAAATATAAATATAACTAAACTTTATACTTCAAATATAATAAACAACAAAGTACTTAAAACCAACACACTATAACTGTCTACTTCCAAAACCAAACTTAACATAATACATTCCTACTAAAGCAATAGATAAAACAACTTGTTATACAAGCTCTCCACATCCTAGATTCCCAATGATGCAACTTCTGCACACCTGTAGATGTCAATGCTCTAAAGAATCTGCTTACCAAAATGGATCATCACAGGATCAATAAGACAAAGCCATGATCAACACATACAAAGAAAGCACGTAATCAGCAAGACTGTGTACTACATAACAATACATAAACATTCCTAACATGTTACTAAGAAATAATAAACAGGAATAAATAATAATACAACAATATAACATTCTGCAGATAACTTCTACTGAACTAAACTTTAATCATCTTTTTATATTACTTTAAATGGAATAGTTATTGGACCGAGTTGTCTAACTAAAAACCAACATTCCCTAGGAAGACGAAATACGGGCGTGACTCCGTATTCCATAATGACTTGCGATATCGAGGAACCTTTGAATAAAAAGAGGAAAGGTGATCAATCCAATTCCTAGAAAAAGCCATGGCACACTCACCATGTACCCCAACTCCTGATTGTCCAACTTCAGACGTGCACCAGCCTAAAGTTTATTACTATCCAAGTTACACTTTACGTGATTTACAATTTATTACTTATTATGACACACAAGTAATACATAAATCTCAACTCAAACATTCACAACTGAACTTCTTTTTATCTTAGGATTAAAATAAGTGGTCATACAACTTACAAACCAAGATTAATCCCTTCTTATTCCAATCCTTCTTATTTGTTGAACCTAGCCAACAATCAACTTACCTTTCAAAGGCATAAATGATCAACTTACCAAATAAGGCCCACAGTCCTCATAAAGTAGTAATAATAATATAAGGGAACACATGATTTAAACATGATCCAACTCACTAAATATATTAATTCCCCCATGTGAATTAATAAATAAAGTTCCCAATCCAATTAACATGCTTGCATCAATATTCCATACAAACATGATATTCAACTCATAATCAAATCTTATAATCAACATGTAGAATCCAATCATAATAGAAATCATATATGAACTTACAAAGTTCCTATACATGATACTACAACTTTTCTTTCCTAAAATCATGATACTACTCACATAACACATAGGTATGTATGTACCTTGTATAAACAAACTGATATGCCACTGTTAATCATTTTAAAAGTCGCCTACTGAAAATTCTCCGCCTAAAACAACCAATATAATTTAAAGTCCATACTCTAATTAAATTCCAGTAACTTTAAAATACTTTAAATCCTCTTTAAATATATTTAAAAGTTGTTTTTAACATTAAAACTTCAAATACTAATACTCCCTAGCATAGTATTACTATACTAGTCATTAAAATCCAACAAACTCCCTTAATAAATCTTTTCTAAAAATTCCAGCAGCATATAATTTATTAAAACCCTCTTTAAATTGCTAAGCGAGCCAAAAGAACCAAAGTGGGAAAGGAAGGAAGGTCCGAAGCACTCGTAGCCATCATTAAGCACCACGGAGCCCCCAGGAAGGTCCGAGACGAAAAAAGTCGTCGGGCACGGAGAAGTCGAAAAATGGACAGAAAATGGGAAAAAGCGTGGATTGTAGTGGGCAAGCGAGCTAAGGTAAGGAAAATGTGGGCAATGAAGGAAGGTCAAAGGCACCCGGAAGCATCCTTTGGAACCTCGAGGCCCTTAAGAAGGCCTCGGAAGAAAATCTTTACGGTCCTCGAAAAGTCATAAAATGTTATGAAAACGAGAAAAGTGTGGATTATATAGTTTACGGCTCATGGTGCATGATGCTTGATGGTGCACAGCTACCTGCATGGTGCATGCAATGTTTAGGCCCTATATAGTACTTGGTGCTACGTGCTTGGTGGTGCACCACTCTGCGAGGTTCATGCGATGGTTTGGCAGGGAATTGCTTTGTGTTTGATGGTGCACCACTCCCCCATGGTGCAAGCAACGGGTATCAGACAATATATTATCAGACAATGAGGCATGAGCACTAACAAGGGGGGCCCGAGACAAAAGGGTCTGTAGCCAATTCAGAGCGTAGCAAGGGAGGTGCTAGATGAGCCAAGGGTAGACACAAGTGGGCAATGAAAGAAGGTCCAGGACGGAAAAACATCAACGGGGACGGAGAAGATGGAAAACGGTCACTAAACGGTAAAAATTGTGGGATGAACTTAGCAAAGGTTCCGTTACTTGCCTCCAAGTAGTGGGTGGGTGGGTGGGTTGGTTAATTAGGTGGATGGATGATTTTTTGATGGGATATATTATCTGTTCTTCAAAAGAGTTGGCATCTCAATCCCACCAAAGAGGAGGATAAATGGTATTAACTTTCTCAAATTTTGCCCTTAATATTAACCCAAATTGCCTCATATAGTGGGTTGGTTGGTTGGATGGATGGTTTTTTGGTTGGAGATCCTATAACTTGTTTCAAAATTGTTAGCATTTCAACCACACCATAGAAGGGGAGAAGGAGCAGACACTTTCTCAAATTATGGCACCGGAAATCAACCCAAAACACCCCAAATAGTGGGTTGGTAGGTTGGATGGATATGTTTTTTGGTTGGAAATTTCATCACTTGTTTCAAAATAGTTCGCAACAACCACACAAAAGAAGAGAAGAACGAGTAGGCACTTTCAATTATGACACTTGAAATCGCCTCAGAACGCCCACATCGCATCATGGGACCTCCGGAGACCCCCAAATGTTTTCCACCCCATCAAATATCTTTCCAATAATTTTTTTCCCTATTTTTCGCCTATTTTTGCCCATTTTCAATAAAAAAATTACTCCCTCCGTCCCAGAAAGATCTGAACACTTGTTGGAACACGTAGTTTAAGGTGATAAGTTGTGGTGTGGTTATCAAATGTTATTTTATTTAAAAAGTAGATGTGATAGGAGTTGGTGGGGTATTTTTATTAATGGAGAGAGAAAGTTGGGTAACTTTTTGTTGATAAAAGTTAGAGTATGGGCCAAAGATGTGTAAAAGAAATAATATATTAATGGTGGGACCATGCCAATAATGGAAGTGTTCAAACTAATTTGGCACAAACATAAAAGGAAAGTGTTCAGACTATTCTGGGACGGAGGTAGTATTTTTAAAAAAAAAAACCTTAAAAATAAGTTTATGTTGAAATTTCCCCTATTTTCCCTATCTTAACCTATTTTTCCCCATTTTCCACAAAAATAAATCAAAAAAAATATCAAAATTAAATATATGTCATATACAATAGATTCATATAAAAAGATTAGGCACTATTATAACATTTTCAAAAGTTATAGCCCATTACTATGTTACGTGTGTTCAATGGCCATATAATCTTACTCAAGCTTAAGCCTCTTTAGGGGATAGTGACTAATAATACACTACCCCTGCCCGAGGGCCATGGCTGCTAGGCTATGTAGCACCCCCTGCCCATTAGGAAAGGTCATGCTATGCATGAACAACTAGTAGAGCCATGTATGCTATGCCCAATGGTCGATGACCCTAGTCGAAAAGTTACCGGAGTCGAATAGTTAACGGATTTAGAATTTCGAAGAGCTACCGGAGCCGAAAAGCTCATGCCATGTCGTGTGACGTCATGCCTAGGATGGCGCAATATGCCTAGGAAAGGGAGTTATCCCCTTGTAACCCCGATTCAATGTTCAGCTTGTGCCGACGCCACTTTAACGACCCATGCTGCTATGGGAGTCGCCTTTATTGTCGCTAAGCGGCAAGTGTGGGGATTCCACTTCATGACCTCAAGGTCATGGGTTCGAATCCCACCAAGTGGGGACACTTGGAAGAGAATTCCCCCTCGCTCCAAGTGACTAGGCCTCTAGGTCAGACGCTATGCAAGAAGTTATTCATCTTAACAATCCAAAAATATATACATATATAGGCATAGTCTGACACAGTAAATGATCGAGAAAGATACATTATTAACTACTGGTTGAGCCATAAATGGAGGCCCTGTTATGGGTAGTAAATGTACACATTTGTTTCCTATATCCCCTTCAGAGAAAAGAATGTAATTATTTATAGTTAAACTCAAACCTAGAAAAGCAATCTGCTTAGTGTAAAAAAACCACAAAAAGAATTCGAGATACAAATAAAGAGAGGAGGAATCGGTTTCACATGCATTGATTGGCCAAAAAGGTCCGACTCAGATCTAAAATCTAATCATCACTTTACTTCCAATAACCAATCAAAGAGAAGGTCTGGATTTACATATCCACATAGAATAAATATGTGGACCTCCCTCAATTGCATATAAGGTGTTGGCCCAATAGCACAGCAATCATTAAATCAATAATCTCGTCCTCGTAGAACACAAGAAATCCCTTACAAAACCATGAATCAATGCCAACTATGGCCCTTTCATCCCTATTTACAGGGAAGGTATTCCCCTTGAACTCAAAGTAGACCTATCCGCCGTTGTCCAAAGCAATGGGAAAATCACAATCAGGAAGACAGCTTCCTCGGGAAGCCCATGGTACGGCCCATAACATGTCAAGTACCTAGGCCTAATCTCTGGAGAGTCCCCATCCTACCTCACTGGGGAATTCCCTGGTGAATACGGATGCGACACAGCAGGACCTCAGCTGACCCAAATACCTTTGCAAAGAACAAAGAGCTTGAAGTAATTCATTCTCGACGTGTCATGCTCGGAGCTTTAGGCTGTGTCTTTCCTGAGCTTCTTTCTAAGAATAGGGTTAAGTTTGGAGAGGCAGTTTGGTTTAAGGCTGGTTCTCGGATCTTCAGCAAGGGAGGTCTTGACTACTTGGGCGACCCAAGTTTGATCCATGCACAAAGCATCTTGGCCATCTGTGCTTGCCAGGTCATCCTTATGGGTGCTGTTGAGGGTTACCAGGTTGCTGGTGGGCCTCTAGGTGAGGTTATTGATCCTTTGTATCCAGGTGGCAGCTTTCACCCACTTCGTCTAGCAGATGATCCAGAAGCATTTTCTGAGTTGAAGGTGAAAGAGATTAAGAAAGGCCGCCTTGCCATGTTCCCCCATGCTTGGCTTCTTTGTCCAAGCAATTGTAACCGGAAAGGGTCCTTGCCGACCATCTCACAGACCCTGTTAACAACAATGCCTGGGCTTATGCCACAAATTTTGTCCCAGAAAAGTGAAATTAATTCACGAGAGAAACAACATATTACTAATTGTTGGACTGGAAAGGTCGCATCTTTCTGCATTGTGCAATTAGAGCAAAACAAATCGGCAAAACCAACAAAATACAAACCTACATACGGGTTTTCATGCAGCCAAATGCCAACCAAAGTAAGAATATCCAAATCAGTTACCAAGTAAGAGTTGGATCATCAGCAAATTACTACATAATGGTCAGGAATATCCCAAGTTCTAAAGAGCAAAATAAGTTTTCAGGATATATCAGAGCATTAAATGTTTGGTAGAACAGCAATGGATAAGATATAGCTGTTTCACAGTTTCGCTGAGTAGTATGACACAATGACAGACACAATGATCCTAATAGAATGTGGTCATATTTTATAAAACCTTGACCAACAACAACAAAAACAACGACAACAAAGCCTCAGTGCCAAAAACCTTGACCATGGAGTTAGATATGACCTATTACTTTGAAATAGTTAAATTGTCATTTGGTTGATGATGATACCAGTACTCAGCAACTCATAAAGATCTAAACCACTGAGAATCTGCTTTGGAACCATTACAAAGGCACACTGCAGACATTCACTGGATTGCTGACACACTCGATATCAAATTACAGCAATCAGGTGTAAGTTTTTGCTTACCAATTCAGTGCTTTAAGGGCCTGGACATATAGAACAGTCCAATCATTGCCTATCATTTTCAGAAGATAGGGAGATCTCAACCATTTGCATTCCTCTACCAGCTACAACAACCTGATAAGAGTTCCTGGATAAAACAAAAAGATAGTAGAAAAGAAGCAGGAAGTCACTTCTCTTGTTCTGCATGAAAGTAGAAGCCATGTGCAAGCAAAGTCTTAAGTGATTCACCTACCCTCCACAAGCTCTGACATCTAAGGCTTCTGGCTCTGGCACACTAGTTATAAAATGACCATGTTCAGTTAGATCGCGATGCTCTTGAAGCTTCCAGCACCTTAGTCTTTGATCAAGACCAGTGGAGAATATCCAAATCCCATTTGTCCATACACCTGGATCAAATGAAAGCCGAAACACTTAAACTTCCAGCTGTTACAGAATGTAAGAGCCTCTTGAAATGGAAGTACCTGTAAGATACTCTCTCCTTCACAAGATCACTCCCAAGTCTCACTAAAGATATGGCAGTGATAAAAGATAATATACGAAGGTGACTACCATGCTAAATCTTTGTTACGAGACATGAAATTCCTTTTGCAAGGCATAAAGAAGACATACAAAGAAATTGGGAGCCAAAAGGGTAGTTCAAGAAAGGAAAGAACATACTCATTGCACAATGAGGCACAAGCAAAGATGATTTGAACATGTTATATGGCATAAAATCCCTGCCCCAGACCAAAATGCTCTATCAACAGAAAATTACATGTGAAGACAGAACTGAAGAAACAATAAGAATACTCTTTCTAATAAGCAGATGAATTACTTCAAACGAAGATTCATAACGAGTACCTTTTACAGCAGAACTATGAGCTGCTATAGGTTTGTTATGATGTATGAATTTGATTGAATAATTTTGATTCGAGTCGTAGTCCATAGTGTGTACTGGGCTTCCTGATTTTGATGTTGTATCGCCTTCTTTTCCAATATCATCGGAATTTGAGCTTGCCAAAGATGGCTCCACTACAAATTGCAGAACATTAATTGCTTGATCATCCCCTCCACTTACCATGCTGTATGGCAAATTGTTCCCTTGACTGCAAATGTGCAGACAATTGACGCCAGATTGGTGAACATTATGCAAGATATGCAACGGTTTTATTTCAGAAAACCCGGCAGAAGAATCGTCAAAACTTTCCTCAGATTTAGAGGAAGCTATTTTTACATGATTAGAAGATATTTTCTTGGCCTTCAAGGTCATTTCTGCTAAAGTTTTATCATCAACAGGATTGTCACTACAGACAACTTTGTCGCTCAATGCCATAGAATCTGCAGATATTTCTTTAGCAGTTAGAGTTGCATCAATAGATTTCCACCAGCGACCACCTTGGCTTCCTCTACCAGTGCGTGGTCGTTTTTGAAAATCTATAGATTTCTCCACGTGAAGTGATGATACCCTCTGCATAAATGCTTTAATGCTTTCAGTAACATCCCAGAAGGCAATGCTTCCATCAGTTGATCCACTAATAGCAATATACATGTTCCTGGTCATCGTTTTACCTGCCATGACCTTATTCGGGTTATATCAAGACAGTCTTATATGAAACAAAAACGGAATGAGGCACAAAAGAGAACAATCTGAACCCAACAAGCCAGCCACACAATTATCTAATTAGTGCATGCTTGGATAGGGAGTAATACATGAAGGGGGTAAATAAAATATATCAAAGAGGGTAAGATGAACTAAACATAAGGTAGAAGGGATGGTTTAGCATATGGCGCAAGAAGAGAGGATAGGAAAAGGAAAATATTAGCCTCATACGGGGTAAAACATTACGTAGGGGATATGGTGAGTAACTAGTAACTAGTAACTCCAAAATGAGGGTAATAATTTCCCAATTCCTCCCTCATACTTACACAATCATTACCTTATGCCATCTCCTACCACCTCCATCTCTACCTACCCTCTTCATATTTTACTTCTATCACCCACTTATTACATCAACTCCAATCCACACATTCCTATATGCACAAACATTTGAGTGCTTAATCACGCAACTCTGCATTTTACTAACTTAACCACGCTTATTTTATTTATCCCAAACTTTTGGGATTTTGTCTCTTTCTCCTAGCATTATTGCTAAGGTGATAGATTACACTCCATGATTAGAATGCAGCATCCCAAAGTATAAAACCATGTCTATATTTCCAAGCATACAGATAGAATTTGTGTCCCGCCCTACCATAGACGTCTGACGTCTTGTGGTAATCTATCGCGGGCTCGAGGATGCATTTAATAACTTATTCTTCAGATAGCAGTTATAACTTATATTAGGCACACTAAGAGTACGCATTAAATATTTGTATTAGTAATTTGTTTCCTCTTAAGTCTTAACCTCGAATATAAGATAGGAAGTTTCTTAATATTTAGTCTATAGCATATAAATAGGACCCATTATTCTGATTCTCTTAGTTGTGTCATATAAGTTTTGTTGGGAATCAACCCAATATCTTTCACAGGTTCAGTTTGTTGAGAACTTCCAAATCTTCCACTCAATACATGATCTAATATTTTAATTGCACAATATAATTGATCATAAATTTTTGAGATCAATTTCATTACTTGTCTCTATGACAACCAGCAATCAATACCAGCAGACAACATGGAGGAAAAAAAAAGGAAAATAAAATTAGAAACTACCAGAATAATTGTTTTAGGCAAGCAAGGTCTAGTACAATGAATTAAGAGACATATCAACTGAGGACGGACCTAAGGTAGAGGGACCAAGAGAGCTAAAAGGTTGTATGCTGTGTTATATGAGTTGAAAGACAATAAAATTACCCAATGTAATGAAGCCAGAGATATTTTGATTCTCCAATGCATTGTATACATTTTTAAGCTTACCGCAACTGAGGTATTAGGCCGCAACAGGCGCAAACCATCGGCATTGTCCACAGTTTTGGTTTCTTTGACGTGAATTTTATGATCAAATTTTATCAAAGTCTTTCCAATGGCATGGACATTACACATACATGGATCATACAAACGCGTGACACACATCATGGATTTTGGTTTTTGATTTTTTTGATGTGAGTCTATGCACTTTTAGCACGTTAGGTTATTACAATGGTATCACCACATAGTCGATAGCATGAAGGATTCTATTCAATGTACAATGACTTCAACACATAAGAGTAAGGGTAATAGCAATCTTCAAACTTACTACTCCATAGACCCTCTTCCCCGAATATATCTTTAAGGTGTCCCAAAAATAATATCTTAAATTCTTCATAATTTAAAATCACTATCTCTCCATCAAGACAACATTTTCTCTTACTATATTATTCTTAATTTACATTAAACAGATATTTTACGCCATGTCAAAATGGATCAAAGGGGAAGACTAATATAGGATGCAGGGAGCAGCGTCACAAAATTCGCAGATCCATCTGGAACACGGAACGAATTCGGAAGCGGAATTCGCTAACCCTTGGTGAATTCGGTTCGATAGGTGAATTCAGAATACGCTTTAAAAATTAGTTGGTAATTTGAGAAGTATTTTATAATTCCCTTTGTAATTGTCAAAGAAAAAATAAAAGGAGATGAGGCTTCCAGCTGTCATACTATCATACCCAACTACCCCACTATTAAAAAAAAATGAAGAACGTTAAATGGTAATACAAAGTTCTATATATTCAGCCACATCTTCAACCTTAAACTCAGAAAATGGTCCACTTCCATGGAGAAGTCGGAAGCCCTTGCCGAAAAAGTGTATGGTACCAGAAGTGCCTGCTCTCGCCGGAAAAAAGAACGCATGTTCGAACCACGCAACAACTACCAGAAGTGCCTGCTCTCACCGGAAAAGATGTCGGCAACCCAACACTCGTCAACCACGCCGATTGACTCCCCTTACCCTCCATGATGAAAGCTCCAACTATTAAAACCTTGATTTAGTGAATTACATCTCAAACTTGCAGATCACCCTAGATCTGAAATTTTTGTTAAATCTTGCTTTTCTCCTTGCAATTGATCTTCCAGTCATGGACAGAATACGGCTTCTAAGAGGTAAGTACAATAATTTGGTCGTTCCAATTCGCGAACCATATCGATTTGGCACGCTAACGGACTGCGAATTTGAATGAGCGAATGCAATCGCAATTCGTGGGGATGGGGAGCAAATTATGTGACTCTGGCAGGGAGTACAAAAGAATTGCTAATACAGCAAAATCCCTTTCCAATAGCATAATATATTTAAAACATGGGAAATATAAAAGGACTTATTAAAATATCATGACAAACCTTGATAAGATTGGCGAAGGGGAGCCACAACATGTTGTAAAGCCAGAACGGGAGATGACAGAGGCGCCAAAGATGCAACATCAAACCTGCAAAACAACGGAAAGAGTAGCATAGGAGAGATTAAATAAGGCCTTCTAGACTTCTTCGCGATCACCAATTGATCTCAGTGCTCAAAAGGCCTTTATCTTACCAATATCGATAGGGAAGAACAAGTGCCCGCAGGGTGAGAGTAGCATCAGAGCAAGCGACAATAACAAAACAGACAGTGAACCTGAAAGTAGATGAAAGCGCCGTCACAGAATCTGCATTTGAGCACTTATATATAAAATTGTAGCAGCAGTAGTCAAATTAACTTGCCTTGACGTGGCAGCATTAACAAGAAAAGAAGTAACGGCCAGATATCTCCAATCATTATCCTGCACATCTCCATGTTGTTTCAGTTCCATCTCCACGGAGGCTGAAGAGTCTTCAATAGGAACTTCATCTGATGGTCTAACTAAGTGTCCACTGCTTTGAGTCTTTTTTTCAACACGAACACATTTGACCGGCATGTCGCTAGATAGCCACTTGAATGACATTGAAGACATGTGTCCTGCTGAAGAACTATGACTGCCATAATTGTTCTCCAGGACATCAGCAGATGTATCTCCCTCATTCTTCTTTCCTTTCCTTAACAGCCATGAGGTTAGCACCCGTTTAGCCCCAACAGAAATTAGCAAGCATGGATGCTCAATGTTCTCCAAGAAATTGTTGGTCCTCGTAGTACCATTAGGTGCTTCAACAATTTGAGCTTCCACAGAATGTACCTTTGACACAAAACATAATGATCTCACAGCTGACCCTCCAACATGTTCCCCGAGTAGATTGGACATGGCCCAATCATCATTACCCTGACCATACCTGAGCCATCCATCCCATTACTGTTAAATAGCAGCACACACAGCATAACAAATCACAGTAAAAAAGTTATCTTGCATATTTTGACGGTTTAAGTCTTTAAGATGTTTAAAGTTAACATCCAGAAGAAAGCACAGCCAAGTGTACTAAGTCGCTTGCACATATATAGATCCCAAATGTGTTCAAACAAAAAGTAACTAACCTGGGAAATAGATAGAAATTTGATAAAGCAAACATATATTAGACAGAACAATATTTAGCTACAGTGTACAAGACTGGAAGCCATCTATATGTCATACCTAGTCAATCTCACGCTACCATCTTCACAACCAGTTGCAACCCAACTTAATTTAGAATCAAGATAATGTGTTGCGCATTGAACATCTTCAGGGACAAAACACAATGAATGGATCTCTCTCCCATGGAATTGTAAGTGCAAGTTACGCGGAAATGTCTTCTTTTCACCATCTGGTACCCAGTATCTATGAACATAGATGATCTCATCCTGGAGGAGGTACATTAATTAAAACTTTAGATTAAAGAAGGTAGCTAAGTGCCAAACCCATACAGGTTGATAAATACTACTGTCTGGTATGAGCTATATATCGGCACAAAGGGATACATTCCAATCTTGATGGAATATACATTGAAAAATTAAATGACCACTATTAGCAATATCAGGAATTCAGGATTTTGATCAATGAATGATATTTGGAATATGATCACCAAGAAGGCAGCAAGCCAGCAACTACACTCCAGCAACCTTGACTTTGATATTAATAGTAGTTAAAGATCTTTTGACAAGCAAAAGTGCTAATAATAATAGTGGCCATTAAAAGTACAATTGTGGATGAAAGGTGGAATTTTTCGACTAGTCCTCAAGAACTACACCCTTACAGCTAATTTGGATAGCAGAAAATATGAGGGAAAGGAGGGGGAGAGAACCAAGGAGCAGGGGTGAACAAAATTTTTTACCAAAATCTGAGAATTTTTATTTTTGAAATTTCTAGCAAGACAATCTAAACTTTTATGAAAACCATGGTCCATGAGTAAAACAGGGAGGAAAGAAAGTGAAGTGAGAGAGCAAAGTAGAGGGTCTAGAGCTATGTAGCACGGGTACTTCTTCTAGGTCATGTACTTGTACCCGTACCCGATACGATACATATCATGCATGGATGTGCGTAACCATTCCTAAAATTTTGAAATATTGCCGTTTTCCTTCCCCGTCCCCAAAAACCTAGGTCTAGATGTAGAAAGGAGAAAGTGAAGAGAGGAGAGAGAAAGAAAAGATAGTGAAGACAAGAGAGATAAAATCAAAAGAGGGTTGTTAGAGATTGTTGGGAAGAAAATACACTTCATTTTCATTTCCTTCCAAATCTTTCCAATTTTGAAGAGATTTGTTCATTTAATTATTGGGAAAAAACCCTCCTTTTCCCTCACTTTCCAAGTTTCCTTGTAAAGCAAGATACACCTACCTTTCTCTTTTTTCCTTCATTGCAAGACAACTTAAGCTAACATCCAGTAAAATTCAGATGTTTTGATAGTGAAGTAAAAAAAAGTCAGTTGAAGAGGCACATAGATCCTCAAAAATGTACATGGCTCAAGCTACTCAATTTGTATAGGGCTCACATACGATTGTACTACATTTTGCGTGTATATAGAATAAGAATTAGACATAGTGCTCACAAGGTAAGTATCTACTAGCAGGCACATAAAGATTGTACTAATAGCAACACAGTATCTCTGTAGAGGTGCAACACAGAATAATTCATGTTTTCCCACATCTGATACGAAAAATAATATTGAATATTTGTGGGTGGGCAAGAGAATGAGAGCATACCTTAACATATGCAAAGCCACTGCAGATTTCTGGTGTTTGACCAAGATAATAAGAATGAGGACGGCGCCATCCCCCGCACTTAACTTGCAGTACCTGCAATTACATGCATTTTCAGACTCCAAGTTAGGTAGGATGAAATATTTAGATAAATAAAAAGTGAAATTAGTAGCAGAGAAGGACCTTAGTTTCAGAGAGTAAATTCCATATCAAAAAGTCTGTAGATGAGAAACCAACTGCATAGCTGACGCTTGCTAAATCATCCAGGGAATAATGGTCAGCAACGACAGACTGAATGAGGTTTAATTCTTTCAGATGTCTCATTCCCACAAATTCTACAGTTTGTTGATCTCTATTATATTCCAGATAGCATATGCACCCATCACCTCCAGTCTGAACAAATAACAAATACAGAAAATGGGGTATCAAAATTCGAGCAGGTTGACCTCTTTCAAAACGTCACACTTGACAATAAGACATCATTGTCATTCTCTGGAGTTGGATCAAATAGACAGGAGTACAGGATACTTAAAATGAGAGAAGCATATGATGGAGCTTATGCAGCAGCCTTTTAATGGTTAAATGTATTTGACCAGAACCATCAAGCCCCCCATAGAGTTGGAAAAGACAAGGTCGAGTGGTCCAATGCTAGCTAAGAATTTATTGGTGCCTCGGTTGTAAAGCAGACAGCATTGAGATGAATAATTAGCAGAGTTAGATATTCTCCAAGGTAAAATGCAAACCACAAACAAACGTTAAGGAAGATGAAAGTGTAGGATTACAAGATTAGGAACCATGACGATGCTATACAGCAAAGTGGAAGGAAACCAGTGGACATCTGCACAGGTGTCACAATGATAAAGAGAAAAAGATGTATGAAATTTGAAAATTTCCTTCTTTTTCTTGTTTTAGGGCAGCCAACACCATTCATCAATGTTTTCAAATATCATCTAGGTATAAATAAAACAAAGTGTCAAAGCAAAAAAAAAAAATTGGAATCAACAAGATATCAGAGCCTTCAGGTACCTAATGAGTATAATTACACTAGAGCTATGAAAAATCTGTCCCATATATGTCCCCTTAGACTCAAGTCGCTCCAAACTTTGACCATCATTTACTATTAGTTATATGTAAAATTTTGTGAAAATATACTATATATTTCAAGCTAAAACAAACGGTAATATTTTTACATCTAGTCTTGATGTCATCTTAATCACAACTGGCTTGTGCACCGAACACAACTTTCTAAGATAGTACATCCTTCTTTACGATGCAGCACTTAAGGAGTCTGACTAATCCTCCTCTGTTTACTTTTAATTGCAAGAGAAATAAAAAGAGGGAACCATGTGATGAAGAGAGAGATAGAGAGAACTCAATGCCAAAAGTAGTGTTGCAATGAATTTGAAACTGCCATAAGAGGGATTTGTTGCAACAAAAAGTAAACGGAGAAACTATATTATTAGCAGTCAAAGCAAATGAAATCTGACTGCAATCTCAAAGGAAGGACATCATTATGGGGTCAATGGACTAATATACTACATTGTGATTGATTTGGTTATCACTTAGATGATTACAATACAAAGTAAAGAAGCATGAAGCACACACTGGTCGAGCAGCTATCATTTAAAATTCAGATATTACCGAGCAGATTTCAATCACATTGAAGCTGAGTTTGACCATTGAGATGCTGGAGACAGTAGATATCCCATGGGCGCCTTTAAAATATGTTAAAAAAGGTGTCTTCTCACTGGCTTGTATAGAACTATCAAGTAGTATCCTCTTTGACAAAGGGAACAAAATCAGATTACCACGCAAATCCCCGCAAACTAATACCTGCAGAAATCAAAGTTTAAGGACCAGGATCACCATATGAAACAACTAGTCTCATATGCACGCGATGCGTGCGACGACATATTAACATCCTGACATTAAAAAGCGCTAGAGGTATTAATACTCCCTCCGTCCCAAAATATAGTTCTCATTTCCCTTTTTTCACGGTAATTTATGCAAGTAGAATCTAAGAGGGATAGTAAAGATTTTTTGTTTATTTATATAAATGTTGTATGGGAAAAGATGTTTTTAGGAGAGAGAATGGAGAATAATTGGTGAAAGAGCATTAGTTGTAACACTTGGGTTGAATAAACAAAGCAAAAAAAAAATTCAAGAAGCAAATAAATGATGGGACACGGTTTTTCTAGAAAAATTACGGAAAAAGGTGAAACTAAATATGGAAATGAGAACTATATTTAGGGACACCCAAAATGGAAATGGGAACTACATTTTAGGACGGAGGGAGTATTATTTTATTGTAGTTTAATTTGATCATTCGCAACTTTTTTTTCAATGTGATAAACGAATATGTATGAGAATGTACTACAGGTTGATATTATTGGATGATATATGTTAATCTCTTTAATATATGTGTAATTTATTGGGTAACATTACATTGAAAAATTGGATGGTATAAGCATATTTCATTAATATATTTGAATTACGAACATATTTTTAAATAATATATCTAATAATCATGACATATTTCTCCATAAAAATAAAATGATGAGATGGATTATCCTAATTGACACAAACAACTACTGTGAACCCTTAAATAAATAAAATGATAAATTATCCTAATCGATACATACGACAATTATAAAAGCCAAAAAAAAGATGAGACTATTCTCTTATTTTTCTTGGTATGTTTATGGATTGTTAATGTATGTTCTTTGAAATTGTAATTGTAATTGAAAGTTTAGGTAGAAAGAAACTTTGTAAGTTCTTATTTTGTAATTCTTTGGAAATGCTCTAATTTTCAATCGAAATATTCTCTTTTTAAGCATATTTTTTTGGTAAAGGTTTTATGCATACATTACCTCGTACTATAAGTTAGGCAATCTTAACTTTCCTTATTACACATAATTGTAGATCAAGAAAGAATTGAATATTTTAAAATAAGCATTTTTGATAAGTAAAGGACAGAAAAGTAATTTTACATGGGGACACCATAGCTTCCCCCTTGGCTTATATAATAGAGATTTTGCAATGATGCGTCAATAGCAAAATTTATTAATGTATTTTGTATCCGGTAATGCTTACCAAACCAACTGTAGATGAAGGCAAGTGCAAAACAATACTGTCTATAATTAATCAGAAAACGTACAGATATACCTCTTTCTCAAATGATGCATCCAGACACATTATCCTTGCACCAAAAGGTGACATGAAATCGGCAACTGGATACACATCATAATTTCCCACAGCATCATGAGATAATGAATCAGGCAACCTCCATAGCTTCACCAAACCCTTTGGGTTAGATGTGAAAATGAACCTAAAGAATAAGAGGAAAAAGAATTACACATATGTAGTTGAAGAACAGCTACACTAATATAAATGATCCCAAAATATCTTCATAAGCAAAGAAAAGCCAGACTCATTAAATAAACTTTCAAAGTTTCAACAGTCACTACTACATCAAAACTGAAACAACCAAAAGATTGGTCAACCTGTGGATCACATGCCGAAAAATGAAACTGTTCAAAAAAAAAAAAAAAAAGGCCACATACAGGCACCAGATATTATGTTCCTGGGAAGTGATGGAGTATGATCGCAGGAAAAGGTGGAAACTACATACACCTCTATGAGTTGTGACAAGATTAAAGAAGCCGCCTTTCCTTGCTAGGGGAAAAGGTAGATCAATATGATTGATAGGAAGTTTTTGCTTTTGGGAACAAGTAATTAAAAGGAAATTCAATAGATTATCATGCTTCCTTTAGAAGAAGCTGTCATCCCCAATTTCCCGATACAGCAGATATGAGGGATCTCATCATACCCCATTTCCCAATACAGCAGATATGAGAATCTCATCATCCCAAGTTCCCAACACAGCACATATGACGGATCTCATCTTCCCCAATTTCCTGAAAGTCAGAGAGACAGAGATAGCTCTTTATTTTATCAGTCAAAGACATCACATTGATATCGTTGGCCAATTCCATCACCACTATGCGTCTTTAACAAGGAAGTTTGAACTTAAAGTCTTAAACCTTGAATTATCTGTACTAAAATCAAACTAGAACAGAAAGGTCATTTACCTACATCCAAGTGACTTGCACCAATATGCTCCTAAGAGCTGCCTATCCATTTCAGCGGACCAAGAAATTCTGACTGCTACATGAGGAGTGCCATCACGAAATACAACTTTTATTATTTTCATGGTTCCCCTACCATCACCAACAGCAATCCAATCCTCAACTTCCAGGGACAGCTCATCAAGATTTCTCGACAACAAATCCATGCAAATAACTGGGATCTCCTCAGTGATTCGGATAAGTCCAGTCCATTCTGCGGATCCACTTTCATATAATTTAGCATGGTACACATAACCATGGTTTGTAGCAACATAAATCACATCCTTGCGAGCACATTTCAAACAACGTACATATTCGCTTTTGCTGCACCGGCAAGACCAAAAACTCATCAAAAGATTGAACAGTTCTAGAATTAAAGAAAAAGGGGAAATTAAACAGGATAAGTCCCAAATTTTGTCATCTTATAACAATCAGAACTTGGAAATAACTTGGAATAACCCCAAATTTGGAGCAAATCTTCTGAAAATGGTATGGGACTAATAATTCGTGAACTTTTCATTAGAAATAAATTGCTCAGCAAAATTGGCATTCCTATAGGTTAAGCACTATCAAAAAATAATTTTTTTGAACTCACTCTGTCTCTCTCCCTCCCTCCTACCTCACCCTAATCCATCACCATAAGCCAAAATTCTCATACTCACCATAACCAACATATGACGCCTTCAACCTCTTCCACTCATCACTGGCAACCAGCTCCACCCCCTACTCAGCGTCTCAGCCCACGCCACCACCCTACCCATCCCCCTACTTCCACTATTTATCATCATCAGCTACCCATCGCGACCACCAAAAAGATTTTGAAGTTCACCACCATTTGCTTTACCCACTCCCCCTCCCCTTCGTAATTTGGTACTACGTCACCACCAGCCAATGGATCCTTGATTGCCCCCTTTCTTTACCATTTTTCAAGCTCTTCCCTCTTGTTGCTGCCCGCAACTCCATGCAGAAGTCTATCACAATAAAGCAATAATATTTATAATATACTCATTACTCCCTTCATTTACAAACACTTCACCTATTCTCCACTTTCAGTTGTCTCAATATACTTAACTCATTGCCTTCTTTGGAATGCGTTCACATAATAGAATATCACTATCAACTTAGTGACCCACGCTAAAGTCTCTCTTCTAAATAAATTTTGCATATAAATCATGTTAATCTTACTTTTTAACCCCAATGAACACTTAGAGGCTCACACCCAACTCACTGCTTGAATATTGTGACAAACCTATTAAGTAAAGTAATTGACAAGGAAAATATACCAGTAAGGAAACATTATATAATCAAATTCAAAATGCATCAAACTATAATACTCTTATTTCAACCCACAATTTTTTTCATCCCCAATCCTGAAAAGTTTTTTGAAGGTTGAATCCAGTGTAAGCAGTATAATACTCTTATGCTTCCCCCTCTGTTTTTTACTTTTCTATGTAGTACCTTAGCATGTTTTAGTATTTTAAAC
This sequence comes from Beta lomatogona, assembly GCA_947646795.1. Lineage (NCBI taxonomy): Eukaryota > Viridiplantae > Streptophyta > Magnoliopsida > Caryophyllales > Amaranthaceae > Beta > Beta lomatogona. The sequence goes on along the minus strand of CANSNZ010000744.1, from coordinate 662,036 downwards.
CAGTCAATTATTGACTTTTCTATATTGTACGTTGTACCTCTTGAAAGTCTAATACTTTCTCCCACTTCATAATAACCCGTTAATCACCCCCCCTACGAGTCCTCACTACTATTATCGCCATCAACCAGATCCACTAACCCCCTTTACGCAACCTCTAGCCTTTTTTTTAATAATGATGTTAACTATTACGTAGTACCATTAGTACGAGTAAAAAAAGTTGTGAAGAGGAAACATGGTGGTTCTAGGTGGTGGCAATAGTGAATGTGAGGATTGTGAAACGATATTGGTAGGTGATTAAGATGGCGAATTACTTTTTAAGGTGGTACGATATAAATATGTCAATAGTAGAGAGGTCTCATGTAGGGGTGTTCAACGGTCCAGGTCCGGACCGGACCGGAACCGACTGGACCGGTTGGACCAAAAAATTCCGGTCCGGTCCGGTTTTGGACCTGTTGGACCGGAATCTATATTTTTTATAGAGAAAATCTTTTTTATTTGATTTAAACATATTCATAAATTAGATACATTAAAATTTAATCAAATAATAACAGTGTTTCGAAAGGTAATAAATAGTACGTTTTTAACTTTCTAACTTTCTACATTTTAAATTTTTTGAACATATAAAAATTTCATTTTTACTAAAAAGAAGAAATTCCAGTCCACAAGTCTGGACGAACCGGAAACCCAGAATCGAGATTTTCTGTGGACCGAGGACCGGACCGAAATCTTCGGTCCGGTCCGGTCCGGTCCAAAATTCCGGTTCGATCCTGGTCTTTGCACTAGAATTTTAAAATTTTAAAATCTGAAGGATACCAAATAGAATATCCCTTTCTTCTTTACTAAACTGAATTTAAACTATAATTCTAAAATGAAAGGAGGGAAAGATTTGTCACACATAAATGTTTCTATCTCTAGTCTTTGTTAACCCCTTCCGATATCAGCCACTAGAATGAAAATAGGGGGAACGCTGGGACTCCCTTGCATCTAGGAAATTAGAATTGATTGCTAATAACAAAGCAGCTAAAGACCTCAACCGTCATGTACATGGTAAGGCTTGCTTTTCCTATATATCTCAAAATTTGATATTCCACCCAATACTGGTATTTTCCTTACCCAAATTCTTGTGACTAGGATTAGAGGAAAGATCTTACTTTGGTAAATAGAAGTAGATATCGAGAACTCTCCAAACCTTTACATTCCTATTGGAGTGTGATAAGAACTAGCTTAGCTCAGGACAGATTTTAGTGATGTAATATAGAAATAATTAAGGGAAGATGGAAAAGTTTGATTGATTAATAGTTGGAAAAACAGCAAAAATAAAGGATAATATTAACTTTCGAGATAGAAATAATTAAGGGAAGATTAATAGCAGCAAAAATTAAGGATAATACAAGCTTTTAGAGGTTTGTTCTCTCCCAATATAAACCAATAAACACTTCACTTTTTTCAAAATACTATTCTATTTCTAATATGCTCTACATATAGAGCTTTTCCCCTAACAAACTACCTATCTTATTCTCCAAGCTACTAAGAACTTATAATTCTACTACCTAAAGTCCCCTTCCCCTTTATTGAGTCTTAGCAAAGTGGTTACTCGTTGGGCCTAAAATTCAGCGGGGAGGTGATACCCAACTAATTAGTACTGACTACTGAGTATACGAGTTTGTGGATAGAATGGCGCAATATAGTTTGTATACAAATTCAAGAGTTTTTAAGTACTCATGTAAAATAATTGATGGTAGATTAAAATGTTTGAACTTTTTTTACTTTGCACCATGGCTACACTATTATTAGTAACCGTATTTCAGCATTGCAAAAGGAAGAGGGGCAGGTGGTGATCAATATGGATGAGAGAGAGAGGTCCAGAAAAGGAGTTGTGGCAAGAGCAAGTGAATCTCAATAGTCACAGTGGCCCACTAGGTTGACAAAACCCACTGAAGGCGACCACTAGGGGGGCTGCTGGTTGAGCTAAAAAGCAATCAAGGCTCAAATTTTATGCTAAGGCTCCATTTCCAGTGGTGAAGGAGAGAAACAATGGGGAACAAAAGAACAAGAATAATTATTTTCAATGCGCTCAAGAAAGGAGGTGCGAGAGAGAAAAAAGATAGAGAGACTGAAGTTGGAGACTTGATATGGCAGTAGTCGTAAAGAAGAGGAAAGAGAAAAACTAGAATGACAGACAGAATATGAAAGATTTTATTTACATTTTTTACCTTAAGAATGAGTTATGTGTTTTTAAAAAAAAATCTTAAATGGAAAATTTTGATGCCATTAGTCTAGAACTGCAGAAGACCCTGCATTTTCCGTCCCAAGTTTGCATTGTTGACTTGAAAGTTGGGAATATAATAAGATGGCCGAAAGTTAACTCCTGTTTAATTTGGACACTAAAATAAAGATTTCTTAATAAAAAAAAGGAGTTGAGCAGGAAGCCAGAATACCTATCACATAGGACAAAAAAGTATTGAGTTATCCTAATCCCATACCATTTACCAAAAAAATAAAACTGTCATTAGACGAAATATGAGGGTAACAAAATGGGAGGCATTTCCGCATCAAACTCAAGGTAAAACTAAATTCAGATTTAGTATGTGAACAGGTTTCTCAACTGATTGGTGCAGTGTGTCAACACTCTAACATATAGCTAAAATGATCACAGGCAACCCAAGGACAATCTTAAAACAGAATCACAGAGCATTTAAGTTCTTAAGATTTCCTGATTGGAGCACAAGAAAAAAAAAAAAAAGCAAGTTGAAAATTTGTTGTACGGTATACCTGTCAATAAACCCACTATGACCTGATGAATTTGGAATGCAAACTCTGAAGACCTCTGCTCTTCTTTCCTCAAATTCGCTGATACGTTCGCCTGAGAATGCAGATACTGAAGAATGCAGAAAGTGGGCCTTGATTGCAGAATCAAATCCAGCAGTAACAAGGAGAGACGTATTTGGATCATAGAGGCATCGCCATATTCCCCTCCCACTGCAAAACAAAAAATGGGATTGCTCATAAGTACAATGAACAAAAACAAGTGACAGATAGTATTCATTTCATTCAGAGAAGAAACTAGTGAAACTCAGCACATGCAACAAAAATATTAAACATTTAACATGAGAATATGAAGATAATACAAGTAACATCTATGTTACTCTGGAGAGTTTATAACACCTTTTGAGTACCTAAGTCAAATAATCAAATATGCAGACATGAGAATGGACGCCCGGCACTTTAATTTAGGACCATCAAGGGAAAAATAATTCTAAAATAATATTGGAGTTATTTAGATGTTGATGTTGAGTTGGCCAGTTTCATACCGGGAACATTTTCAACGCTAGTAACTAAGTACGACTATGAAATGAAATGATACAACCACAAACGCAAAAAAACATAGATGCTTTGTACTTGCAACAAAGTAAATAATGAAGCCATGGTCCTAGACTTGGGTACACGCTAGTCGCTAGACAGAAAACATCAGGTCATGATGATTTAATTTAAAGTAAAGCCTGTCATTCAATAAGTGCTAATTTGAACCACATTTAAGTAAATAAAACCTACAAGAAAAAAACTTAAGTGAGTTACACTTACCTATGCTCCTTAATAACTCTTCGCTCAGTTCCATCCAACTCCCAAACACGACACGTACAGTCCTCTCCGGCAGTGACAATAAACTTTGAAAAGGACACATGTTGAGCAGATTCAGTTTGTAAGATAAACATCATATAGTAATTATAGAAGCCAGCTTCCTGTATATACTTAGCAAATATTAACACACTACAGATTCATGAGGCCTAATAAAGCTAATATTGGTATGCAATTCAATGTCCAGGACCAGGCAAAATATGATTACTACTAACAGGTAGGGTGAAAAAAAGGAAGAAAAGCTTAGCCCATGAGACGCCAATATATGTAGTTGCTACACAAGCAAAAGCAATAGAGGAAATAATGATCGCTAGTCCACAGACAAGATGGCATGGTTTCCTGACATATTTATATACTCCATTCAAGCTACTTCAGCTTAACCAATACAAAATAAAGCAAATAGAAAAAAGAAAAAAAGAAAATTGCAGCAGAACACTATAACGAAAAAGCCCAAGGCAATAGTCATGATTCATGAAGAGCTAAATAAAAGCAGTCAAAGGATATTGCAATCTAAAAGCAGCTCCACAACCCAACTGGGATAAATTAAACTAGAAGAGGTGCGTCAAAGCTTACTGAGTCCGATATGCAGCAATCCCAGACCCGAGCACCATGACCAAACAGCACAGGACCAGCCAAGTAAGGGCCACATGATATTGATAAATCATCAGTCACGTTCATTGCAGCATTGGTGATCCACATTCGAGCACTAAAAAATGTCTAATCAATTTCTTATAGTGCTAACTACGGAGTCCTGAAATTTTAAGATAGAAAATTTTACTAGAATGCATGAAGTGACTCACCTACGATCATCAGACACAGAAACCAGTTTGGATCCATCATTTGACCAAGATAAACAAAAGATAGAACCCTGGTGACCGGAGAGAGTGGAAATAATCTCAGCTTCATAGTGGAGACAATTCAGGGGGTGAACATCTCCAGAAAAGCTCAACACATCGAGATCTTGTCCAGCACTTGTTGAAAGTTGTCTGGGATGTTGACAAACCAATTTCCACACAACAATCTGGAAAAAACAATATGTAAATGATCATGAATTACAACATCGATAACAAATCGACTAGTCATGGCCATCCACATTTAAGGAAGAAGAATATGGCATTGAGGAAAGAATAACATAATAGACGGGAAAATGGAACATACAGATATGTACTAATTGGATGCGTAAATTACCTTATCACGAAATAAGATAATAGATCTCGAAATCTATTGTTAATATCATTTTCCCAACTTATGGGTAATGCCGTAATAAAGTTATTCCTCAACAAGTAGGCATAGAAAATAAAAATGGGCTACTCTGAGTGTAAAATGAGTTTCACAACAAACAGTCCAAAAGAGACCAACCGACTACAGTGTAACTGATAATGTTGTATCAATTCAAAAAGCAGGGTAAGCTACTATTTCATTTTGCTAACTATTGGATTATGAAGTTATCATTCGAGTTTCAACAGATAGGCAAAGAAAATTAATCATACTCAGACTCTAAAATTATTGCCATGATATTCAATCCAAAAGGGGCTCACTGACTGCACTATCATTAGATGAATTTGTAAAGCAAGTTAAGTAGACCGACAACCCCCCCCCCAAAAAAACGAGGTGAGGTGGTGGATGATAAATTTTAGAACGAGAACCTCCAACCCCCAAAAATATCTTAAAGAAGCTCATGGAGAAAACAAACAAACAAATGTTCTGGAGTTCACTTGAAAGATAAGCTAACAGAAAGTGAGCAGTTGATTTACATTAATCAATAAGTTACATCAATCAATATTCTATAGTTCACTTGAAAGATAATTTAACACTATATAGATTAACTCAAAGAATTTATGAAGTGTTTTCAAGGGTAAATTAAGGTTTTATAATTGCTTAGAGGTCGTGAAATAACATTTATCGCACTTATATAAGTTAAATGACCCTTAATTTAACAGAACCCTAAGTTATTACAGAACGCTTTGTGTATCTTACACAATATAGTTACATAATTTTTAAAGAATTAGTCACGTGTAAATGCGTCATACTTTACAACGTGCGGCTGAAAAATTAGTCCATTTTAATCCCATCATAATGCTTTTTACTAGATTAACAATTGGTTGGCGCCAAATTTTTTCTTTTACCCAAGTGGCAATTGGTTGTATTTATTTTTTAACCAAGTTGACTTGGCCAACAAAGATATTAAAGATAACTTGTCCATGAGCAATCCATACTAGTTGCGCACATTGAAGAAGATATCAAGAATATCTATGTTAATAATTGATCAATAAGAGTGTGGTCGGATAGGGGATTTTGGGGGTGAGGAATAATTCTCCCTTGTTAAAATCACATATGAGAATGCAAGGTGGAGGAATTAAAAAGATTCACATTCACTCCACTATAAGAAATATTTAGAAAAAAATTGAGAGCTCAACCCCCCCCATTTCCTTTCCTTTCCTACCATCTTCCCTCTCCTCCCCTCCACATCCAAACAAAGTGTAAACATAACACCCATTCTTGTGATGTAATATTTCACTTTACCCATAACCCCCCCAAACAAACACAAAATAATAACCGTTCTACTCCCGCCATTTTCCTAAATTCTACTCAATTTCCGTTTACATCCAGTTTTTAAAGTTCTACTCACTTTTTCTTTATTCCTTCTTTAGCAAAACTATTTCCTCTTTTATCTTCCAATAACGCACACCGTGGAACCCACTTCTACTATTTTCTTTCTTAAAAGTAACTCAAAGGTACATGGGGCGGTCCCTATTTCCTGCTTTCCTTGGTTATTGGAGTTATAGTGAGTAGAAATCAGAAAAATGGAGGGAGTACATTGAGAGAATCATGATTTAAGAACAATACTTCATCCATTTTTTTTAATTGCAACATTTCCCATCCTAGGAAGTTGCATATTACTCGCAACATAAATATTTTTCGCAATATATCCCCATTTTCTCTCTCATTGCACATGGAGGTTCTTTTTTTATCTCTCTCTATCCCTCTTCTCTCCAAAATCTTTGTGCCATTCTTCAAAGTTGCAAGTAAAAAAAATGGTGGAATATACATTACATTCCACTTGAAGCTAGAGAAACAAACTGATTAATATAGATAACAGTTTCAAATACTCATACTCGAGAGAGAGTAAAATGACACCGGTGCTCACCTCATTAAAGATAGTACCAGAGGCAATCATGAGAGTTTTAAAATCATGGCCCCAGAACTTCATCGAGTACAGAAGACAACGCTCTACAGGCCAAAAACAGAATGTCAGATAGTTACAAGTTGAATGATGTTTATGGAAAAACTTTTTAACGATAAAGACCTTGCACTGTGAAGAAAATCAAATACACTTTGTTCAATCACAGCAAAAGATTACAAAGCTAATACAGGGAGGCCATGGGACATTTTAGCATGCTGCAATTTCGAGAAACAAAGGACATATAACAGAGGAGATAGTATATATCGTTATTGACCTGGGCATATAACATCAAAAATCAGTCTCGACGTCAAAACATCCCAAATATGAACAGAATTATCATTACATCCAACAGCAAGATAACAGCATCCCTCTTGAGAGGAAGATAAACCATCCTACAGCAGGTCAACAAATAATTAGGTATAAGAGCATAGTTAGTAAAATATAAGTGAGATGGAAAGACAAGGATGGTTGTGGATCCACATTAGGTTGAAGAAATAGCAACTGCATCAAGACATCTCCTACGTGAAAATGTAAATAGAGGTACCTCTAGAAAACAAAAGTCCAGGACCCAATGAGTAAATCTTGGCAGCAGGTGTAAAAAAGTGAGCTCCGTGGAAACATGTGATTTATCAAGAGTTTCTGAATGCAGCTGAAGGCGCAACCTATACAGTTTTACAATCTTCTCGCCTGATATAACGATTTTAAAGGTAACAGATGGAGATGAAGCATTATCCTCATAATTCATTATGCGAGACGCAATTCCATGAACACGAACTCCTTGGAATACGCAAAACGATTGTATCTGTCGACCAAGGTTTACATCAAAAAGTAATATCTGTGATCCTGATCCTGCAAAATAAAATCAAAAAGACAATGCAGAAGGCAGACAGGCTTAATGGTTCCCATTGTGAGATGAATAAGGAAGCAGCAGATTGATTAAGATGTAAGATGTAAGATGCAACTGGAAGCAAGGTGATTTCCCAAAAGAAAAGCAAACCCTAAGTTAAACCCTGAAGTAGTGAAGTTAGAATTAGTATTCCTAACTTAGACACGACAACACAGGTGTTAATATGGACAATCTCATTCTCCAATGAACATGAAAATAATACAAAAGAAAGCAGCAGTAACTAAGTAGTATATAGAAAATTAAATTAGGTATGGATGCGATTGCGATTGCGAGAGTAAATAGTGAATAGAAATGTTGATAGAAAAGAAAGAAATACTAGTATACTAGTAGGCAGTTGATTGAACAAGGAAACGAAATAGTAGAATGATAAGCGAATGAAGAAAATAATGTTGCAGAAAAAGAAGAGAAGTACTGACCAGCAAGGAGAAAAGGAAGAGAAGAGAAAGGAGAGGGGACATGAAGGAAGCATAGAGCCGAGATTTCCCCAAGGTAATGCCCTGCATCCACCTTCAATAATTCGCCCATCTTTCTCTTTCGATACTCGATACTCTCTGCTAAATTCCCAAATACAACAATCAACAATGTATCTGAAACAACAATGGCAAATTGAAATTGGAAAGGAGCAGTCAGAGCGCCGCTCCACTGCCTACTGCCTACTGCCTACTGCCTACTACACATTGCGATTTTGCGGCCGGACAGGGACTCCTTTCCACTCTCAGCTTTCTTTCAATTTCTCTAAATGTACCCTCCAAATAGTCTACCATGCTTAATCTTTTTTTTTCTTTTTCTTTTTTTTTATTTTTTAAGGTATGATGAATATTTTTTGCACAAGTGGGGTGAAAATGGGAATCCAACTTTACAATGATAAGAATCGAACCCTTGTCATAACCAATTAATTGCACTTACTTGGTCTAAATAAATTAAATATACAAGTAATTTCATAATTTTTCATCGTTAATGGATGTTCTTTTCTTATAAATTGTACATTTTTTTTAAATGTAAGATGAAAAACATTAGGTAGAATTACTCGCGAAGTCGCGGGTAGTAGACCTAATGTATCTAGAACAAGAATGGAAGGAAGGGAGGAGTGAATGGAGATATCAATGTTGAGTTGGTTTTGGATCAAAAGTTTAAATTTGCAATTTAAGTTGTTGCTTCGTTTGCTTCCTTATAGTTGTGTATAAAGCAAACATTCTCGCAGCGCCGGTGTAACACCCCGATTTTTGAAACAGTTTATATTTATTTTATTAAATATTTTAGTTTATTTAATAATTAAATTCATTTATCTTTAGGAATTACTTTGTCAATAATTTATATGGTTATAGTGGGACAAGTTTAGTAAGTAATTTGACTAATAATAGTAATAAGAGGAAATATACTCACATATATGTAAGAAGGGGGAAAAAGGGAAAAATAAAACAAGAAAAGAAAAAAAAAAAAAAAAAAGGGACGAAAGAAAAGAAAGAAGAACGACGTTTCTTCTTCTTCTCTCACATCTTCTTCTTCTTCCTCTCTCAAAGTCTTCAACCTCTTCCTTCACCACACAACCACCACCGTTGCCGACGATCGCAACCAAAATCGCCACTAGAAGTGCCACAGTAGACGTGGGCGGCGCAAGGGAGAGCAAAAGGGGGTCGTTGCTGCTGTAATTTGCTCGTATCAGGGGGGATTTTGCAAGTTATTTTTCATTCCTAATCATCTATATTAGTGGGTAAGATGAATTCCTCAACTAATTTAAGTTTTCTTTTCAAATTATGAAGTTAGGGTTTATGTTTATGAAATTGAATTGGGGGTTTTGATTTTTAATTGTTTGGGTGTGGAATTGAATGAATAAAATGTGTATTTAGTTGGTTAGTAGTTAGTTTAGATTAATAGAAGGTAAGTAAACTTGTTGTTCAAAGAGAATTGTGGTGAAGTTCGTAGGAATTACCCGTCAGTTCGTAAAAGACGGTTTTAAGCAGTTTCTGGGCATTTTTAGCAAAAATACTATTTCACAAAAGTTGTTCGTATCGAAATTTTACCCAAGATAGGATCAAGAAACGCTTGATTTGGAGTTCGGATGAGGAAGTTATGTCCATTTTAAGTTTCTGCTGAAATTGATAAAAAAGTATAGTTAGTTTCGAATGTTTTAAGTTTCAATGTTTTCTTATGAAGGTTTAATTAATGGACTTTGAGTGTCTAAAGTATAACAGGAATATTAATGTTGATTTAGTATACACAAAGAGAGATTTTTAGTATTGTTAGTATTAGTTAGTTATGTCATTTGAAGTAAGAGGCTCATATGTTATAAAACTAGAGTTAGTTAAAGCTCATTACTAGTTAGCCAAGTCTATTATTATTTATTGAATACATATATGTTATTATGTAGCTTTCGGGTTCACTAAAGAGTCGTTTTGGAGATTATTGTTTTGATGTGATTCGTAAAAGGTAAGATTCTTTACTCAAATCTTTAATAGTTATGAGAAAAGTTTACAAAAGATAACTTTTGTTGTTACGAGAAAAGATTATAAAGGTATGTATCTCTCCTGAGTTGATTTTGAATAGGAGGATGTTCCTCCTAATACAGATAGTTGATTTTGAATAGGAGGATGTTCCTCCTAATACAGATAGTTGATTTTGAATAGGAGGATGTTCCTCCTAATACAGATAGTTGATTTTGAATAGGAGGATGTTCCTCCTAATACAGATAGTTGGTTTTGAATAGGAGGATGTTCCTCCTAATACGGATAGTTGGTTTTGAATAGGAGGATGTTTCTCCTAATGCAAACAGTTTGTTTTCAAACCTTGAATTATTGAATATTTACAGAAAGGATTGATGAATAGTTTTATGTTTTCGAAACGGTTGGGATTGCCTTTGAGGCGTCTCAAGGAATTGGAACCTTGTCGAGATGTTCTCGATATTTCAGAATAGTTGGGGGGTACGTTGATCAGTACCTCGGACTTAGATCTTCTGCTACGGTTTGGCCGTATGTAGGGTGTGCACACTAGGGGTCTTTGTCTAATAGTTATCCGGAGGGCCTAGCTAGCCCAAAGGCAAGGAAAGTTTGTTCCATTCCATAGATTTATAACTCCCCCTTTGTGAGGGTAAAGGAAGGAAAGGATTTGTTTTAAGGAAAATAAAGAAAGGACTTGATTTAGAAAGGAATACAAGAAAAGGTTTGGAAGAAAGGATTTGTTTTAAGAAAAACAAAGAAAGGATTTGTTTTAAGAAAAATAAAGAAAGGATTTGATTTAGAAAGGAATACAAGAAAAGGTTTTATAAAGCTTGCTATTTATTATTTTGATTTAAAATAAGATGATTTGTAGGATATATTATTATCCTACCTGCATATATGTTTGGCTTTATTGTATGAATCTTGCTCAGCCAGTTTGGCTGATACTACATGCCCGATATGTGCAGGTACATGAAGATCTTACATGTTGGGTGTGGGGTGTGGGCTGAGAGCGACGTTTCACCAACTGTTACTAGTTAAAGTTATAGTATTCTTTATCCGCTGCACTATTTATCATTTTGGGATTTAAGGTTGTAATAGTTTAAATTAAGTTTTATTTTAGTTTTGGTGCAGGTAGTTCTTCCTAGCGATTATTCTCGTAATAATCGTGGAATAACACGTTTGGATTTCGAGTAGTTAACCAGGAATTTTATTGGTATTTGAGCTGGGTGGAGTTGTTGAGAATTTGGAATATGGATTGCTGTTTTGTTGAAACAGGTTTATAATAATTTGGACACCAGTCCTAAATTAAATTTTAGGCAGTCCATATTTCAAACGGAGCTCTGCCGAATTTTCTGTAGAATTTTAATATTATTTAGTTTAGATAGTAACTCGAAATTCAGGGGTGTTATAGTTGGTATCAGAGCCAAAGGTTCGAGTTTATGGCTAGAGCCTAGAGTTGAGCTTAGAGTGGCCTAGAGGATGAGCCACCAGTTTAGAGCCTAAGGTGTGGGTCCTTAGGTTGGCCCTAGATGTTATTCTTGAGTTGTGGCCTAGGATTGAGACCTAGAGTTGTGACCATCGGGTTAGAACCTGTCGGGATCTCCAAATTTCCTTTGTTATTTTGAAAATATGTTTTTAGGAGAAAGTACTTCTCCCTACATGAATTGTTCATCATCATTAAGACCACCAGCGGCCGGGGTGCGTGTTAATGATGAAGAATAATGTACGAAAGTTTTAATCATTGTTTTGATTGGAAGTTGGATCCATCCCTACCTTGAGGTAGATTTTTGTGGTCTAGTAAGATGTGCCTAGAGTTGTAACCTTGAGATTGTAATCTTAAGTAAGACTAAATCAATGAGGTATTAAAATTTGAAAAGCCGAGGTAAGATTGAGATATGGGAAGTAAGGGATTACATGTGGTTGTTGCGTATGGTAGTTGTTGTAGATCCCTCTTATGTGGATGTTTGACTTGATAACGTCAATAAGTTGGGTAAGTGTGGAACTAGTTGAGTTTTATGTTTGATTCAAGTTTGGATGTGCTTGCTTCCATGTTTGGAATGATTGACTAGTAAAGATAAGTCATTTCAAGTATATCCTTGTTTGGTTGTGATTTTAAGCTGGTGCATAGCCGAGAATGTGCTATAGTTCAAGTTTGAGTCGCATAATGCGAAATTTAGTTCCATTTGTTTACGGGGACTCTGGGGTGACATTCCGTCTTGATGTTAATTTTATCGTCACCTATTTCATTGAAGTAACTAGCTTGTTGGTTTTTATGTTCGCATTAGGACGAACTATTATTGTGGATAAGAGTGAGCCTTATTCCATTCAAAGTGGCACTTCCTTTTATTTTTGTCCTTGTGTGTGTTGTGGTGTTAGACTCACCCACCTCCCATACTTTGTCCATCTTTTGGCCTTGAGAATGTTCCGTGATTAGCTACTTGACTCTTGAATTGCAAACTGATTGAGTTACGTGATGGTATATACGAATTGTAGTTGGTGTAAATTGTTAATTGAGAACCTTATAGGGAATGGTTTGGTTATATCTTGGATATGCTAGTCTTGTTGACTAAGTGCTATGAATTGACTTGTTAGTGTATGATTGTGCGTTGACTTGTTAGTCAGCTCATATCGTGTTAAGGGTCAACCGTTTGACCCTGTTAAAGTATTACTGTTTATTTTCTATGTCAAGGAATCGGTGAGACCTTTATAGAACAACTAGCAACTACCATGTATCTAGTAAGGCTAGGGAGTGGTGGCATATGCAAGGCATAATGTCAAATCGAGTCATGTCGATGGTGGGGCTGCGTAGGTCCCCGTTGTGTGATTGGTTTAGTGGTGATCAAAGTCTAATAACACTAAAATGGTTAGCGAGGCTAATGTACATTGGTTTAATGAAGAGAGTCTATTCTCATTGAGTTTAATGTTAGGAGTACAAGTTGAAGTAATCTAACTCTTTTGATTGGTAGTCGCTAATCTTAAATGACAAGTTACAAGCCCCACAGTTTCTTGCACTTGTTTAATGAAATGACTGTAGTTGTGGAGTTATAGTTATACCATATTAATTGGTTCAGAACTCCGAGATAACTTGGTTATAACTTATAACAAGCTCTTCTTTGTATCGTCTCGGGAGCGTTAGACGCCCACTTAAAGTTAAACAAATCGTCGTTAATGACCTAGATGCTATTAGGAAGGGTTAAATGTGTTCAAATTCAATTCACTTAAGTCTTGTCCGACGAATGATACCAAGTCATTATAGTGGTCCAAGTGTATCATTGATTAATTTGATTAAGTTTTAAATGAGTAAGGGTTAAGTTTATCATGTCGAAGGTCTATGACTAGTTGTTTGAGTTGAAACTAATGAATTTAATAGAAACTAAGGAAGTACTGGACCATATCTATTTTGTGAACCTTGAGAAGTGAGTTTAAGTTAACTTTTGATTGTTATGCTTGGAATGTCGAGTATCGGTATGCAAGGGTAATACCACTATTATTGTTGATGGAGTCGTTAGTTTATGTGATTCATGTATCCGTACTTGACTTAAGCTTTTATTTCGTGCAACTATAGTGTGTGAACAGATTATGGTGTGTTATGAATGTCTGTTAGTTTTGAGTCATGGTTCTTAAAAGGGGTTTTGTATAAAGTAAGTTTTAGTTTCATGTGAATAGAGTATATCATCTTCTGTAGTACCTTAGTAGCTCGATTTGACCTCGTTTGGTCAACGAATAAGTTACCCTACCAATGACTATGTGAGATTATTCAATTTGTTTGTGTAGCATGTGAAAGTGATTTAGAAACGTTTCAATTAAGGTTGTGGATTCATTCTCGAATAGATCTAGAAATGGTTTTTTTTCTACAACGATTTGGGTGAATTTTGGAAAAGTTAAGAACACGTTTTTGGAAGAAGTTTTGCAAGGGGGCAAGTCGGCCGCGGAGTGTGAGCCTTGAAGGTCTCTGAATGGAGCTTTTTACCGTTTTATAATGTGTTTTGGGTGTTACCAAGTAATAGGAGATTTGGTGATTAGTAAAGAATCTTTTAAATCGTGATATGTGCTTCAAACTTGTCTAGATTTCGATCCAAGTAAAGAGAATAGTTGGATGGCCGGCCCCATCGTGGAGGTTTCAAGTCCCCATACCTCCCACTGTCAGGACTATAAGTCAAACCAATGCCGGAGTTTTTAAACTTTAGGGTTATGTTCGACCCATTGTCCGAGGTTTCAAGCCTCATCACCCTAGTAGCGGACATATATGCTTTATTATTTGGATTGATTGGATTTCGTCAAGAAATTGTTTCAGAGCGATAAAGTTTAGCATGTTGTTACTTCGTGTCTAAGAGACTATTGTGATAGTAAGAATGATTGAACAAAGTTTCTGCAAAACAAGAGTTCTGTACAAGGGTTATTTATTGTTGGATTTCTAATAAAGAATCATTTTAAAAGCAAGAAAATTGGTTGTGTCCATATTCAAGCATAAGGCTATTTAAGTACTCTTGGATGAAAGTGCTTAGTGTGTTTTGATGTGATTGTCGTGGTGTGATTACGTGGGAGTCATAAACTCCAAAATGCGTGCTATGAATGTTTATAGGTTAGGACTCAGCCCAATGTTGATGCGACCGTTACAGTATTTTGTTTTGCCATTGGTGGTACGCCCTGCTGATTGTGAGTGTTATAATAACTTGAAGGTGAAGTTCTAGACGTCAAGTTGTGAATTGTTTTAAGTTTTTAGGCGAGTACGCCCACCTATGTAATGGGGAGTTCATATGGTATGAGTCTTTACTTCTATTTTTAGAAAAGAGATAGTACTCTCGGTTCGGGTGAGTTGTTGCTCCGCAAAAGCACTGCTTACTGGATTTGGAAATGCTTTTATGTATTGTGATTGTAACAGGTTTAGAACACCTTTTCTCATTTCGAGTTGTCCACTTTACAAAGGAAACTCCGCCGGATTTTTGAGGAAATCCTAGGATATTATTTCAAAAGCTTGTGAATCATAGTGTAGTTATGAATTCAATTCCACATTCTACGACATAGTCCAATGGGTGTGCCGGTAAGAGAGTTGATTCTCAAGTTTATCAGTCCATAGGTGATCATTGAATGGATAATTGATTGTATTTGTAATGTGTTCCATGTTTCTTAGTTACGATTTCGTATTAACAACTCTTTACATGATGATAGTTGGAGTTCCAATTGAGACTCTAGACCAATAGATATGTAAGACCCGTAGGGTTCAGAAGTGGATAGTAAAGGTTTTGTGGTCAAACCACAACATTGAGGAACTATTTGTAAGACCGAGGATGTCATGTGTTTTATGTGTCCCCATCTCTTGTTCATGTTACCGTTAGTTACGAGGCGTAACTTCCTTTTGAGGGGGTAGATTTCGTGCCAATTGGGTGTTTGATGCTAAAAGTTGTTATGATTTCATATGTGATGTATACCTTAATGTCTAAAATATACATAATTCGTGCCAATTGGGTGTTTGATGCTAAAAGTTGTTATGATTTCATATGTGATGTATACCTTAATGTCTAAAATATACATAATTCGTGTATGATTGGAAGTTTTATGGTGAACCTTGTAATATGTTGCATGTTTTACTTCTTATAATGTGAACATTTTTAGTTGAAATGGTTGTAATGTTGGAGTGGTTGTATATCTATAAGGGTGATCAAATGAATTGGTCTATGAGGTGTTGCTATGAGATGTTGGTTCTCCTTATTATGGTATGACTATATTAGGCTGGAGTGATTGCTTGGTTATAAAGGTGATCAATTGAATTGATCTATGAAAAAGTGAATTAGTTGATCCTACTTGAAAGTTAATGATATGTTGAGAGTATGCTAGTGTGATAGTTTATATGCAAGTTTGATATTATATGGATATTATCTTTCGTACTTTAATAATAGGTAGTTGGCTAAACATGTAAAGTTAATGAGCTAAATTAAGTGATAGGATTTTCGCTACGAGTTTAAGAATTATTTCAAGTTTCGAGGACGAAACTTATTTTAAGAGGGGTAGATTGTAACACCCCGATTTTTGAAACAGTTTATATTTATTTTATTAAATATTTTAGTTTATTTAATAATTAAATTCATTTATCTTTAGGAATTACTTTGTCAATAATTTATATGGTTATAGTGGGACAAGTTTAGTAAGTAATTTGACTAATAATAGTAATAAGAGGAAATATACTCACATATATGTAAGAAGGGGGAAAAAGGGAAAAATAAAACAAGAAAAGAAAAAAAAAAAAAAAAAAGGGACGAAAGAAAAGAAAGAAGAACGACGTTTCTTCTTCTTCTCTCACATCTTCTTCTTCTTCCTCTCTCAAAGTCTTCAACCTCTTCCTTCACCACACAACCACCACCGTTGCCGACGATCGCAACCAAAATCGCCACTAGAAGTGCCACAGTAGACGTGGGCGGCGCAAGGGAGAGCAAAAGGGGGTCGTTGCTGCTGTAATTTGCTCGTATCAGGGGGGATTTTGCAAGTTATTTTTCATTCCTAATCATCTATATTAGTGGGTAAGATGAATTCCTCAACTAATTTAAGTTTTCTTTTCAAATTATGAAGTTAGGGTTTATGTTTATGAAATTGAATTGGGGGTTTTGATTTTTAATTGTTTGGGTGTGGAATTGAATGAATAAAATGTGTATTTAGTTGGTTAGTAGTTAGTTTAGATTAATAGAAGGTAAGTAAACTTGTTGTTCAAAGAGAATTGTGGTGAAGTTCGTAGGAATTACCCGTCAGTTCGTAAAAGACGGTTTTAAGCGGTTTCCGGGCATTTTTAGCAAAAATACTATTTCACAAAAGTTGTTCGTATCGAAATTTTACCCAAGATAGGATCAAGAAACGCTTGATTTGGAGTTCGGATGAGGAAGTTATGTCCATTTTAAGTTTCTGCTTGAAATTGATAAAAAAGTATAGTTAGTTTCGAATGTTTTAAGTTTCAATGTTTTCTTATGAAGGTTTAATTAATGGACTTTGAGTGTCTAAAGTATAACAGGAATATTAATGTTGATTTAGTATACACAAAGAGAGATTTTTAGTATTGTTAGTATTAGTTAGTTATGTCATTTGAAGTAAGAGGCTCATATGTTATAAAACTAGAGTTAGTTAAAGCTCATTACTAGTTAGCCAAGTCTATTATTATTTATTGAATACATATATGTTATTATGTAGCTTTCGGGTTCACTAAAGAGTCGTTTTGGAGATTATTGTTTTGATGTGATTCGTAAAGGTAAGATTCTTTACTCAAATCTTTAATAGTTATGAGAAAAGTTTACAAAAGATAACTTTTGTTGTTACGAGAAAAGATTATAAAGGTATGTATCTCTCCCGAGTTGATTTTGAATAGGAGGATGTTCCTCCTAATACGAGATAGTTGATTTTGAATAGGAGGATGTTCCTCCTAATACGAGATAGTTGATTTTGAATAGGAGGATGTTCCTCCTAATACGAATAGTTGATTTTGAATAGGAGGATGTTCCTCCTAATACGAATAGTTGGTTTTGAATAGGAGGATGTTCCTCCTAATACGGATAGTTGGTTTTGAATAGGAGGATGTTTCTCCTAATGCAAACGATTTGTTTTCAAACCTTGAATTATTGAATATTTACAGAAAGGATTGATGAATAGTTTTATGTTTTCGAAACGGTTGGGATTGCCTTTGAGGCGTCTCAAGGAATTGGAACCTTGTCGAGATGTTCTCGATATTTCAGAATAGTTGGGGGGTACGTTGATCAGTACCTCGGACTTAGATCTTCTGCTACGGTTTGGCCGTATGTAGGGTGTGCACACTAGGGGTCTTTGTCTAATAGTTATCCGGAGGGCCTAGCTAGCCCAAAGGCAAGGAAAGTTTGTTCCATTCCATAGATTTATAACTCCCCCTTTGTGAGGGTAAAGGAAGGAAAGGATTTGTTTTAAGGAAAATAAAGAAAGGACTTGATTTAGAAAGGAATACAAGAAAAGGTTTGGAAGAAAGGATTTGTTTTAAGAAAAACAAAGAAAGGATTTGTTTTAAGAAAAATAAAGAAAGGATTTGATTTAGAAAGGAATACAAGAAAAGGTTTTATAAAGCTTGCTATTTATTATTTTGATTTAAAATAAGATGATTTGTAGGATATATTATTATCCTACCTGCATATATGTTTGGCTTTATTGTATGAATCTTGCTCGGCCCGTTTGGGCGATACTACATGCCCGATATGTGCGGGTACATGAAGATCTTACATGTTGGGTGTGGGGTGTGGGCTGAGAGCGACGTTTCACCAACTGTTACTAGTTAAAGTTATAGTATTCTTTATCCGCTGCACTATTTATCATTTTGGGATTTAAGGTTGTAATAGTTTAAATTAAGTTTTATTTTAGTTTTGGTGCAGGTAGTTCTTCCTAGCGATTATTCTCGTAATAATCGTGGAATAACACGTTTGGATTTCGAGTAGTTAACCAGGGAATTTTATTGGTATTTGAGCTTGGGTGGAGTTGTTGAGAATTTGGAATATGGATTCTTTGTTTTGTTGAAACAGGTTTATAATAATTTGGACACCGAGTCCTAAATTAAATTTTAGGCGATCCATATTTCAAACGGAGCTCTCCCGATTTTTACGTAGAATTTTAATATTATTTAGTTTAGATAGTAACTCGAAATTCAGGGGTGTTATAGTTGGTATCAGAGCCAAAGGTTCGAGTTTATGGCTAGAGCCTAGAGTTGAGCTTAGAGTGGCCTAGAGGATGAGCCACCAGTTTAGAGCCTAAGGTGTGGGTCCTTAGGTTGGCCCTAGATGTTATTCTTGAGTTGTGGCCTAGGATTGAGACCTAGAGTTGTGACCATCGGGTTAGAACTGTCGGGATCTCCAAATTTCCTTTGTTATTTTGAAAATATGTTTTTAGGAGAAAGTACTTCTCCCTACATGAATTGTTCATCATCATTAAGACCACCAGCGGCCGGGGTGCGTGTTAATGATGAAGAATAATGTACGAAAGTTTTAATCATTGTTTTGATTGGAAGTTGGATCCATCCCTACCTTGAGGTAGATTTTTGTGGTCTAGTAAGATGTGCCTAGAGTTGTAACCTTGAGATTGTAATCTTAAGTAAGACTAAATCAATGAGGTATTAAAATTTGAAAAGCCGAGGTAAGATTGAGATATGGGAAGTAAGGGATTACATGTGGTTGTTGCGTATGGTAGTTGTTGTAGATCCCTCTTATGTGGATGTTTGACTTGATAACGTCAATAAGTTGGGTAAGTGTGGAACTAGTTGAGTTTTATGTTTGATTCAAGTTTGGATGTGCTTGCTTCCATGTTTGGAATGATTGACTAGTAAAGATAAGTCATTTCAAGTATATCCTTGTTTGGTTGTGATTTTAAGCTGGTGCATAGCCGAGAATGTGCTATAGTTCAAGTTTGAGTCGCATAATGCGAAATTTAGTTCCATTTGTTTACGGGGACTCTGGGGTGACATTCCGTCTTGATGTTAATTTTATCGTCACCTATTTCATTGAAGTAACTAGCTTGTTGGTTTTTATGTTCGCATTAGGACGAACTATTATTGTGGATAAGAGTGAGCCTTATTCCATTCAAAGTGGCACTTCCTTTTATTTTTGTCCTTGTGTGTGTTGTGGTGTTAGACTCACCCACCTCCCATACTTTGTCCATCTTTTGGCCTTGAGAATGTTCCGTGATTAGCTACTTGACTCTTGAATTGCAAACTGATTGAGTTACGTGATGGTATATACGAATTGTAGTTGGTGTAAATTGTTAATTGAGAACCTTATAGGGAATGGTTTGGTTATATCTTGGATATGCTAGTCTTGTTGACTAAGTGCTATGAATTGACTTGTTAGTGTATGATTGTGCGTTGACTTGTTAGTCAGCTCATATCGTGTTAAGGGTCAACCGTTTGACCCTGTTAAAGTATTACTGTTTATTTTCTATGTCAAGGAATCGGTGAGACCTTTATAGAACAACTAGCAACTACCATGTATCTAGTAAGGCTAGGGAGTGGTGGCATATGCAAGGCATAATGTCAAATCGAGTCATGTCGATGGTGGGCTGCGTAGGTCCCCGTTGTGTGATTGGTTTAGTGGTGATCAAAGTCTAATAACACTAAAATGGTTAGCGAGGCTAATGTACATTGGTTTAATGAAGAGAGTCTATTCTCATTGAGTTTAATGTTAGGAGTACAAGTTGAAGTAATCTAACTCTTTTGATTGGTAGTCGCTAATCTTAAATGACAAGTTACAAGCCCCACAGTTTCTTGCACTTGTTTAATGAAATGACTGTAGTTGTGGAGTTATAGTTATACCATATTAATTGGTTCAGAACTCCGAGATAACTTGGTTATAACTTATAACAAGCTCTTCTTTGTATCGTCCTGGAGCGTTAGACGCCCACTTAAAGTTAAACAAATCGTCGTTAATGACCTAGATGCTATTAGGAAGGGTTAAATGTGTTCAAATTCAATTCACTTAAGTCTTGTCCGACGAATGATACCAAGTCATTATAGTGGTCCAAGTGTATCATTGATTAATTTGATTAAGTTTTAAATGAGTAAGGGTTAAGTTTATCATGTCGAAGGTCTATGACTAGTTGTTTGAGTTGAAACTAATGAATTTAATAGAAACTAAGGAAGTACTGGACCATATCTATTTTGTGAACCTTGAGAAGTGAGTTTAAGTTAACTTTTGATTGTTATGCTTGGAATGTCGAGTATCGGTATGCAAGGGTAATACCACTATTATTGTTGATGGAGTCGTTAGTTTATGTGATTCATGTATCCGTACTTGACTTAAGCTTTTATTTCGTGCAACTATAGTGTGTGAACAGATTATGGTGTGTTATGAATGTCTGTTAGTTTTGAGTCATGGTTCTTAAAAGGGGTTTTGTATAAAGTAAGTTTTAGTTTCATGTGAATAGAGTATATCATCTTCTGTAGTACCTTAGTAGCTCGATTTGACCTCGTTTGGTCAACGAATAAGTTACCCTACCAATGACTATGTGAGATTATTCAATTTGTTTGTGTAGCATGTGAAAGTGATTTAGAAACGTTTCAATTAAGGTTGTGGATTCATTCTCGAATAGATCTAGAAATGGTTTTTTTTTCTACAACGATTTGGGTGAATTTTGGAAAAGTTAAGAACACGTTTTTGGAAGAAGTTTTGCAAGGGGGGCAAGTCGGCCGCGGAGTGTGAGCCTTGAAGGTCTCTGAATGGAGCTTTTTACCGTTTTATAATGTGTTTTGGGTGTTACCAAGTAATAGGAGATTTGGTGATTAGTAAAGAATCTTTTAAATCGTGATATGTGCTTCAAACTTGTCTAGATTTCGATCCAAGTAAAGAGAATAGTTGGATGGCCGGCCCCATCGTGGAGGTTTCAAGTCCCCATACCTCCCACTTGTCGGGACTATAAGTCAAACCAATGCCGGGAGTTTTTAAACTTTAGGGTTATGTTCGACCCATTGTCCGAGGGTTTCAAGCCTCATCACCCTAGTAGCGGACATATATGCTTTATTATTTGGATTGATTGGATTTCGTCAAGAAATTGTTTCAGAGCGATAAAGTTTAGCATGTTGTTACTTCGTGTCTAAGAGACTATTGTGATAGTAAGAATGATTGAACAAAGTTTCTGCAAAACAAGAGTTCTGTACAAGGGTTATTTATTGTTGGATTTCTAATAAAGAATCATTTTAAAAGCAAGAAAATTGGTTGTGTCCATATTCAAGCATAAGGCTATTTAAGTACTCTTGGATGAAAGTGCTTAGTGTGTTTTGATGTGATTGTCGTGGTGTGATTACGTGGGAGTCATAAACTCCAAAATGCGTGCTATGAATGTTTATAGGTTAGGACTCAGCCCAATGTTGATGCGACCGTTACAGTATTTTGTTTTGCCATTGGTGGTACGCCCCTGCTGATTGTGAGTGTTATAATAACTTGAAGGTGAAGTTCTAGACGTCAAGTTGTGAATTGTTTAAGTTTTTAGGCGAGTACGCCCACCTATGTAATGGGGAGTTCATATGGTATGAGTCTTTACTTCTATTTTTAGAAAAGAGATAGTACTCTCGGTTCGGGTGAGTTGTTGCTCCGCAAAAAGCACTTCGCTTTTGGATTTGGAAATGCTTTTATGTATTGTGATTGTAACAGGTTTAGAACACCTTTTCTCATTTCGAGTTGTCCACTTTACAAAGGAAACTCCGCCGGATTTTTGAGGAAATCCTAGGATATTATTTCAAAAGCTTGTGAATCATAGTGTAGTTATGAATTCAATTCCACATTCTACGACATAGTCCAATGGGTGTGCCGGTAAGAGAGTTGATTCTCAAGTTTATCAGTCCATAGGTGATCATTGAATGGATAATTGATTGTATTTGTAATGTGTTCCATGTTTCTTAGTTACGATTTCGTATTAACAACTCTTTACATGATGATAGTTGGAGTTCCAATTGAGACTCTAGACCAATAGATATGTAAGACCCGTAGGGTTCAGAAGTGGATAGTAAAGGTTTTGTGGTCAAACCACAACATTGAGGAACTATTTGTAAGACCGAGGATGTCATGTGTTTTATGTGTCCCCATCTCTTGTTCATGTTACCGTTAGTTACGAGGGCGTAACTTCCTTTTGAGGGGGGTAGATTTCGTGCCAATTGGGTGTTTGATGCTAAAAGTTGTTATGATTTCATATGTGATGTATACCTTAATGTCTAAAATATACATAATTCGTGCCAATTGGGTGTTTGATGCTAAAAGTTGTTATGATTTCATATGTGATGTATACCTTAATGTCTAAAATATACATAATTCGTGTATGATTGGAAGTTTTATGGTGAACCTTGTAATATGTTGCATGTTTTACTTCTTATAATGTGAACATTTTTAGTTGAAATGGTTGTAATGTTGGAGTGGTTGTATATCTATAAGGGTGATCAAATGAATTGGTCTATGAGGTGTTGCTATGAGATGTTGGTTCTCCTTATTATGGTATGACTATATTAGCTGGAGTGATTGCTTGGTTATAAAGGTGATCAATTGAATTGATCTATGAAAAAGTGAATTAGTTGATCCTACTTGAAAGTTAATGATATGTTGAGAGTATGCTAGTGTGATAGTTTATATGCAAGTTTGATATTATATGGATATTATCTTTCGTACTTTAATAATAGGTAGTTGGCTAAACATGTAAAGTTAATGAGCTAAATTAAGTGATAGGATTTTCGCTACGAGTTTAAGAATTATTTCAAGTTTCGAGGACGAAACTTATTTTAAGAGGGGTAGATTGTAACACCCCGATTTTTGAAACAGTTTATATTTATTTTATTAAATATTTTAGTTTATTTAATAATTAAATTCATTTATCTTTAGGAATTACTTTGTCAATAATTTATATGGTTATAGTGGGACAAGTTTAGTAAGTAATTTGACTAATAATAGTAATAAGAGGAAATATACTCACATATATGTAAGAAGGGGGAAAAAGGGAAAAATAAAACAAAAAAAAAAAAAAAAAAAAAAAAAAGGGACGAAAGAAAAGAAAGAAGAACGACGTTTCTTCTTCTTCTCTCACATCTTCTTCTTCTTCCTCTCTCAAAGTCTTCAACCTCTTCCTTCACCACACAACCACCACCGTTGCCGACGATCGCAACCAAAATCGCCACTAGAAGTGCCACAGTAGACGTGGGCGGCGCAAGGGAGAGCAAAAGGGGGTCGTTGCTGCTGTAATTTGCTCGTATCAGGGGGGATTTTGCAAGTTATTTTTCATTCCTAATCATCTATATTAGTGGGTAAGATGAATTCCTCAACTAATTTAAGTTTTCTTTTCAAATTATGAAGTTAGGGTTTATGTTTATGAAATTGAATTGGGGGTTTTGATTTTTAATTGTTTGGGTGTGGAATTGAATGAATAAAATGTGTATTTAGTTGGTTAGTAGTTAGTTTAGATTAATAGAAGGTAAGTAAACTTGTTGTTCAAAGAGAATTGTGGTGAAGTTCGTAGGAATTACCCGTCAGTTCGTAAAAGACGGTTTTAAGCAGTTTCTGGGCATTTTTAGCAAAAATACTATTTCACAAAAGTTGTTCGTATCGAAATTTTACCCAAGATAGGATCAAGAAACGCTTGATTTGGAGTTCGGATGAGGAAGTTATGTCCATTTTAAGTTTCTGCTGAAATTGATAAAAAAGTATAGTTAGTTTCGAATGTTTTAAGTTTCAATGTTTTCTTATGAAGGTTTAATTAATGGACTTTGAGTGTCTAAAGTATAACAGGAATATTAATGTTGATTTAGTATACACAAAGAGAGATTTTTAGTATTGTTAGTATTAGTTAGTTATGTCATTTGAAGTAAGAGGCTCATATGTTATAAAACTAGAGTTAGTTAAAGCTCATTACTAGTTAGCCAAGTCTATTATTATTTATTGAATACATATATGTTATTATGTAGCTTTCGGGTTCACTAAAGAGTCGTTTTGGAGATTATTGTTTTGATGTGATTCGTAAAAGGTAAGATTCTTTACTCAAATCTTTAATAGTTATGAGAAAAGTTTACAAAAGATAACTTTTGTTGTTACGAGAAAAGATTATAAAGGTATGTATCTCTCCTGAGTTGATTTTGAATAGGAGGATGTTCCTCCTAATACAGATAGTTGATTTTGAATAGGAGGATGTTCCTCCTAATACAGATAGTTGATTTTGAATAGGAGGATGTTCCTCCTAATACAGATAGTTGGTTTTGAATAGGAGGATGTTCCTCCTAATACGGATAGTTGGTTTTGAATAGGAGGATGTTTCTCCTAATGCAAACAGTTTGTTTTCAAACCTTGAATTATTGAATATTTACAGAAATGATTGATGAATAGTTTTATGTTTTCGAAACGGTTGGGATTGCCTTTGAGGCGTCTCAAGGAATTGGAACCTTGTCGAGATGTTCTCGATATTTCAGAATAGTTGGGGGGTACGTTGATCAGTACCTCGGACTTAGATCTTCTGCTACGGTTTGGCCGTATGTAGGGTGTGCACACTAGGGGTCTTTGTCTAATAGTTATCCGGAGGGCCTAGCTAGCCCAAAGGCAAGGAAAGTTTGTTCCATTCCATAGATTTATAACTCCCCCTTTGTGAGGGTAAAGGAAGGAAAGGATTTGTTTTAAGGAAAATAAAGAAAGGACTTGATTTAGAAAGGAATACAAGAAAAGGTTTGGAAGAAAGGATTTGTTTTAAGAAAAACAAAGAAAGGATTTGTTTTAAGAAAAATAAAGAAAGGATTTGATTTAGAAAGGAATACAAGAAAAGGTTTTATAAAGCTTGCTATTTATTATTTTGATTTAAAATAAGATGATTTGTAGGATATATTATTATCCTACCTGCATATATGTTTGGCTTTATTGTATGAATCTTGCTCAGCCAGTTTGGCTGATACTACATGCCCGATATGTGCAGGTACATGAAGATCTTACATGTTGGGTGTGGGGTGTGGGCTGAGAGCGACGTTTCACCAACTGTTACTAGTTAAAGTTATAGTATTCTTTATCCGCTGCACTATTTATCATTTTGGGATTTAAGGTTGTAATAGTTTAAATTAAGTTTTATTTTAGTTTTGGTGCAGGTAGTTCTTCCTAGCGATTATTCTCGTAATAATCGTGGAATAACACGTTTGGATTTCGAGTAGTTAACCAGGAATTTTATTGGTATTTGAGCTGGGTGGAGTTGTTGAGAATTTGGAATATGGATTGCTGTTTTGTTGAAACAGGTTTATAATAATTTGGACACCAGTCCTAAATTAAATTTTAGGCAGTCCATATTTCAAACGGAGCTCTGCCGAATTTTCTGTAGAATTTTAATATTATTTAGTTTAGATAGTAACTCGAAATTCAGGGGTGTTATAGTCGGTCTTGACATTTTCAGGGCCCTAGGCGAACTAAAACATAAGGGCCCTTGTATGTCAGAATACACTGTTTTTATCGAAGGTCTTATACAATTATATTACATACATTTTTACTAATGGCACCACGTAAACAATTTAATATCTTTCTCTTTACGAGAAAAATTATGTAGATAGATAAAGACAATAACTTTCATATCATATATATATATCCTAAAAGAAAATGAATACTGAAAATTAATCATCATCATGTTTAATTGAAAAAACAACTACACAGGAAAAACAAAAATTAACAAATGAAAATTGAACATTCCATATCAATAAGAAAAACTCAACTCCTATTTCCCAGTACCAAAGTAAGCACTCATCAACACAATAAAGTACTAGAACTCTAGAAGCCTCCAAAACTTCAAAAGCAGCTAATAAAAATTTGTAAATACGACAAATCACGAAATTCACCATATACCCTGAATGTTTCAGATATTCACCATATACCTCTGAGTTCAAAACTGTGCACCATCTACCCTTTTTCTAACGGGCGTTAAGTCGCCGTTAGCTTTATTTAGATATTGTCATTATTAACCCCTAACCCTAAAATCTAAACCCTAATCCCTAAAATCTAATCTAATCTAAATCCTAACCCTAAATTATAAACCCTAACCCACCGCCTTCCCCTTCCCTCCACCAGCCCCCACCCCTCGCCCTCCTCCCTGCCAGCCAGTCCCCCACCTCTTCTTCCTGCCAGCCCAGCCCCCCAACTCACCCCATGCCGGTTTACTTTCAGCCACCACAAGCACCACACAAAAGCACGAGTTTTCGTCGGCCGAATTCGAATCCCAACCTGGAGTTAATTGACGATTTTCCGCAGCCCCCCCTTTCGAATTACCCCCTCCTCGAATTTCCACAACTCAGGCGAGAGATCTCCGCAACTCGGGCGAGAAATTATGCGGCGCCACCCCATCCCCTTCGATTTCTCTCTCCCAGACGCAAAATAACTCTCTCACACCTAGGGTTTCTCTCTCTCTCCCTGCGTCGCTTTGTTGTTGTTGTTGTTGTTGTTTTGGTGGTGCATAGGTGTGAGTGCGTCATGGAGAGAAATTGAAGGGCCGGGCCGGGCTGGGGAAGGGGGTAGGGGCTACGACGGATGGGAGGGGGGGCTGCGCCGGGGAGGAGGAGGGGGAGGAGGCTGCGGCGATGGAGGGAAGGGGGGGCTGCGGCAGTGGAGGGGAGGGGGAGGGGGGGGGGAGGGGGTGGGGGGCCGGTGGAAAGGAAGGGGAAGGGGTGGGTTAGGGTTTAGATTTTAAGGTTAGGGTTTAGATTAGATTTAGGAATTACGGTTTAAATTAGGGTTTAGATTTTAGGGTTAGGGATTAATAATGGCAAAATGGTAAATAAAGCTACGGCAAGTTAACGTCCATTAGAAAAAGGGTATTTGGTGAACATTTTCGGAAACTCAGGGGTATATGGTGAATATTTTGAACATTGAAGGTATATGGTGAATTTCGTGATTTGTCGGGAGCATTTAGTGAAAAACCATTTATAATGACTTACTAACGGAAGTTAGATAAACCTTTAACTCCACACCAGATGCAAGCCATTCCTCTTCTCTACAATCTTCTAAAGATCGATTTCTCCAAGAATTTCTTTTTTTCTCATAATTTGAAGATGTCAACTACGACGACTTCAACTCAAGAAAGGTATGGAAGAAAACTTTGTTATATTAAATTTATTTAAGAACAATAAATTTGAACTGTTTAATGGAGATGAAAGGTTGGTAGTTGCAATTTTTTTTCCATTACCAATAACTTTTAAAGGCATAAAAGATTCAATGTGTTACGCAAGCTTAAAGAGTTTCAGTATTATATAGGGAAATTGAGATTTCTTGCTACCTCTACAATTTTTTTATGGAAAGTTGAGATTTATTGCCACCTTTAATGCCTCGTACTAGTTCGAATTCCCAAAACAAGAAGTGTGAGGTAAGTACTCATTCTCTTCGACATAAAACAACTAAACTGAACTGAATTAAATTATAACTAATTAATATTAATGATTATCATTTAAGAACTGAATTGAAAATATAAGTTGGGGAGAATAATCAAAACATAAGTTAAAAACAAATAAAAAAAACTTTTTTTGCGGTGAGCGTGGATCGAACACGCGACCTTCAGATCTTCAGTCTGACGCTCTCCCAACTGAGCTATCCCCGCAACTTGAATTATAAATCTAGCAATTTGCTTTTCTTTGCGACAAGTAAAACAACTCAGTAAATCGTGTACCAGTCTACAAGACTTCATCTTTTTCCAACCTCCATCTGTTAATCTGTAATCACAGATTCACAGGAAGACGAAATTGAGCAGAAGTCAGGAAATCAGGAGAGAAAGAGAATGGGAAAGACAGAATATTTTAAAGATGAGTTCAGTTTTGGTATGTTATTATTGTGCCCTTCATAAATCATAATCACTGATGATGATAAATTTCTCAATTTGGAATTGTGTATTTTTGCAGAGCAAAGGTTGAACGAATCCACTGATATGCTTGCCAAGTATCCTGATCGAGTTCCCGTGAGATATTTTGTCTACTTGTACAACTAATTACTTTTCACTTTCATCTCTTCTTTTCAATTTCAGAATATTAATATTATGCTTCATCCAACTGCTTTTAGGGCTTCCAACTTTTGTATAACTAATTTTATTATGGGTCTCAATCTCTTTCTTTTTTGTTGTTTTTCTTATAAAGTATTCATCTTTAGGCCTTCATTTTTGCAGGTGATTGCTGAGAAATATTCAAGAACTGATCTTCCTGAGATCGAGAAGAAAAAGTCAGTCTCTTTTTTTTGGGTCCTTTTCCTTACTTTTTTTGTCATTTCTGGTATATGAATATGGGAATTATAATAATTTTTTAAGTAATGTTGCCTGGGATTGCTGTGTGAATTTCTGTCCTTATGCATATCCATGATTAATTGTGTTGTCTGCTTTATATTACATGGAAACCGAAATGCCAAACAGAAAACTGCAAACTTTCAAATAGCTGAAGAAAAACCACTGATACTTACGTGACTTAGCTAGAAGCTAGGAGAGATCCCTAATTCATTACATTTTGTGGTTGTATATTTGACAATGAACGTTGTATATTGAGTTATAAATGCTGCCTATAAAATCACAAATGTTGTATATGAAAACCAAGCTATCAACGTCATCTACCAGCTATGTAACATTGTGAAACTTTGACTTCAATATATAACATCTGTGATCTATGATCTAAATATGCAACATCAATAGTGAAATATCGAATTAAAAGAACTTTATGAACAAAACTCTTTAGTAATTGTTATGATCTAGGCATCACTAGCTAAAAGCTAGTTCATAGCTATATGGACAGATATATTACCGAAATTCAACTTTATACTATAAATATATTCTTGAGTATCAATCAAAGATGATATTGGATCTCTAGAGTCTAGAGGTCCAAGACATCAAATATTCTAGAGGCAAAGTTCAACATTCTTGTGATTCTACACGTGTACTTCATTGCATTCCTGTAATTTATAACCTTACACCTAACGAGCTGTGAGAAATTTGTTATCATCCAGGTCTTATTCCCTATAAATTGTTTCTCAAAACCAAAATATATCATATTTCCTCCGTTTCATTTTACTTGCTACACTTCTCAATTCACGGACTCCTAGGCAATTTTTGGAGAAGAGAGAGGTAGAGAGCAAAAAGAAAAGAGACCCATGTGAGAGGAGAGAGATAGAGAGAGTTTATTGCCCAAAAAGGAAGTGTAGCAAGTAATGTGAAACTTCCCACAATGGAAAGTGTAGCGAGTATTATGAAACGGAGGAAGTATGTCATATATGTGCTCTAACAAGGAGATTTGGAATGACTGTATGGTGATAGACTGAATTCACAGGAGCATACTCTTGCTAGTTACTGCTTGAATCTTCTTCATGAGCTCTTGTAATTATATTTTTTAAATCATATCTTTATCCGGTTGCATATGGCCTGGTTTGCCTTTGAGAAAATGCATTTGCAGTTCCTGTGAATTCTTATTTTCCAAGTATGGATCTTTTGTTTAGTACTTTAGTGCATGTTTGGAATGATGGTAATCCATATAAGGGGGTAATGGAGACAAAATAAAGAAAATGAAGTTGAATTTAGGTAGTGCTGGAAGAGATTATAAAAATGTAAGGAGGGAGAAACAGAAGGGAGGAACTATTACCCTCATTTTGGGGTAATAGAGGAGGGTGATTAATTATTATCCCAAAGTGAGGGTAATATTTTCCCCCTCTTTACACAATCAATACATTATCACATCTACTACCACCAAAACCACCTTCCTTTTCTTTTTTGTTTTCATCTATTACCCCCTTATACGTTACCCTCAATCTAAGCATATGCCCTTAGTCCTTGAGACTTCTGGCATGTATTAAATAACTTGCTTTAACACTTGCCACAACCCCCAAAAAAAGGAGCACAAATTGAGAGAGAGAGAGAGGAAGGAAAACATTATGATAACTGTGCTAGTAATTCATGCTTTTTGGCAAAGATGCGATGCTTCTGGACTTTTCTCATGTCTCATAAAGCAGAGACCCTTGTCGATTTAAACTTATATTATATACTGTGTTCTGCATTTCAGATTTTTAGTTCCGCGAGACATGTCTGTTGGGCATTTCATTCACATATTGAGTGGCAGACTTCGACTTGCTCCGGGCAAAGCTCTATTTATATTTGTCAAGGATACATTGCCTCAAACAAGTAAGTATTGGCTGTATGCTCTTTCAATAGCTTTTCTGGGTATCCACTTCCAGAGTTCCAGTATAAGTTCAATTTCAGGCAATGTTTTCAATATGTTATTGTATATGCAGCCTGTTTGCTGGACTCTGTCTATGAAACATACAAGGATGAAGATGGATTTCTATACATGTGTTACAGCAGTGAAAAGACTTTTGGTGGTGTTATGACTGTGGTGTAAATTTACCGATCTCAGCCCGATGTGACTGTTCAGTAATTCAATTTTATTTGTGTATAAATCTGTTAAACTTTGTGGTAGTTAATTATGTATATTCTCCAAACATCAATCATGCTAAGTTGTTTGATGACATATAAATCAAACTCCTCCTTTGTATAATGGTCCAGTACTAGCAAATAAGCTGTGCTTTACTTCTTATTAAAAAATTGCAGTTGTTTATGTGTTGGTTCTACTGGAAGTCACTTCACCGGAACCTTTTCGGATATCTACTACACAAACGTGTGAGCAGTTTTTTTCCTTCACAATAAAATGAGGATGTATCTTGAGCCTCTATTTGGTTGGATGGAATGTTCCTTGAATATTTTCAAAGGAAAAATCATCTAAATTAGTTTTTCCATTGTTTGGTTCCTTGCAATAAAAGCCAGGCATATATAAGAGAAAATATGAAAATGAAGAGTAAGAGTATACACCAGGAATAAGGAAGAATATACATTATTCCTTCAAGAGTAAATTGATATTCACCATTGAGAAATCTTTAAGTATTGGGAAAGAAATTTATTCACCCTTTACAAACTAGTTAGATCCCTTTTTCCTCAAATAGTTTCCCTGTAATTCAATTCACGAATTTAACTACGAAAAGATATTCATAAACTATTAATATCTAACAATTTCTACAAAGTCTTCTAGGAACATTCCTACAGAAATGAAAATTTTGTTAGCTTAAGTGAGACAATATTGAATATGAAAAAAAAGTTGTGGTTTAAACATTTGAATACTACTGACTTTTAAGATCATGCGTGCAAAAATGAAAATTTTACTATATTTAAGTAAGATAATACCGAATAAGAAGATTAAAGAGCTTTTGGTATAAATTTTGATACATTGCATTTAATCTGAATTCATTGCATGAAAATTACAAGACAACAAGGGCGATAAGTGTTAAATGGTGCTAATGTGATAAATTTATGTGTAACTTTGTGAAGAAAGTCTCATATTAATGCACATGATAATGTTTGTCCATAAAGTTCCATTATCATGGTGAAATACTTATCACTCTTGCTATCATCTACTTCCACATGAAATTTACCAAATGGAACAAGACAGATCTTCTAACGATCAACAAAAATTGCCCCACCAAGATTCTTATAGTCCTGTACTCCAAAGTATAAATTTATGTGTAGATTTTCATTTATCATGAAAATTCTTCATGAGCTGGTTTTGAACTCAAACAAAGGCGAATTGGATCTTCATAACCTTAACACAACTCGCTGCACAAGAGGCCATAATACTTCCAAGCAAATGATCAGTGCATAAAACACCTGTCTTGATATTTTTTGAAGTTACCAAAAGTTGAGCCAAAACAATCATCATTTTGCGAATAGTTTTTGACTAGCTCCATTACCCCAAACACTGCGTGAAGATGAACCTTCGGATGGCTTCGGCCAACCTGAAGAGACAGCTGAACTAGGATCAGTCGATGAATTCCTAACATCTAAAACTGCTGCATCAGAGCCATCACCAAGGCGAATTCTATTAAATTTTGACGTCTTCTTTTTGTGCTTGTTTCCTCCATCTACTTTAGTGTGACCAACTGTGGTCACTTGTGCAGGGAGGTGCTGGCTACTGCCACGCAATTCAACTGTCATTTCACCTGCTGCCACAGCTGATTTTCCTCTACCATGACGATACCCATCCTTCTCCAAGACCTCCACCACTCCATCAGAAGGCTTGAGCTGAGACTGCAAACTCTTCACTGTACTGATGACGCTATCTGCTAATGCTTCCTTTGATCGGCTGTTCTCAGCAACTATCACCTTCTTCCCTCTGTCCTTCCTTGAGCTACTGCTTCCTTTTGAATAAGAGTTGTCACTGCCCCAGAATGTCTCTTGTGCTCCATTACTCAGACATGAAGCATTATAGGCCTCAATGAGCTCCTTTTGCTTCTGAATATCAGGGCATAATCTAGCCAAGTCAAGAACAAGGTGTGTCAAGTTAAACTGCTTCACATATTCTAGATATTCCCACGTGCCAACTATTCCCTGGCGATACTCTTGCGAGATCTCCTTAAAAGCACTATATTTGTTTTCGTCATACTCAAGTGCAGAACGCATCCTCTCTACCAAAGACTTATTCGCAGTTTGAACATTTTCTGTCTTCTTGGTTTGGCCATTAGATTGTAACCTATTGGATTGTGCAGAAGACACTGGTGGGAAATCAGAAGCTGGATCAAAGGATCTACTTTCAACGAGATTAGGAGCAGAGTTTGAATGGTTCAACCTATTACTACTCCCCAGATTTCTGGAACCCCATGACCCACCTACAGAGATTCCAGATTCAGTCGCTGGCCGTCCATGCAAAGAAGTAGCATAACTAGATGACCCAGAACCACTGGCAGTTGCTGGCTTGATTTGACCAGAACCAGAAGAGGGGACAGGTACTGGAACGGGAACGGGAGCCGGAGCAGGCCAAGCAGCTGAAGTAGCATAACTAGATGACCCAGAACCACTGGCAGTTGCTGGCTTGATTTGACCAGAACCAGAACACGGGACAGGTACTGGAATGGGAACGGAAGCCGGAGCAGGCCAAGCAGCTGAAGTACCTGGAGCAGACCCACGATTTCTAGCGGGCCTAGGATGGGCAACATTTAGAACAGTGGTGTTGTTTCGACGTCGTAGGCGAGCTGCCATTGTATCATGGGTTTCTTGTTGAGATTTTTGTTCGCTACTGCTGGCTGCAGTTGATAGTGGAGGGAAGGAAGATTCTCTTAGAGGCCCACTAAGAGAGGTTTGAGACACAGCCTGACGGTACCTTGAAGATAGTTCAGGATCGTTAGTGGTTAATGACTCGAATGGCTGCACAAGGGGATCAAGGTCGCTTGATTCAGCACCAACATGAGCTAAAGGTTCAGCAGCAGATGATGCTGTTTGACCAGCCACTGGATTACTGGCATCACCTCTGCCAAGACTGGCTTCAATAGCCCGACTAAGCTGATGGTCTGGGGAAGATTCACGGCGAAAAGATAGTCTCCGTCCACGGTGATGTCCCGCCTCGTTGCTGCTTCGATATCTAAAACTAGTTGGTATCTGCTTGCAAAACAAAGATTAGAGTATGAGACAATTGAATACTAGATATTGAAAGAAAAACACCAAACCCATTAAACGGATATAATATATATACCTGGAGAACAGCATTACGCTGCGATCTAGACATGCGTCCTCCATGTTCTATAGCATTATGTCTCTGTATTAAGTATCAACATAATGTAAAACTCAATTGTTATACCCAGCAAAACAACATTTTATACCATGTAGTAAGTCCAAATTTTCACGTTGGCAAAACAATGGGGTTCAACAATCAAAAACAAGGAAGTAGATTTCCAATTTAAGCCATTTGTATATTTACGTGCATGCTAGAAAGAGGACCTTTATATCGGATTCTGATTGGAATACGATGAACTTTTTTGCTAGGCATGCTTCATCTTCACACAAGAAGTGGTCGTGACGGAAGTGCGTCTGTTGCAAACAGGTAAGCATATTTTAGGACATGGTAAAGACATGGCAAAGGGCATTGAAATGTATCGGGAGAGAAAAGTGCTTGCCTCCAAGTCATCATAATCCTTAAAATAATCATATCGGCCAGGATGGCACCTAACAAAATGATTGAGAAGATGTTAGTGTTCTCCTTTGCTCGAGAGCAGAGATAGGGCATAGGCAGATAAATAGATAGATATAGATAAAAGTAAATGCACCTTTGACAAATATGACAGGTATAGTGTTCAGTTGACATATGGGAATAAAGTTCATTTTCTCCATAGAAGAAAGATCGACAAAATTCACACATAGGATGGCCTGCAAATCCTCCCCTTTCACTTTCAGTTCCATCGACCTCAGAGTCACCAGATCTCTTATGTTGATTCAATTGTGATCGAGTATAGAGCTTTTGCTCGCAAATAAATACCTATATTACTCAAAAAAGAAAACAGCAATGGAACAATAGAGACAGTAAGAAGATTGAATAGCAGCAGGCAGGAGGCAGCAGGGAATAGATAGATAAGTAGATAGAATGGGAGAATAGAATTAGGCTCCGTTTGGTAGGGCGTAAAACGCTTTCCTGGAAAATTATTTTCCTCTATTTTCAGTTTTACATTGTTTGGTTGGCAAAAGAGTGTAAAACCATTTTCCCTTGGAGTAAAATTACTCTCCCAATGATGGAAAACCATTTTCCCTTCAAAATGAAGGGAAAACTGTTTTCCTTATCTCTCTTGTACACTCCTCTCACTACCTCCTTACTTTTCCTTTCATTTTCCTTTCATTTCATCATTTTTCTTACATGGAACCAAACAACGAAAAACTAATTTTGGAATTGTATTTTCCATTCTATATTGTTTTCCATGAAAATCATTTTACACTGAAAATGTTTTACGCCCTACCAAACGGAGCCTTAGTGATGACATTAAATGCAAAAGTGATGGGATGGGAGAGAAAGGAAACCTTTCTGCCTTCTAAGCAGAGATCACACATAAAGAGGCGATGTTGATAAGATAAATGACCCTTGAGCTGGGAAATGTTCCTGAATCTGTTACGTCTGGGTTGTTCCTCATGATCACACGTAGTACAGGACAGCCTGCACATAGCTCTGATCATCTTGTAGTGTTCGGCATCGTCGAAAAAGGCTTGAGTATCCTCATGATACCAATAAGAACCCACCTTCCCCTCTTTTACTTCCGACGGAAAGGTGGAAAAGTCATTCACCATTTTCGTATAATCCCCAAGTGCCTTTGGAAATCAAGAAATCACAAACTCACAATAAGATGAATAAAGATGAAGATGAAGATGAGGTAGTCGGTAATTGGAAATGACATCATCCAGATATCAAATATGAGTAATCAGTACTCCAGGCATACGTTGTAAGCAGTACAATAAATAATCAAGAAAATACGTTGTAATTTATACATACCTTGGTAACAAAAACGACATGACAGTCGGATTTGCAAATACAGCAGCGACGATCATCGCAGATAAAGCGAAGGCGAACAACGCAGGTGGAACATACCTCTCGATGACCACACGGACCATATGCAACCCATTCCAAGTTATCGGCACAAACAGCACAGCTATCGTCCATCTCTTGCTTCTCAGATTCCAATTTCCAACCAACACACCAATTGATTTTGATTTCCGAATTTGATTTTTATAATTTGGATGCAGGATATGCAAATTCCACAGCTCAATTCTGATTTTCGGGAGTTTAGGGTTCGTGGATCCAACTTCTGGGAAGACAAAGAGTTTCTCAAGAGTCAAGAAGAAACGAACCACGCAATATCTTATATCTTCATTTATTATTATTATTATTATTATTCTATTCCTACTCGTATTCCTATTCGTATTCGTTTTTCTTTCTTTTTTTCGTTTCGGTGTATCTCTATGGATCCACGGCCCAACTTTGCTGACCTTGGCCTCCAAGCCTCCAAGCCTCCAATTATTTGACTACATATTACTCCATCCGTTTCGTTTTAATTTACTTACTTCACCAGGAAAGAAGTACAAAAGTATGATAGATAAATTAAAAAGGTAGGGAGAGAAACTGAAAAGTGTGAGAGAGAAACTAAAGTGGATTAAAATATTAAAAAGTGAATGACATGGGTTAAAAAATAAGAGAAAGTAGATGTGACATGTTACCAAGAATAGAAAAGGCAACAGTGTGTAGATTAAATAGAAATAGACCAAAAAAGAAAGTGAGTAGATTAAAAAGAAACGGAGTGAGTACTTATTTACTTCAGTCTTCATGATTCATCTTTAGGAGAGCATGCTTAATTTAATGGTTGATCAAATTAGAAGATTGTGGCCTCAATCTTTAAATTTTGCTCCTTAACAACAAATAAAACGAAGTTCAAGTGATGATGGTCATGGTTTGAGAGCATGCGACCAGTTAAACCACGACGATTGTAACGGCGAGTTCCGACATGTAGACGTTAGAAAACAAAACTAATTCTTCTTGTTGAGTTGGATAATACTTTCAGCCAATACGCATGTTTTGGTTGGCGAAAAGCCAAAAAATTTGGCCTCAACAACTTTGTGACATGTGCCAGAACCAAGGGGAAGTCGCCACTTGTCAACCTTTGGTAGGAGAGAGAAAATAATACAATTCCATGTAGTATGTTGCAATAGCAATATTTTAGAAAATACAAAGGAAAAAAAGGAGTTATGTTGCAATATTTTTACAAAAAAATTTTTCTCCTTCCTTTCTAGTTTTCCCTAATTTTGCTTATTTCATATCAAATTTCCATTTTTATTTGTTAGAAAAATTATATAATTATGGAAACAAACTTAAAGTAAAACTACTCACAGAAAACGTTAATTATCACATTAATATCTAATATCAATTAATAATGTTTATTTCATACAATTATGTTATAGATATATGTATATAGTGAATGCATGAGAGAGGAAATTGTGGTAGAGTATGGTAACAGGGTAACAAAATAGGATAATCCTTTTTCTTTGTTTATAACAGGATTTTTTGTAAAATCATGTAATGTCCGAATTATAACAGGATGAACAATGTGCGACCAGCTCGATATTCAAGCAGCTATTTAATCACGCTTAGTAGTTAATCAAAACCTCAACTATATTATATAAATTCCAATTTACATTTATTTGTAGTAAACCTCCTACTCAAAACTCGATTCTAGACCCATGGGTTATGACTTATGGGAGCATAAAACAATAATCTTAAATCAACCTCAAAATATAAAATTGTTTTAACTAAATGTCGAAAACTCGATACGATCAATAAAATATCATATGATATATTCTTAAATAAATTTCTACTCCATAAGGAATATACATTTTATTCTCGCTTCCGAAATCGTTCACAAGATTTCCATATAAAACTTACAAATAGCACAGATGAAATGCAAAACAAGCGAAAATAACAAAAATGAGTGAAGAACTCACTTTAGCTCATAAAAACCTTTTTAATTCAAACCATCTTATCAGATGACACACTCAACATTAACAATTGATCAAATGCTTCCATAATCTTAAACTATGAGAGAGTAAGAAAACAATAAAAGACTTGAACTCCTTCATGATAATATAAGCGGGGCGAGCCGTGAGCCTTTTTGCAACAGATTTATGCCCACTAATTAAATTATAACAACTTTGGATACCCAAGGATCCCATAACTAATAAAATAACTTAAACTAAACAAATTTTTACACGTAAAACACACTCCTTAAGAGCCATGGTAAAATCGTGTGGTTTTTATAAAAACAATAAAGATAGTTATAATAAGAAACATAGAAGCACATAGTAGTTCAATATTATAATGTCAACATGCAATTTTTGGTTTTTTTATTATAACATCTAGGGAAAATATACATTTAAATATTTCAAATATATTATTTTTCATGTCTCAAAATAATGATGATTATAGATTAGCTGAACTATCTTATGTAAGTCAAAAGAAACTGCTACTATATAGCTATTTTTCTACTTTGCTATTTAATTGTAAAATAAAGTGATTAGAATAAAAGTAAGGATATCAGGAAATTTAAAAGGCAAGACTACAAAGATTATTTTTCCTTTGTATATGTTGCCCCCATTGTCATGTCATTGCTTCCCTTTTTCTTCCAAAATGTATTAGTTTGGGCATAATAATTGCAATAGGTTTTCTTTGTTGATGGTATGATATTTTAGAGTTTGATGCTTTAGAGTGCTGGAGTTTATAGTTATTGCTCTTTTTTGGATTAGACTTGCAGAATATTGATTGAGTAACCTCCATATCACTTAGTCTTTCCTTTTTTTTCCTTTTCAAAAAAATTAAATGTACTTAGGGTTTGTTCTCTTCGGCATAAAACAACTGAACTAAACTGAAGTAAATTATAACTAATTAATAGTAATGATTATCATTTAGGAACATAACTGAACTGAACTGAACTGAAAATAAGTTGGGGAGAACAGACCCTTAATCTATTTGATGATCGTGTTACATTTGTTTCGATATTAATTTTTTGAATACTATATTTTTAGTAGTAATTTTTAGTTATACTCCCTCCGTCCCAGAATACTCTTGACACTTATCAATGCACGTAGTTTTAGATGATAAGTTGTTGTTTGATAATCAATTGTTATTTTATTGAAAAGTAGATTTGATAGGAGTTAGTTGTTAGTAAAAGTAGTATTATTTTATTTTAAGGAGAGAGAATGTGGGCCATAGTTAGAGTTGGTGTGTAGTAGGAGTGGTATTATTTAATTTGGAGGAGAAAGAGTGTGGGCCAATGTCTAAAGGTAGAATGATTAAAATAATAGTGGGTCATATCAAAAAATAGAAGTGTAAAGAGTATTATGAGACAGATGAAAAAGGAAAGTGTAAAGAGTATTTTGGGACAGAGGGAGTACATAATTAAAGATTCAATGCTTAAAGTGAAAACATTCTTATCAAAAACAAAAACAAAAAAAAAAAAAAATCCTTGGAACACATACATTGTTCAACTAGAAAACAGATGAAGTACATTGGAAAACTAGGAACCATTAGTAGTCGAGTAGACTAGTAGTAGTAGTTCACTCAGGTAAGCCGTAAGCAAAACATGTATTAATTGGTGTTACAAAGTAAATTTATTTGGCGTTGGAGCAAGCAGTGACTGAGTGGTGTGGAGTGAGTCTTTTTCTTTTATTTGGTTTGGGCTTCAAAAATCACAAGTAATCCATAATGGCTCATCAAAGTGACCTTTCAACTTATCAGCATCCACTTGATAAGCATCAGCCTTAGCCTTTCCCTCTAAAGACAGGTTTCCTAGATGAAGGTCCAGCAGTTGTCGAGAGTGCCACGCAGGCGTTCCATTCTCGTAGCCGCCCCACGTGAGCCGCCTCAATCCAGTACCATCCAGCTTTGCAATAAAAAGATCACCATACGGCTGAAATTGGTTCGGAAAACTAACTGGCTCCGCCGTTACACCACCCATATTTGCGGTGAACAATAACCATTCTCCATTGGGGCTAAAACACACATGGTTAATCCTCTCCATAGCCACGTCACTCACGTGTACTCTTTTCAAGTCCGACCCATCTGCAGCAACCAAGTATATTCCAAATGTAACCGGGTTATTCGGGTCATGCCTGTTTGAAGAGAATGCGATCAGTTTTCCGTCCGGTGACCAACTGGGCATAGTGTCGATCCACGGACCATCAGTCAACTGTCGGAGATTATCATTGTCTTCTCCTTCAACAGCGTCCATTATGTAAAGATTTTTATGACCCGATCTTCCTGACCGGAAAACCACCATTTTTCCGTCAGGAGAACAGGCCGGAAAAGCGTTATTGCCTGTATCCTGTTTGGTCATAATCTTGATCTCTACGTTGTCGACATCTGTACGGTTAGGATCTAAGCTAGAGGCGTTGAAGGTGATGCGAGCCACCTGGACTGTTGCTTTGGCAGGTTGAAAGATGTCACCCAATGAAGTGAAGATGACGTGCTTGTTCTTATCTACTGGGCATGGAGCCCAGGAGTTATAGAAAGCTACCTGGCCTTGGCCTTTGATGAGTGTCCACCTCTTGGAGCCGTCTGATTTCATGATCTTGATCCCTGCGTTGGCGATATTGTTGATATCTTGATTATTGAATGCAATGAGGTTGCCGTCGGGGGAGAAGGAAGGAAATGAGCCGTTGATTCTGAGCATGTTGAGGGAGTTGATGGGGGAGAGAATAGGTTCCAAGTTTGGGATGATTTGGTCTCCCTTCTTGTGTTCAGTTCCCCGGAAACGGTGGTAGCCGAGGAACTTGGAGCCGGGGGAGACGAAGGGGTTGTAGTGGTGGAATTCTGGGTTTATTAACTCGGTAACCGCTTCGAATTTGGCTGCCTGAGTATCGAAAAGCTCGATGTGGCGGTGAACTCTGTCCTTCCTGCGAGTTGCAACGGCGATTTTCTTGCCAGCGTCACCGTGTAGAGCTGCGGGAGTA
Source organism: Beta lomatogona (assembly GCA_947646795.1). Classification (NCBI taxonomy): domain Eukaryota; kingdom Viridiplantae; phylum Streptophyta; class Magnoliopsida; order Caryophyllales; family Amaranthaceae; genus Beta; species Beta lomatogona. Next base: position 621,091 of record CANSNZ010000744.1, on the reverse strand, counting down.
AATGCGTGGACACCCGGCGGAGTGACACGGCGAGGAGAGTGGGTGGCAGGGAAATCAACTCGATAAATGCTCCACCAACCGTCTTCGGATTGACGGTGGAAGTAGATGGTGGAGTCATCGGACCAAGTGGGCCACCCACCACGCTCAGCTAAAACGGTGCGTTTAGAGGGGTCAGATAGAGGGAAAACAATAATTTGAGTTTGAAGCTCGTGGAATTCACCGGCCCAAGGGTTGGACCCATAAGAAGCAACAGCAATGAAGTTTCCGGAGGGAGAAAGGGCGGGGCTAAAATCAGCGGAACCAGGTGGGGTCAAACGAGTTGGAATATTGGATTGAATAGAGTAAACAGCAGAGCAGCTCTTGTAGAGAGAATCAGTGGGCTGATGAGCTGAGACAAAGTAGAGACAATTGCCGTGGAGGATGGGGCGGTCGTGGAAGAGACTTCCGGGAGCAGAGGGGAGCTGCTCCGGTGAGTCAGAGGAGTTGGGTCGGGTCAAGTGTACCTGAGGAAACCCATTTCGTTCGGAGATGAAGACGAGTGTTTGGTTGTCATCAGCGAATTGGCCGTTGAAGTTGACGGAGATACCATCAGTAAGGCATTGCTCGGTGGCGGTGTCCTGGAGGGACACACAGAATACGTCAAAGCCGTATTCAGTGCGTCCCACGGTAGAGAACACGATGCTGCCGCTAACACCCACTGAGTCTGAGTCTGAGTCTGAATCCATATCAAATGTGATAACGGGTAGGGAAGCTTTATGTATTACTGATTATTGTGAATTCTCAAGTGCTGCTGTTTGTTGTTTCAGTATTAATTTAGTACTACATCATATGACTATTTATAGTTTATACTATATCCTTTAGGCTACTGAAATTGCTAATACGTAAGACATGACGTACCAGTCAAACTTTTTGGCAGAAACTTTGTTTTTGCAACTTCGTCTTCGTCTTCATCTTCATCTAAAGTAATCTAATCTAATCAAACTTACTGGCAGAATCTTCTTTCCTCAATTGTGTTCACACCTGCACATACATGCATCAATATTCAATATCCTACCTGGAGTAGCTACCACAAGTCTTGAACATGAAATAGGAAGTCTTGACTCTTGAACCTGGATTAAGCAACAACACACTGCAAATTTTCATTTGGTAAGCAACGGGTTTCACAGAAGGAAATTCAGATCCCCAATATTTTAACTAATGACTTGTGAAAGCTGAGAAAACCAGCAAGAAATTAAAGTTGACGTCGCAAATGAATGTTATACAAAATCTGATACCTTGTCTGTTACTTGTAAACATGGTCTAGGTACATCGATGAATGAACAAGTTAACTTCTTTATATCATATTCATTACAAGCAGAGAGAGTAAAAGATGTTGTGTTTCCTCACAAGTACATAACACGATGTTCTCCAAGACTTCACTTTCTTGCCCTAGTTAACGTCTTATAGGAGTACATCAATATCAGGTGGAGTCGTGGATTCCATGCATTTCGTCGCTAGTGTTTAGTCTTACATCTTAGCTTGTTGGTGTAGGTGTGGTTGGTGCTGCTACCTTTGCAACCAGTAAACGATTCTCAGGGGAAATGTCTGATGGGACATACTTGACAAGTTTAGCTTCTAGTCCGCATTCCTTCATCCACATCAACCTTCCCATGTCAATGATGTCCTTGCACATGAATCCCAATCCTGCTCTGTCCACTGCTTTCATGTTCCTTATAATATCTTCAACTTCTTTAGCACCTCCACCATATTCATCATTATCACTATGAAAGAAGGAGAAACCATCAAAAACTAAAAACAATAGAGAGAAGAAAAACAAAAGGAATCAGAACCTATTCCTTTCACCTGGTTTAATTAAACTTTACTGAACTTATTACTCGAGTGTGTTCAAAAGGAACATGCGGAGGAGTTGATCTTTTATGCCCTATTTTAAAGTTATCGGAACAGTAAAGATAAGGATAAAGTAACAGGAATTTAATAATTTGTGAGCATTATATATGGAGAAAATAATAGAACTAAGCTGGAGAGATAGGAAAAGAGAAGAAGAATGGGGGCACTCGAGTCAATCCAACCAAACATTCAAGAACACTAATGCATGTCTTACCCTGGTGGCAATGGAGATTGCAAAAAACCATCATCAGAAATATCTGATCCATGATCAGCGTCCACTGCCCAGCTGGTAAACCAAGTAATAGCATGGAAACGGTCTTTAGTGATTCCTAAGTTCTTTAGGTACTTTTTACCTGCAAGTGTGATCGAAGGAAAAGCAATAAGTTCATGATTGGGGGAATAAAGATCCAGCTTAAATAAAGGCATTGAAGTAAATATAAATGACCACAGCACAAATTACTTGTGTAGTGTTTCCATTGGCAGAGATGGTGGCAACAGGTTGCCACAGCAATGCTTCTGAGTTGAGGACGAACACTCTTCTCTATCCCATTATCTTGATCACAGCGTTCGCCAAGACAACATCTAAGGGTCAAATCTGCAATATGCCATACACTGTAAACTTATTGGTTCAACTCCTCAGCATGTTTCTCTTTCACACCTTCTCTGTTTCGTACAAGGGGTAGGCGAAAGAGTAAAAGAAATATGCTAAATAAATGGTTACTAATTCACAACAATTCAAATGTGATCATATTATGCACCTGTGGCAGGTCCGCATAAATGTTTACCAATCGCCAAGTAAGGTATTCCTTTCAAAGATTCGACAGCATTCAGATTCAAATCTTCGACTGCACCAGCGACCATTAATGTGTGTCAAGAGGCAAGAAGATGCAGCTATAAAGATATTGTAATTATTCAACAACAAATTATAAATCTGAACTTGTTCAACACGCTTCAGAAAAGTATTCTATATGAAAATAATAAAACCAGGGAGGCATGCAGCGTCTTCATATTCATCAAAACTGTTCCAAGAGAACTTGAAATTTTCACATAGGCGGACACTACAGGAGGTACTAGCAGAATTATATATTGCTTCAACAGAGTGAAGAATGTCTATTCATAAAGTATTTCCACATTGTAAAATTTCATCATGAAGACACGAACCAAACATCCTGTTCTAAACAAGAGTCAAAGCCTCGACAGTTTCATTTTGTAATCATCTTATACAATGTATAGACATAAAAATCATAGAGGATCCATAACAGAGAAGAAGTATCACAGAATGAAAGAGTTCATAACCTTCTTCTCCCATTTAATACTCTGTCCACATTCCATAACATAGCTCAAAAAAAGTAATCAGACAAACAGATCCAAGGATATAGGGAAACCTTACTGTCAATTCTTAAACGCTCCAATGCCAAGTTCTCTTTCTGTCGTAAACTTCGATCTGCCTAAAGTATAAGATATAATAATAGTAATGAGAAAGTTGAAGTTTGCTTGAAACATCAATATCAAATCCAAAACTTGTACATCCGACTTGCATGAAATTTTTAGTCTGCCTTAACAATTAAATAATTTGTATCTAAACTGACCTTCAGCTTGTATGACTTACGCTCAACCAAGAAGACCTTTCTAATCCCATAACAATCAGCTAATATCTGTGTCAAGTATCCCCTCCCAGCTCCAAACTCAACAACAGAAGAAATATTATCTTCACAGTAACGTGATGCAGTATGATCAAACTGTTGTTCTGTCAAAGCTTGAGTAGAACTGCTCAAAACCCCGAAATCCTCCAAGTTGCCAAGAATTGACGCCTGTTGCTGGACATGCTTCTCTTGGTACGGCAATTTCCTACAAGCAGCTGACAAGTGATCACCCTAAAAATACAATTCACACACAATTGAATACTTGAAATGGTTCAGTTATTGTTCAATAAAGGGTGGTAAACCACACGAGTCGATCATATGATAGTACTTGACTTGTTAAGTTGTTATATCTCATTTGAAGAAGAATAAAAGTGTAATATTAACATTCCCAATGTTTCCAGGGACAAAGCAAATTGGGTTAACTATAAAGAGAAATTAGTTTCATTGGGGATTGGGAAAGCAATAAAAGAAAGACAGAGACATAGACATACCGGTTAATTAGTCTGTTAATCCAGATATGACAGGCAGGAGGCACCTTATAAGAAAAGCCTATATCCTTACAAAAGGAATTGTGAATAGAGCAGATCTTGGAGAGCAGGTCAGAAAACTGAGGAACAGTCAGAGAATAAACCAGATTCCTCTTCAAGACAGAAGTAAAATCGGGGTGGTGTGCAGAATCATCATCATCTGTACCTCGATTGATGCCCATTTGGTAATAAGGCTGGACTAACAAAGTCTGTGTTTGTTTCAAAAGAGGGCATTTCTTAAGATGTGCCTCCATGTTATCTTGAAGCACGCAACTTAGAGAAAATGATGAAACAATAAACATAAGGAAACAATGCTAGTAATAGTAGTAATGAAACAATGGAAATGAGAAGAACATAAAGAGTAAAAAAATGGTAATAATGCAGGCAAAAGAGAGAGAAAGGAAAAGAAGTGGATTACTGGGAAGGGTCGATTGAACAAGGAACCCAGTTGGCATCGGACCTTGTGGTGTGATTCCCACAGAATCTATATATACATAATAAGAAAAAAGATTAGCAGCAGCATCAGTAAGCATAAGCATAAGCATAAGAGAGTGTTATTGAGGAGGAGACTTACGAGGAGGAGGGATTGAGGGGGGTGTTGGCGCAGAATCTCTTCTTCTTCGGCAGCCAAAATTGGCACCGTTTCTCCATTTTTGATATTACCGCCGCTCCGCTTATCAATTAACAAATCAAAGTGCACCGCCGGTAAATGCTAAATACTAAATACTAAATACTAAGTACTGCTACTCTTAATACTGCTCGCCGTGCCCAGTCTCAGTTTCTCAATTTGTGAATTGTGAATTGTGAATTGTGTGTGCGGAAACCAAACTCCTAAATTATACTCATAAAACATACTTCAATTTATTATACAAATTTAATCCAACTTCACCTATTTACCATACTTGTGATTTTCAATTATATTCACTTTCACAATCTTTTCCACATATTTTCAGCATTTTTTTAGGGTGGAAAGTCGGGTTAATATAATTTCAAAATGGGACTCAACTTTAAAAGTGGTGAAATGGCAAAAGAGGAAGTGTCACTATAGGCTAGGTGCCATCGATTAGCTCTGCTTGTCCTATCAGCATAATCCCAAATTAATCATAAATTAAAACTCAACCCAACTCATGACTATGGAAAATCTCATTAAACTTAATTTCACGTTTTCCCAATTCGAGAGATTTGTTGTACTTGCTTTTTTTTTTTCTGGCTCAAAGGTCACAACTATTCTATTTCTTTTACGTTTCTTAAAAATAACAATCTAACTTTAATACCCTCCTCAATTACCTTTTTTAAGTTAACAATAAACTAAAAGAATACTACTATTGTATTTCTAAGCAAACTTATATGATAATTGTGCTTCCTTGATTCTCTATTAGGCACTCGGTTTAATTTGGTTCATATCAAGAAATTGAAATTGCCATGCAATCCCAAATCATATGGAGTAAGTTCCATAATCAAATTCATGGGAATGTGCTATAAGTGTTTGGTACTTTGGTTCAATGGGGGGAAGTGAATTCCTATGCGAATTCCTACTTAAGGGACTTTAGATAAGCATCTTCCCCTGTTTTGTGGAAAGTTGAAATCCTACCAAATTCTACTTCCCCTCATTTTCCAACTTTCTTTTGTACCAAACACCTCACCCATTTTCCAATTTTTAGGAACCTATAAAATTTTAATAAAAAGAAAAAGATGGAGCTTGAACAAAGTTAATTTCACCCAAAGCTCATTACTTTCTAGTTAATATTCACTTAGAAGCTCTTCCCTAAACTCTACCCTTTTTTCACTTAGAAAAGCTGTTTTAGTTCTCCAAATATTGACTTAATTTTTTTGAACTATTTAACTTCTACCCCTAATATCATAAGCTGCTTTATTAACAAACTTAAATACATAGTTTATGAAATCAGTTTGGTTCATAAAAGGGTCAACACGAACCAAGCTCGGACACAAAAGATCATAAACGAATCTAGTTTTAACAGATTCTTGAGCTCGAGTTACAGTAAGAGCTTGAACATGAACACGAACATGAAGCTTGGACGTGAGTCACGTGACTAAGGTTATAAGTTCCGATTGGCACAACATACTGTTCTTTGGTGTAATAGCATATTATCAGTAACTAAGGATTTGTAACATAAATTGCAGCCTTCACTTTTTTGTTTGGCTTAAGTCAAGTTTACAAGTTACAACCTCTAATTATTATCATTATTACAGTATTTCGCTCCAGTCTTCAATCTCAGTTTGAAATTCTCTAAAATTCTCAGGCTGCTTTATGGTGCTGTAATATCCATCCATGTGATCTGTGAATAAGAAAACCAGCTGTAAAGCCATGTAATTATAGACATCGAAAGTGATGAGAATTACTACTAGACATGGAGTATCTGTCTCCTTTACTAGCTAAGTAGCAATCTAGCAATGAGAACCAACTATACTACACACTATGATCTACCTCACGAATGCTTGCTCGAACAGCTTTGAGAAAATCAAGTTTTTTGCTTTCACGAACATGTAGTAAACACCGTAACATGGAACGTGAATTAGAGCCAATCCAAGATACCTGCAAACACACGTCCCTTTTATCAGAAATTTTGTTTTTTTAATGCCAAGGAGAAGGATCCTGACCAGATCTCAACCCTGATGATTTTGGTCCAATATCTTGGAGTAGGCGGAAAGGTAACGAGATTGCAATATAACCTATACATTTCAAAATAAAAGAAGAATATATGTGTAGTTTCACTAGCAAAGGTAAGAGATTGTCTAGACTCCAGAGTTAGTGTGGTTCAAAACAAAAGAGACAGCTTGCAATATTTACCACAGAGGCGCCCATGGGGTTGAGAGCTCCAAGAAAGGATAAGGCCACCTACAATCAACAAGCTCTTCTGGTAAACAAGTGGTATTTAATTCAATTCATAGCCCATGAAATTGAATGAGAGAAAGATATGCAATCACCATGTGGAACCACATGCATGAAGTATCCACTGGAATGTCACATATGTGATGCTCCAAAGTATGAAGTAGCAGAAGCCAAACCATTCAAATGGCTGCAAAATCAATGAAGAAATAACAAGACATTAGCTAGCAATCCACCTCTTATAGCAGGCATGACCAAATAATGGAATAAATGATATGTGTTTGTCACTTACAAGAGCATTAAGAAGAGCATCAATGACCAGGAAGACTACATTTAGTGAGTGGATACATCCTATCAACTGCAAGGAATATACATTCACCCAGTGAGCAGAGTATGTGCAAGCTAAGACTGCAAACTTCAAATGTAAGTACAAGATTGTAAATTTGTAATGCCAGATTCATGGACTAAGAATTCTACATATAGATATTTGTATTTGAGTTAGTATAGGATTCAAATATTCGTACGGAGCCAAAATTCCTATACTTAATTTCTTTGTTCTCGTATGTAATGCATATAATATATAGTACATTAGACATCTACACCTTTGCTATAATAGAAGACTTACCAAAGTGAGTTCAAACTGTTTTCCTGACATCATCGGCACCAATATAAACCAGAAAACCAAGTCTGTAAGTACAGAAGCACCTGCAGAAGTCTGAGGGAAGGATCAAGAACTAAATCAAGCCATATATATTCACTAAAAACTTTAATATTGCTGATTAAATTATGACTAAATGCCTCGACTCATCAAATCTGTTGGGAGAGATACTGCTGTAGTATGTTTGGACCTCGTAATGTTGCAGCTAAAATCAACTCTGAGAGATACAAATGTTTTAGGACTTCAGAAACAGACTCTTAGTTGTTGCTGCGCTGAGACCATTCCAGCTTGTTTGCATTGTAAGCGCAAGGCTGCATACATATGATCAGCTTTCAGGTGTTTAGATCTCATGCTGCCTTTCAAGTTCTAAGTTTGTGCAACTTCCTTAGAATTAGTGACTAGACTAGTTTCTTAATTGCACTCACAGTGAAGAGGGACAAGGAGGGGCTCAGCTAGTAAACCCAATTCTGTATCCAAATATCAGATGAAACTAAACGGAATATCAACAGCTTAGTACACGTTCTGTATCATTACCATTTACCGGTATCCAGTTTTGGCTGTAAGAATTTAAAAATCATATAGTATATACTATATAGGTTGCACAATGAACCTAAACTAGTCATACCTATACTGTCTATGTAAACTCTAAAAACTGACTAACAGGCTACTTAAAACCGCCGTTTCTAATTTCCACATATTATCTTTAGTTTTCAGAAAAGACTCCATTTAACTCACCTGGTAAATTATTAGCATAAGTGACCCCAGAACTCCTGCTCCTTCATGGGCTTCATCACCACCATCATGAATTTGCAAGTTGGTGCTGCTCAAGGCAGTATCTGATTCTTTTTCTACAACCTTGTGTTTCTCCGTGTTTCCCATTGGAGCTTTGTTAGAAGACATTAAGCATCCTTGGGCAGAAACGAAGGTCCCAATCTACATGCACACGGGAACATGAGGGATAGAGTTCCAGGTGATTTTTTCAATTCAACAAATTGCTTCAATACAGAATCGAAAAACATGGATTAAAACGAATACAATTAGAGCTGCTAAACTGATAATAATGGTAGAGTAGAATTACCGCAAAATAGAGCATAACTAACACAAAAGTCCACCTGTAAACCAGTGAATGGAATGTGTTATAACTAAACTTTTAGCATAATAGAAAGCCTAAACTTTGGATGAATTGTACACTAGGAAAGAGAGTATGTTTATCAATGTGTAATTTGTTACAAACACACCCAGATTTATAGAAATTATACATAGTGCAGGTAAGTTGTATATGAGTTATCAAAGGGTCATAGAAAGTATTACAAGTAGCAAGATTTAGAGCAAAAGCAAACTTCTATCAAAGGATTATAGAAAGTATTACAATTTACAGGTATGCTCAATGGCTAAGCTTGAGCATGTACAAAATGAGTGGCATCAATGGAAGTTAGGCATCAATTAGATAAATCTCATGATTTCCCTTTATAGTATACTGTATAAAAAGTGATAAAAGTTTCCATTGCCAGAAAAAAAAGGAAAAGAAAGAAGTTTCATTGTAAAATAGAAGAAAAAGAAGTGAATAAATTGAGGCATAGACAGACTTACTGGGTATAAAAATACAAAGCGAAAAGACCAGCAAAGAGAAGCATCTGGTAGAGAATGAAAGCCATAGAAAGAAAAGCGAAGGCTCTGTAGAGAAGAAGCCACTTTGGATGGAGGTTTCTCCATGAAGGAAGCCATAATAAGTAGTTATTCAAATTCTGGGATTCTTGGAGATTTCTGTTCCTTGATTTGATGATGTTGATGACAATTGCAGCGGGTATTGCTATGATCAACCCACAAACTGGAACTTGCCACTTCATCCAGTAGTCAAGACCCACCTCCTCCCCTGATGATTTCGGCATCTTCCTTTCAAGGAAGAGAGAGAATCGAGTCAACAAAAATTCAAGGACAGTATAGATGGTAAAGTATTGAAGATGATTGGGTGTGTCAGGTGTGAAAATTGATTTTCTTATTCTTGCTTTATTGGTGCCTTTATGTGGGTTAGTAATCTTGATTTCTAATTTATTTCGACTCATTTGTACTTACTAAAACTTGTTTTAACTTTTAGCCTATCAAAACTTATGTTTGTGAATAATATATTCGTAACTAGAGAATAATCTTACTTGTTAAGAAGTGTATCAATTAATGTGGGATGAACGAAAATGGAAAATTGATTAATATGGGACGAAGGAATTATTAATTTAGGGTAGTAAATAATTTTTCAATCTTAATATATTTCACTTGAAATTAGTCAATTTTTGCCAATATATTCGTAATGCAGGTTCGCAATTGGTAGAAATTCATGAATTTTAAGATTCTAGTTTTCAATTTAGATTAATTTTGATACTTTTCAAATTTACCTTTGGTATTTAGAGATTATAGTTTTCCTTTAAAAAAAAAGGGAAAAAGTATTGAATTGGACTCTATAGACAAAGTCTAAAAAATTTATTTGAATTTACGTAAACTTGATTTTGAACAAGAAATCTTACGAAAACAGGGCTAAACCTGGGCATGGGCCGGGCCAGCCCGGCCCGGTTTGGGCCCGGCCCAGCACGAGCCCGTTCAAGGCCCGGCCCGTTGTCCGCTCCGTGGGCCGTGGGCGGGCCGCGGTCAAGAAATTTAATTTCAGGCCCGCACCGGCACGAGCCCGCGGGCCGAATGCTACTTTTTTTTGTGTTTTTAGCCTAAAACTGTCAAAAATACAAAAAAACAATATAAAACACGGGCCAGGCCCGTAGGAGGCACGAGCCCGGCCCGCCATTTCCCCAAGCCCGCGGGCCGAGCCCGTGAACAGGCCCGGCCCATGCCCAGGTCTAAACAGGGCTTATAAAAATTTATTGTATAATCGGCGAAAGTTTTCTATTCGAAGTGTAATATCCCGTATCTAAGTATTACTAATCTTTTTAAATTTTCAGATTTAGTATACTAGAATTTATATCTTTCTAAACTAACAAAAATAAGAGTTAAAGATAATGAAAGGTATAATAACTTATTTTAAGTTTCTTGTGTTAAACCTAACTATAAGATAAAAGAAACAACTACACCATATTTAAGCAAAGAGATATACTAATATTTACAGAAAAATGCCCCTATGTTTATAACTCTAGCCCACCTTCTTTCTCTCTCCGCGTTTCCTCTAAGCAAGTGTGAGCCACTCTTCATCCATGAATTAGTTGAAGAAAACACTACAGGTTCTTCAACTCTATAATTTTTCAAAGCTCATGTCAGTAGCCACCCATTTCAAGCACAAAGTCAGCAAAGACAACTCCTCGAGCCAACAAAAATCTGAAGTGAAGATCACCATATCTCTTCCATTAATGTATACCTTGACTAAGCAGATTTCTCATGAACATGGTGAAGCTTTATACCCACTTTTGGCTCCTATAAATACCTGATTAATTTCTAGCAATTGCCATCACAAAACAAGACCAAAAATCAGAATTTTGTTACTTGATATTAGGCAAAAATACCACAAAAATACCCCCCACCTTGCTTCCTCTGTTTTTGGGCGAGCTACACCGCACCACCACCACCACCGGCTGCCGCCGGCTTGCGCGACACCTGCGCCGTGCTCATCCTGCCTCGGCCGTCACTCGCCGGAGCTCTGCCGACCAGCAAGACTCTCTTCGCACGCTTCTCTTCTTCGCGCGTCGTCGTACCGCGCAGCAGAAGACCGGCGACCTTCGCCCCACATCGTTCCGCCGTCGCTCCATCGTTCTCGCCGCCGACGCCGACGTCGCTGCTCGCTGCCGCCGTCCACCGGAGTCGGAATCCCCCTGCCTCGCAGCACCGTCGTCCCTGCTCTAAGAAGCGAGAGGTAACGACATTCCTCCGATTTATTTAGAAGAAATTCCGATTTTCTTTTTATGTTTAACCCAAGCCCGAGTTTAGTCCATTTTCTATTTAGGATAGTTTTGGGCCTAGGAGAACCCAAGTTGAACTAAACTTAAGTATTTATAATCTGAATTTTATTATGTTGGGCTAAAAAGATGTTTGAACTTATTATGTGGACTGATTTCGTTAGTTTAATTAAACCACTTAACTTGACTCATAAAAATTATTATTGGGTTATATTTCATGATTACTAAATTAGTTGAGTTATTTAAAACTAAATTAAATCCAATAAGCTTGTTATTTATAATATGAGTTTAATTTATTATTACCTCCACTAATACTTAAGCTTACTTATAATAACAAGATAGCTTGACTTACGAGTTTTATGAGATTAAATAATGTTATAATAATGTTAACAGTTCTATTATAGCTTTAAACTCAATTAGTTTAATAATAAACGATTGTTTAGTGATTAAACTATGAACTCGAATAATAATATATTTTCGAATGGTTATAGGTTATGTATTAATATAACTTTAAGGTTTCGATAAATTCTAAAAGTATAACTAAAAGAGTTATTTCACCTAATTAGTGGTTTAAGAGTCACCTTAAGAAGTTGTTAACGACTAAGATAATAACGACCTTTAATGAGGCCTTTACGACGTTATAAGGAACGTTATGACGTTAATAAGCGCTAGCTAATATTTAGGCTTAAAAGCTAAATAACGAAACGTTCATTAATAAAATTATTCTTGAATAGATTAAAGAAGATAAAGGATATTACAAGCCTCCCCCGGCTATCAAGATTATTAAGCAGGAATTCAGGTAACGTCTACTGCTAACACCTGCATTCCCCTTCGAAGTATGTTTTATGATCATGATTAATATTATGTTTTATATATGGATTGCGGGAAATGAAATGTTTTATGATGGTTATGATGATACGATGCTATGAAATGATGATATTATGGATGAAATGAAATAATATGATTATTTCATGATGACTATGATATGCTTAAAAAGAAATGGAACATGATAAACAAAAGTGAAAGATGGTTCTTGGCAGTACGATGTTATGTTGGTCGTGCACGTACCGTTCTGTTCTATGGCGGAAACGCCACCTTCTGGTTAGGGGCAATTGTCCCTGGTGGCACCGCACTATGAATGGCTTTATGCCACCTTCTGGTTAGGGACAATGTCCCTGGTGGCTATTGCCTTATGATTATGATGATGATGATGATGCTTATGGGAGACGTCCCTTATGTTATACTCGCCAAGTTACCAATAAGATAATTATGATGATGAACATGATAAAAGGTTAATAATGAATTCATGTTTACATAAAATATTTATGAAATGTTTTTACTTTATTCTATCCTCCCTGTTTACAACTAAAATGAATTGAAATGAATTTACGATGTTAGAGTAGTATGTTACTGAGCTTCGGCTCATGACGTTTTGTTTCTCTGTTTTAGGTAATGACGGGGATGACGGAATGGCGTAGCAGTGAGGAATACTTACTACTTAAATTATGCAGACTCTTATTATTATGTATTCTAAGCTTAAGAACATTAGTTTATGAACCTTAATTATGCTTCACCTAGTTATTTATGCATTTCAAAGTTAGATATGAAGTTTCATATTTATAATGTTATGTTCTTTAACGAATTTATGTTGCCTTGTATTTTCCCAAATGGAAAGTACGGCAGTAACGCACCGACTAAGATAGGTCTTCCGCTGCTAATCAAAAGTTAATTAATGAATTAATGATGCTAAGAAGTCGGGGCGTTACAGAATGGTATCAGAGCAACGGTTCTCGGTGCCACAAGTAAAATCTTAAAGGTTTTACTTAAATTAGTAAATAACATGTCAAAGTAATCACGTAAAATGAGAGTTATCACCATAAGTTACAAGATTTATAATATAATGAATAATAAATGTGTAGTTAATAAGTGCTTAAAATGAAAATGAGTGTGAGTGTTAGGATCGGAGATGGGATTGTTTTTATATGATCTTTACGGTGATAGTTATGCCTCGTTTAACATGTTATGCACATGCAATATGTGATGTTTAGAACATGGCAACAAGTGAAAGTGGACCTACCAACGGAGGAAATGGAACTCATGGGTCTGAAGTCACACTTGAAGAAATGAGGGCAAGGCTAGATTCTTTGCGAAGTGACCCTGTTTTTGAAGAAACGCCTGAAAATGCTAATGGAAATCAGGTGGATATAATGAAGCTGATGATGGAATTCTTGCAAGGAAACCGACCAAGGGCTAAGACAGAGCAGGAAGAATGCTCCAATATGTTCAAAAGGTTTTCTGCTCATAAGCCCCCAACTTATGATGGGAAGCCAGATCCCACCGAGTTTGAAGAATGGCTCAACGGCATGGAAAAATTGTTCGATGCTACACAGTGTCCCGACAAATGGAAAGTTAACTTTGCAGTCTTTTATCTGAAAGGACAAGCCGATCTTTGGTGGAAAACTGCCAAGGATATGCAACAACAACCTGGATTTGGATGGGAACATCTAAAGGAGGCCATGCGTAACCAGTTTTATCCTCAGTCTTTACAACTCCAAATGGAGTCGGAGTTTATTCATCTGAAACAGAGGAATATGACGGTCTTGGAGTATGCTGTGAAATTCAATGAACTTGCTCGATTCGCTCCAGACTTGGTGTCCACTGATAGCCAACGGATGAACCGTTTCGAAGGAGGTTTGAACGTTGACCTTCGGAGAAACTAGCAAAGCACATATGAGCAAATCTTACCAGGAATTGTATGATAGAGCCATCAATGTTGAACGGAAGACAAAGCTTAGAAAAGAAGTGTTTGAGAATGGTAAGAGGAAAGGAAAGCCTCAAGAAGGTCAATCAAGCAACAGTTTCAACAAGAAGCTGAATACTGGGAACATTGAGGAAAGCCGTAATCAAAGACAAGTCCCTCGGTGCAACAAGTGCAACAAACAAGGTCATTGGGCAAGGGACTGTCGTAAAGGTACCGACCAATGTTATCGATGTGGTAAACAAGGCCACATGGTGAAAGATTGTCCTGTCCAAGAGCAGCGAGGCCACAACGTGAACAACCATGGCTCCACAAGGAATCAAGGGAATGGGCAAAACTCCACTTATAGCGGCAATGCAAACAACAATCGTAATCCTCCGAGAAGGCCTCCGCAAGCAGGAAGGGTGTTCATGATGCAAAGAGAAGAAGTCGAAGTTGATAATACCGTCATCACCTGGTACTTTCCTTGTCTATTCTATACCCGCTTATGTTCTTTTTGATTCCGGAGCTTCGCATTCATTTATATCTACCGCATTTTCTAGAACCTTGAATGCAAAACCATGCCCCGAATTCTCTCGCCATGTCTGTTTCCATCCCAAATGGTGAATCCATCTCATGTGATGTCATGTATAGAAACCGCCCTATCCCGATAGGAGGATGTGAATTTCTAGTCGACCTAGTTCAATTTGAATTAACCGACTTTGATGTCATCTTGGGAATGGATTGGTTATCCAAGTACAAAGCCGACATTAATTGCCTTAACCATGAGATAACCCTTAGAAGGCCCGACGGGTGTAGGGTTTCTTATCGAAGAAGAAAAGCCAAACCCAAAGTATTATCTCAACCTCAAAAGCTTTTAAGCTACTTGCAAAGGGTTGTTACGGATACCTTTGCAATGTGACAGACCTAACAAGACCCGAAGACTCTTTGTCCAAAGATCCCTATAGTCAAAGAGTATCCCGACGTGTTTCCGGAAGAGATACCTGGTATGCCTCCACAAAGAGAAATAGACTTTAGCATCGACCTTATTCCGGAGTCGCTCCTATTTCAAAAGCACCATATAGAATGGCACCAGCTGAATTGCAAGAACTGAAGAAGCAACTAGATGAATTGCTCGAGCAAGGGTACATACGACCTAGTGTTTCACCTTGGGGTGCACCGGTCTTGTTTGTAAAGAAGAAAGATGGAAGTATGAGGTTGTGCATCGATTATCGAGAGCTAAATAAGATTACCATCAAAAACAGATATCCTTTACCCCGCATTGACGATCTCTTCGATCAGCTTCGAGGTGCTACCACTTTCTCCAAAATAGATTTGAGATCCGGATATCATCAACTCCGCATAAAGCCGGAAGATATTTCAAAAGCTTTGCAGGACCCGATATGGTCATTATGAATTTACTGTAATGCCATTTGGGTTAACAAATGCACCTCGCTGTTTTCATGGACCTAATGAACCGAGTATTCAAGCCATACCTCGACAAGTTCGTTGTGGTATTCATCGACGATATCTTGGTGTTTTCAAGAAGCTCGAGTGAACATGAAGAACACTTGAGAAAGGTATTGGAGAAATTAAGGGAAAATAAGTTGTATGCAAAGTTGAAGAAATGTGAGTTCTGGTTGAAGGAAGTTGCCTTCTTAGGGCACATCATTTCGAGAACGGAGTCTCTGTTGATCCACAAAAGATAAAAGCTATCATGGAATGGCCTAGACCCACTAATGTTCCTCGAAGTTCGGAGTTTTATGGGTTTAGTCGGATACTATCGAAGATTTGTTCAAGACTTCTCAAAGATAGCTATGCCTATAACGCGATTGGTGAAGAAATCGGTCAAGTTTGAATGGAGTGATGAATGTGAAGAAGCTTTTCAGGAGTTAAAGAAACGTCTTACCTCGCCCCTTCGTTCTAACCCTCCCTTCTAGTACGAGATGGCTTTGTTGTGTATAGTGATGCCTCCAAGCATGGATTAGGATGTGTGTTGATGCAAAATGAGAAAGTCATAGCATATGCTTCCCGACAACTTAAACCTCATGAACAAAATTATCCAACTCATGATCTCGAACTAGCCGCAGATTGTGTTTGCTCTCAAAATATGGCGACACTATCTCTATGGTGTTCCGTGCAAAATTTTCACCGACCATAAAAGCCTCAAATACATTTTCACTCGAGAAAGAGTTGAACCCGAGACAACGCAGATGGCTAGAACTCCTAAAAGATTACGACCTTGATATTCGGTATCATCCCGGAAAAGCAAATGTCGTAGCCGATGCCCTAAGCCGAAAAGCTTACCTAAACACAACCTTGACCCTACCCAAAGCCATAAGTAATGACCTTTGGAAAATGAAAGTGGAGATCGTTCATAGAAAAGAAGGTGCATGCTTGAATGCATTAGAGTTAAGGCCAACATTGTTGGGTGAAATAGAGGAGGCACAAGGTGAAGACTCGGAGTTAGAGAAAATAAAGAATGATGTGAAAAAGGGGAAGTCACCGGGATTTGTGGTCCAAGAAGATGGTACTTTGAGATTTCAAGGAAGGTTATGTGTCCCTAATAATGAGACATTAAAGAAGAAGATTTTAGAAGAGGCTCATAACAGTCCTTTCTCGAGTACACCCTGGAGGAAACAAGTTATACAAAGATTTGAAACAAACATTCGGTGGAGCAACATGAAGCAAGAAGTCGCTGAATTTGTGGCAAGATGTTTGACTTGTCAAAAGATCAAGATAGAGCACCGGAGACTCGCAGGACTCCTACAACCTTTGGATGTCCCTACTTGGAAATGGGATTCGATCTCAATGGATTTCATAATGGGACTACCACCGTCAACTCGAGGCATGAACTCTATCTGGGTGATTGTGGATAGATTGACAAAATCCGCACATTTCTTGGCTATAAGAAATAATTGGAGTTTGGACAAGCTAGCCGAGTTGTATGTAAACACAATTGTCGACTACATGGAGTTCCGAGTTCAATTGTATCCGATCGTGACTCAAGATTCCAGGCAAAGTTTTGGAAAGAATTGCGAGAAAGCTCTTGGCACTAGACTTGATTTCAAGGTGACTTTTCACCCAAAGAATCGATGGTCAGACAGAACGGACAATCCAGACTCTTGAAGATATGCTAAGAGCATGCATATTAGACTTTCAAGGAAGTTGGGAGAGATACTTGCCACTGGTAGAATTTTCTTACAACAACAAGCCTATCAAGCTAGCATTAAGATGGCACCATATGAAGCTCTCTACGGAAGAAGATGTAGAACACCCCTTTGTTGGAGTGATATTGACGAAGCTCGAATAATCGGACCCGACTTGATACAAGAAATGACAGAAAAGTAAGATTAATCCGGACTGTAATCAAGACTGCTCGTAGTCGACAAAAGAGTTATGCGGATCGACGGAGGAGACCACTTTGGAGTTCATAGTGGGTGATCATGTATTTCGAAAGTCTCACCTACTAAAGGTGTCATGAGATTTGGTCAATCTGGCAAATTAAGTCCACGATATATCGGCCCATATGAAGTTATTGAGCGAGTGAATGAAGTGGCTTACCGATTGGCGCTACCGACAGACTTAGATAAGGTGCATAATGTCTTCCATATATCGATGTTACGGAAGTACATACCTGATCCAAGCCACGTGATTAGGCATGAACCTTTACAACTGAGGAATGACTTGACCTATGAAGAAAAACCCATTGAAATCCTTGATCGTAGGGAAAAGCAAATTCGAAACAAAGTAATTTCCATGGTAAAAGTTTTATGGGCTAACCATTCGTCGAGTGAAGCAACTTGGGAAGTTGAAGATCAAATGAAAGCGAAATACCCCCATTTATTTGCTTAGATTATCATGTATGTTTATCATGTCTGATCTTTATATATATACGTTATCTGAAATATGAATATGTTTTATGTTCAAGCATGAAGTAGTGATTTTAGATATGAACTACATGACCTTATTTTGACTTACTAAGTTTCGAGGACGAAACTTTTTCTAAGGGGGTGAGGATGTAATATCCCGTATCTAAGTATTACTAATCTTTTTAAATTTTCAGATTTAGTATACTAGAATTTATATCTTTCTAAACTAACAAAAATAAGAGTTAAAGATAATGAAAGGTATAATAACTTATTTTAAGTTTCTTGTGTTAAACCTAACTATAAGATAAAAGAAACAACTACACCATATTTAAGCAAAGAGATATACTAATATTTACAGAAAAATGCCCCTATGTTTATAACTCTAGCCCACCTTCTTTCTCTCTCCGCGTTTCCTCTAAGCAAGTGTGAGCCACTCTTCATCCATGAATTAGTTGAAGAAAACACTACAGGTTCTTCAACTCTATAATTTTTCAAAGCTCATGTCAGTAGCCACCCATTTCAAGCACAAAGTCAGCAAAGACAACTCCTCGAGCCAACAAAAATCTGAAGTGAAGATCACCATATCTCTTCCATTAATGTATACCTTGACTAAGCAGATTTCTCATGAACATGGTGAAGCTTTATACCCACTTTTGGCTCCTATAAATACCTGATTAATTTCTAGCAATTGCCATCACAAAACAAGACCAAAAATCAGAATTTTGTTACTTGATATTAGGCAAAAATACCACAAAAATACCCCCCACCTTGCTTCCTCTGTTTTTGGGCGAGCTACACCGCACCACCACCACCACCGGCTGCCGCCGGCTTGCGCGACACCTGCGCCGTGCTCATCCTGCCTCGGCCGTCACTCGCCGGAGCTCTGCCGACCAGCAGCACTCTCTTCGCACGCTTCTCTTCTTCGCGCGTCGCTGTACCGCGCAGCAGCACCGGCGACCTTCGCCCCACATCGTTCCGCCGTCGCTCCATCGTTCTCGCCGCCGACGCCGACGCCGCTGCTCGCTGCCGTCCACCGGAGCCGGAATCCCCCTGCCTCGCTGCACTGTCGTCCCTGCTCTAAGAAGCAGAGGTAACGACATTCCTCTGATTTATTTAGAAGAAATTCTGATTTTCTTTTTATGTTTAACCCAAGCCCAGTTTAGTCCATTTTCTATTTAGGATAGTTTTGGGCCTAGGAGAACCCAAGTTGAACTAAACTTAAGTATTTATAATCTGAATTTTATTATGTTGGGCTAAAAAGATGTTTGAACTTATTATGTGGACTGATTTCGTTAGTTTAATTAAACCACTTAACTTGACTCATAAAAATTATTATTGGGTTATATTTCATGATTACTAAATTAGTTGAGTTATTTAAAACTAAATTAAATCCAATAAGCTTGTTATTTATAATATGAGTTTAATTTATTATTACCTCCACTAATACTTAAGCTTACTTATAATAACAAGATAGCTTGACTTACGAGTTTTATGAGATTAAATAATGTTATAATAATGTTAACAGTTCTATTATAGCTTTAAACTCAATTAGTTTAATAATAAACGATTGTTTAGTGATTAAACTATGAACTCGAATAATAATATATTTTCGAATGGTTATAGGTTATGTATTAATATAACTTTAAGGTTTCGATAAATTCTAAAAGTATAACTAAAAGAGTTATTTCACCTAATTAGTGGTTTAAGAGTCACCTTAAGAAGTTGTTAACGACTAAGATAATAACGACCTTTAATGAGGCCTTTACGACGTTATAAGGAACGTTATGACGTTAATAAGCGCTAGCTAATATTTAGGCTTAAAAGCTAAATAACGAAACGTTCATTAATAAAATTATTCTTGAATAGATTAAAGAAGATAAAGGATATTACAAGCCTCCCCGCTATCAAGATTATTAGCGGGAATTCGGGTAACGTCTACATCGCTAACACCCGCATTCCCCTTCGAAGTATGTTTTATGATCATGATTAATATTATGTTTTATATATGGATTGCGGGAAATGAAATGTTTTATGATGGTTATGATGATACGATGCTATGAAATGATGATATTATGGATGAAATGAAATAATATGATTATTTCATGATGACTATGATATGCTTAAAAAGAAATGGAACATGATAAACAAAAGTGAAAGATGGTTCTTGGCAGTACGATGTTATGTTGGTCGTGCACGTACCGTTCTGTTCTATGGCGGAAACGCCACCTTCTGGTTAGGGGCAATTGTCCCTGGTGGCACCGCACTATGAATGGCTTTATGCCACCTTCTGGTTAGGGACAATGTCCCTGGTGGCTATTGCCTTATGATTATGATGATGATGATGATGCTTATGGGAGACGTCCCTTATGTTATACTCGCCAAGTTACCAATAAGATAATTATGATGATGAACATGATAAAAGGTTAATAATGAATTCATGTTTACATAAAATATTTATGAAATGTTTTTACTTTATTCTATCCTCCCTGTTTACAACTAAAATGAATTGAAATGAATTTACGATGTTAGAGTAGTATGTTACTGAGCTTCGGCTCATGACGTTTTGTTTCTCTGTTTTAGGTAATGACGGGGATGACGGAATGGCGTAGCAGTGAGGAATACTTACTACTTAAATTATGCAGACTCTTATTATTATGTATTCTAAGCTTAAGAACATTAGTTTATGAACCTTAATTATGCTTCACCTAGTTATTTATGCATTTCAAAGTTAGATATGAAGTTTCATATTTATAATGTTATGTTCTTTAACGAATTTATGTTGCCTTGTATTTTCCCAAATGGAAAGTACGGCAGTAACGCACCGACTAAGATAGGTCTTCCGCTGCTAATCAAAAGTTAATTAATGAATTAATGATGCTAAGAAGTCGGGGCGTTACACGAAGTATCCGTAGAGATAATTATTAACATTATATATTACATTATTGTAAGTTGACATCAACACTTTATCTTTAAAACACAAATAAGTTGATCAATGCACATTACACACCTCTTTGTAATATGATAAGAAATGT